>JALBCR010000916.1:0-361586 GCA_030710515.1 Abscondita cerata | reverse complement strand
TCAACTATCTTAGCTTTTATGCAATACAAATGTTATATTACTATTTACTCACAGATGACAGTACATAGTTGTTAAATGTTTTCACGTTTACTATTTCAAATAATTTATAAAGAAAAGAAAGAGATTGAAGTATATTAATTATTAAAAAAATTAATTAAATATTAAAAAAAGAATTAATGCATTTATTTCATGTCTTTAAAAGGTTTTTTAAATATTTTTTATAGAAGTAATAAACTCTCGTATAACTAACTGTATGGATATTATAAGTTTTATTGAAGATTTCGTAAATTGAAGATGAGAGAATTGTTTATTAATAAGGTTCTTAAAAGTTAATGCAAGGAGATAGGTTCTTATATAAATCTAATTGTGAATGGCTTATGTAATTTGTTTGTAATTATACAGCTTCTTAAATATGCTTTAAACTTATTATTAGTGTAGTGTGGGTTGCCGAACATAACATTATTTTCATTACAAAGGAAATTTAGATTTTAAGGGTGCAAACTTACATGTTATTTTACCATAAGGCATAACGTTAGTTAAAATCGCGTATAACGTAGGGGTTTGCAACTTCAAATTTATGCCAAGTATAAATCAATCTTTTATTAACACTACTCTTAATAATTAAGCGCATAAGAGTTTGTAATTTGTTTAAAAAATAAATAAATACACAACGTTGTGAGTGACAAATTTCTTATTGTAATTAAGACAAAACCAATGACTCAATTTGTTGGTGCTTGTAACATGTTTGAAATCATTGACAGTTCTTTTCTCCAATTGATTTTAAATTCTGATTTTTAGTTTAGGATCCTTCTTATGGAGCCGCAGGGGAATGAAACTCTTTCACTGTTCTATTATTCGCGACGTTTCGGAAATTTTATTATTTATTAAAACAATCGTGTTCCCCTTCATCAAGCGGCTAGTGACAAAGAAACAAACCAAATACAATGAGTTGTAAAAACAAGTGTGTTATAGACATATAACATTTGATTAATTTTAGGTAATCAACAAGAATCAAAATTTTAACATAAGAAAAATTACTTACTTGATAGATATTGGAAAAAATTGTCAAAATGTATACTAAAATTAGAATTATTGGTCATTTACTTAAAAGACACTAATTAATAAATACTAAACAGACAAAATTTACAGAAAAATTACACCACATGATTTACAATTAACTAACTACAACAATTCAATAAGACGGCACGTTAGTAAATGCAATATTTACACTTACAAATCAAATAATAGTTCAAAAGGTGTATGTATAACATATAGATAAAAAAAACGTCCTTTTTAAAAATTCGCAAATACGTTAGAAAATTTTAATAAAATATGCAACCAAACGTACCTTTAAGAATGTATGAAAATTATGGTGGGAAATTATTGCTAAAGTTTTATTTTACTAATTATGTTGTTGTAGTGGTTATTTAAATTATTGGTATCTGTTTTGGTAGTTGATATTATTACGATGAACGTTAATGTAGATCATTTCAGAAATAATTCTTTTTTATAATTGGTTTCGTTATCTAATATCGTTGGTTGTTCAAATTGAAATTATGTCAGTCTAGTAATATGATGTACAAGAAAGTGCAGTACTATCACTTCTTTTGAACAATCATATTTATGGTTCTTAATCCTATTTTGAGTATTTGTTTTATTTGGCCCACATATTTTTTTTAAATAAATAATAAAAGTTTCCGAAACGTCGCGAATAATAGAACAGTGAAAGAGTTTCATTCCCCTGCGTCTCCATAAGAAGGATCTAAACTAAAAATTGCGAAATTTTAAAATCAATTGGAGAAAGAACCACCGTTTACTTACCTAAACCTTCGTTAGTAACCATGAAGAATTCACCACCATGGCAACATTGCCACGATGTTTTAAAACAGTAAACTCTATTAGAAAAAAATAAAATAAAATTAGAAAACTATATTGCCATAGACTTTTTAAAACTTTGCAAAATAATTTTATTATATCATCACATGTCCAATGTTTTTTAAATCTACTATCTCATCTCAAGTTGAAAAACACTGTTCAGTAAATAACCTTCCATAAAACTGGAAATTGATATTACGTACTTTAAAATTTTTAACACTTTCAAAAAGACAATTACAATGTAATTATATATTAATCTAAGTAACTTATCATCCATGCTAATAATAAATTAAAAATATTATAAACTATAAAATTAAAAAACTTAAACAAAAAATCCACAACTAAAGATAAAATTCAAAAATTATACAATTTCAACACTACAATCAAAATATCAACACAGATAAATGTGTATATAATTTAACAAAACTCCTATACCTAATTAGTAAACAATGTCTCAGCAATTAAACCCAAAATTTATATAACATGATCACAAAAAAATCCTATTGTTAATATTGTAAAGGATGTGGAGATTTCTTTATTAAAAACTCATTTCTAATACTTTAAAATTTGAAAGATCATAGTGACATTATTATCTGCAGATCCGATAAAGGAAATTTACTGTATTATTAAACAGAGAGGAATATCAGGAAAAAATTACAAATTATTACAAAATGACGAAATATATAAAAAACTAAATTTTGACCCAACTAATTCCATTCAAAACAAAAACAACACTATTGTAAAATCATTATATAATAAAGGTCATATAGATATACTTTTGTATAAAAAACTATGACATACTGCGTGTTTCCCCAAAGCTCTATGGTTTAACTAAAAATCCACAAAAAATAATAATCCCATGAGATTCCTATTGTACGTGTATTGGAAGTCCGATATATAATTTATCTAAATTTATTTCGAATATCAAGTCAAATCTCTCCCGATTTTGTTTATAGTATTAAATTCGTATGAGTTAGTTGACCATATAAAAAATTAATAAAAACAAATTCTCGTAATTTTTCACTTGTTTTGTTTGATGTTACCTCTATTTACTAACATAACAAAAATTTAAGTATTATTGTAATCAAAAATATTGGGAAAAATTTAAAGACTACATACTCAGATATTCAGGAATTTTTATTTATTATTAACTTTATTTTCGATTCTAGTTTTTTCCAATATAATGACAATTATTTTTTACAAACTTTTGGTACAGTAATGGGTTTTCCATTATCACTAATAATAGCGAATTTAATTACTGGCACATTTTGACGAGTCCACAAAATTGTTAAATTACACCCACTACTATGTGTATGTAGATGACATTATAAAGCATATATACCACAAGATAGTATTGATGAAACTTTAAGAATATTGAATAATTATGACCAATACATTAATTTACTTTTTAGAATTAGAAGAACATCCTTTCCATCAAAAACTCAATATTATTAATTCTACGAAAAACAAAATTTCCACATTATGCAGTAAAGAGTTAAAAGAAAAGAATCTAAAACTACTAACGATGACTCGAATAAAAAACAACTTACTAAAAAAACTTATTTACTGTAATACCTCCACCATTACATACTAATATAACTAATCCCGACATCACTAAGGACTGAGAGCGAAAAAACATTAACATATAATTTTTTTACAAAATTTTGATATAGTAGGCTTTGAAATAGTTGTCAGAATATGTCGTCAAATTTTTATTTTATTTGAGTCAAATTGTGTTCACAATGGCAAGTAGGGAAGTACATAGATTAATCATTAAAAATTTGTTGAGAATCCACAATGGTCAGTCGTTCGCATTGCAAAGAGGCAAAGTTTGCAGGCAAGTGGCAGCAAAAGTCATCAAGCGGTACAAGGAAGACTTTACCATAACACGGAAACCAGAAGTGGACTACTAGAGGTTTCATTCACCAAAAACGTAAAAAGGCAATATCTGCGATGGTTAGAGAATCCGCTGATATCGTACCGGAAATTAGCTGCAAAGTCGACTTTCGGAAAAGACAATTCGAAAATAAAAAAAAAGAGGATTTAAGTCCTACAAAGTTCAAACAACTCCAGATCGTAATGCGGAGAAAAACATTGCAACCAAGAAACGAGCCAGAAAGTTGAGAGCAGTTTTTTTCCAAAAACGTCAATGTTGCGTGATGGACGATGAGACTTACGTCCTCGCCGATTTTTCTCAACTACCTGGTCAGCAGTTTTATGTTTCCTGTAGACGAGGAAATGTTCCTAAGAAGTTTATAACTAAAATAAAGTCCAAGTTTCCAAAAAAATATCTCGTTTGGCAGGCGATTTGTAGCTGCGGTGAAAGAAGCCAATCTTTTATAACAAATGGAACAATTAACTCCGATATTTACACGAAGGTAAACTGAGTAAACATAAGGTACCCACATTTTTTTGGCCGGATTTAGCTTCGTGCCATTACAGTAAGCAGACAAAAAAATGGTACGAAGAGAATCATGTCGATTTTGTACCAATGGAGGCTAACCTATCAAATTGCCCTGAGCTTCGCCCAATCGAGCGGTACTGGGCTTTGGTGAAAAGAAGCTTAAAGCAGACAATAAAGGCCACAAAATCGATTGAAAGTTTTAGAAAAATGTGGACCGTAGCGACCAAGAAAGTGTCGAGCACCACCATAAAAACCATGATGGAGACAATTTCCAACAAGCTCAAAATTTTTTATGACGATAAGTCTGATTGATTTTTTGTTTTTTCTTAATTTTTATATAATAAATAACCTATCCAAAACTAAAATTTTTTTTGAAAATTTATTTAGCGGTTTAAAAGTTATGCAAGTTTTTCAATGTTAATGTTTTTTCGCCCTCAGTCCTTATCACTAATAGTAACTTTCAATATAAGAAACTAATTAACATACCTAAACTTAGTAATAAATTAATTAATATTCTAAAACAAGATAAAATAAAAATCATTCTGTATAATAATAACACAATATACAACACTGTGTTATTCAAAATTGAAAGATAAAACACCTTCTATTGAGAAATGGCAATGGCTGTTATGTGGGCCTAACACAACAAACACTCAAAAATAGGATTAAGAACCATAAATATGATTGTTCAAAAAGAAGTGATAGTAATGCACTTTCTGTACATCATAACCAGATTGGCCATAATTTCATTTTTGAACAACCAACAATACGAGATAACGAAACCAATTATAAAAAAATAATTATTTCTGAAATGATCTACATTAACGTTCATCGTAATAATATTAACTTCAAAACAGATACCAATAATTTAAATACCAATTACAACAACATAATTAGTAAAATAAAACTTATAATATAATACAATAATTTTCCACCATAATTTTCATACATTCTTAAAGGTTGCATATTTTATTAAAATTTTCTAACGTATTTGCAAATTTTTAACAAGGACGTTCTTTTTATCTTTGTGTTATACATACACCTTTTGAACTATTATTTGATTTGTAAGTGTAAATATTGCATTTACTAACGTGCCGTCTTATTGAATTATTGTTGTTAGTTATTAATTGTAAATCATGTGGTGTTCTGTAAATTTTGTCGTTTTAGTATTTATTAATTAGTGTCTTTTAAGTAAATAACCAATCATTCTAATATTAGTATACATTTTGACAATTTTTTTCAATATCGATCAAGTAAGTAATTTTTCTTATGTTATTTATGTTAAAATTTTGATTCTTGTTGATTACTTAAAATTAATCAAATGTTATATGTCTATAATACACTTGTTTTTACAACTCATTGTATTTGGTTGGTTTCTTTGTCACTAGCCGCCTGATGAAAGGAACACGATTGTTTTTTAATAAATAATAAATGTTTCCGAAACGTCGCGAATAATAGAACAGTGAATGAGTTTCATTCTCCTGCGTCTCCATAAGAAGGATCCTAAACTAAAAATTGAGAAGTTGAAATATTCTTATCTAGGTGACGTAAGTCATTTGAAAATATTGTAAAAGTAAAATGCAACTGTTATTTTTGAACGTTTATTACTGTCCATAAGAGTAACGTAAATTGTAGTAAAAAATGTTGTCAACAGATAGCAGTTGTGTCTATAATTTTTGGATGATTTTCACCAAACACGAAAACTACTTTCCGTTTTACCGCGTGAAATTGTTGGTTGAAACTATAATATTTCCTCCCTGATTTAGATTAGCACTTGATTAATAGCACCTTTGTTTTATAATTGATATACTTGTATTTAGGTACGTGTATTATCTCTATATTATTTTTTATTACCGGTTTTGTGTTTGTTGATTTTTCTTCAATACAATTGATAATAATTAATAACTGAGTGTTTTAAATTGTAATAAAACAGTGTTTTTTTTTTTCAAAATGGTGAAAGTAATTAATTTACGTAGAAATTTAGTGAATAAATCGTAGAGGAACAGACCTAAATTTTCACGAAGATCTCGTTTGGCCAGGAAACGCATTTTGCGGTATGTTGAAAAGAAAAATTAAAAAGTGCTAATTCATTAATGGGTAATGTATAAAACTATCATTTTTTATAGAAATATCGCAAATGAAGTGGCGAATAAAAATAAATCGTCTCAACCTTTAGGTTTGGAAGATGAGGTTTTTGTAAATGAACAGGGTACTCTACTACGATCTACAAGTGAAATACCATCTCCATCAAATTCAAATGTTATAAAAAAAGTACTTCACCAAAATTACACGAAGTAGTAGAAACACTTGAACAAGCTTTGCTATAACCTGAGGTAAATATTTGTCTGTGTGTTATGTCGTAAAAGAGACTTATCATTTTGTTAAACAGCCCAATAATGAACGTATGGCTAATTACACGTTTTTTGCTCCTGAGGAGTACAATAGGTAGATACATACCAATTGATATTTTTGATCAAGTTTGTTAATTCCATCAATCTTTTCGTATTATGACTGAACAATTAGAGGTGGAAATTGACTCTACACCTGTAGCAAATAGATTTCCACTTGAAGGCAACCGAATAGTAGATTTAAGGTATGTGTTAAGGTGGGCAGTGGATCTGATTTACAGTATGAACACAGCAAGATGTGCACATATGGAAAGCTACATCTTACGAAAGAATTGCGTAATGGGTTATCAAGCATATTATTATTTGGGTGTAATGTTTGCCATAGAACATATAGAAAATCCACTACAAATCAGAAACGCAACATGGGAATTAATGAAGCTGCAGTGTGGGGAACGTTGGCTACTGGTGGTACCTATGCTCATTCCGAAGAGTTGTTTTCTATTTTGGGCGTTAATTTTATGTCTTCAGATAAATTTCAAAAATTTCAGAGATTCTGTCAAGAGTAAGTTGTAATTATTATCTTCTACAAAGTAATTCGAGTAACCTGTCGGTTAGAAAGTTTTGACTTTCTGATATTTCTTCAATATGAAATTTGGTATATGGTTACTTCTAATGCGATTATTCAAAAAAAATCGGAACTAAAGCATAGTTTCATCAAAAAAGAGCTACTAGTTAAAAAACAACAAAATGTCTTACAATTTAATTTTACATCCATTTCTACAGTTTCTGATTGTCAACTTTGAAAAAAAGCATTAGACAAATGCGATACGAAAGAAGTGTCAGCAATGACTTAAAATGTTGGCTGAACCTCTAGAAATGAACACACTAAATTATTTTTTTATCTTTAATGGTTCAAAAGCAGTGAATTTCTTAAGAGGTCCTTGCAAGTCTAATATTTTGCATTAAATGTTACATATGTCAAAAACGATTACACATGTCTTGATAATATGATGATGCTGATCATAATATTTAATGTACAATTCAGGTATGGTGTATATGTACCAAATTTCATATTGATGAAATTTCAGAAAGTCGATAACTTTCTAACCGACGGAGTACGTGAATTACCCTAGAAGAGGTAGAGGTTAAATTTGTTAAATTTGGGCGGAGAAGGGATTTACATTGGAAGAAACGGTCACTAAACAAAAAAATTTTTTTAGAGATACTAAACGGAGAACTACACCCTAAAAAATCGCATTCATATTTTTATCAGGTATAAATAAATAACCGTAGTTTCAGATACTATTTAGTATATTTGTGTTTTAGATTCAAGGTCAATTAAATATATGCCGTTGAGATATTTGTTATTTTGTAGTATTTATTGACTGTTCAAAGGATTTTTTATTAAAGAAATTCGTCGAGATTACCGTCTATGGGAGCAGATTATGATACCACGGTTGACCTCTTTTTATAAAGAATGTGTGGTACCTGAAATTGTCTTAAACCAAATACACTATCAATTATGGAAGCCCAGAAAGTTCCAAAGAAAAAAAGAACCACAGATTAAGCAAGCGAGTTGGTAAACAATAATTTTTTTTATAGGAACTATTTTTTTGTAGTTTGCATTTACGGGGCCTTCACTGTTTGGTGAAGTTAAATCAGGTTTAAGTTACTTGAAAAATATCAAATGAACATTCTAAAATTACCAAGATACTATTTATTATTTATTTTTATTCAATTGGGTATTACACTTTTTTCCAAAAATTGATAAGTTAAAGTTTGTGGGTTTGTTAAAAGATACAAAAAGATAGTTCAAACTATGGACAATAAAATTTACAAAAACGATGTTTAATAACTTTTTTTTTGTATAATTAATATTAGAGGAAATATTGTTAAAACAATTTGTATCTCAGTAATTACTTATCGGATCAAATCAATTATAAACTTTTATTTGAAAAAACAATGTGTAAAATAAATATTTTTAAAAATGATTGGACTTCTTTTAGTCTAGAATCTGCCTTGGTCACAAGTTGATTACCTGACTATTAGTTGTCTATCTTGAACTTTATTTTTTTTGTTTCAAACTTCTCGCCCTGATGAAGCCCTTTACGATAGGTGGCAAAACGTTGGCAACTATGGTTACCGTTTTGACATGGTCCAATCCCGAAAGGCGTTTTTGTTCCAATAATGACTCCGGCGGTGGAAGCCTCAATTCTTACATTTTTGAAAATATTTCGAAAATCTATGTAGGTTAACGGCCCTTTTCATCGAACCTATACGGATCTTGAGATATCTTATTTTTTTGTGCTTCGCATAATATCTTTTCTGTTTAGCGATTTCCACTTGTTGGGCAGTTATGAAATTGGGGTCGTATGTAAAATTAAGATTTTGTATAAATTAAGTTTCATACATATGTAGTCATTGTATAAATAAATGATCTCAAGATCTAAATTCTCAAAAAACCTTTTTTGTAGGTTGATAATTAATGTGAATTCAATATTTTTGTGTCAATAATTGTTTTCGTCTTCTATTTCATTTTATCTAAAATTATGTTTTTAGATCTTTTTCAGTCGTTTTTTGCACATGTTCATCTTGATTCCCGTATAATCAAGCATTACCTATAAACATGATATAATAATACAAAAGTGTAAGTATTGCAAGAATCAATTTTTGTGTCGTTGATATTCGTATTAAAGGACATATTTATTTATTGTTCTATTATCCTTAAATATATTAATACATTGATATTAAAATTGTTGCTTATAATATTACATCGGATAAATTTTTTGTCTGTACTCCGTTATTCAATGATCGGACTTTGTCATAGCTCTAAATCGCAAATTTTTTTATTCGAATTGCAAATTCTAGATGCTGGCGATATGGAAATTCATTTCACCAATGAACAATAAACTCCACTTCGCTAGTTGAATCGCCATACCTTAAGTAAATTAAACTTCTGGTAACCTATTTTAAAATAAATTTTAGTACTAGGTAATTTTGATGGCGTACGTTCATCTATACGGTGTCAGTGTTAACAATAACAGTTATTGTTCATGCTGCTTCAGTTTCATCCAACTAAATTCTTCTGATAAAGAATAATAACAACGCGTAATTGAGATTAATTTTGTTTCATGTTTTTGTGATAATCCCGTGGTAGTTTTTACTTTCAAACCGTATTTATTTCGTCTGTCAACTAGAATACAAACAAAACGTTGTATGTATTCTGGAATAAGTGGCTTCCTTTATTTGAATGAACGTTCATGTTACCAAAATTGGTTTCCACTAGTGTAGCACCTCATTTTAGCGCCAATTTTTTACTGTATGTGCCGCCTCTATGCAATCAGGATCAATTGACGCAAGTGGCAACTGTTGATAGTGAATTAAAGTAAATTCAATCGCTTGCCCCCTTAAAGAAGTAAAAAATTTTCTTGACTGATGGGGTCTATGAAAATGAACAGTTTTGGGTCGCAATCCGCCCGATCAGTTACAGTCTAATCACATATCTTGAGGGTGCCTTATCTATCACTGTAGGTTTTATGATCTTGTTTTGTATTCTCAGGTAAAATTCTTAATACCTACAATGGCGTATTTAAACTGCTTATTTCATTTTTAACGTTCAATAACAATATTTATTTAAATTATCCCAAGGTAAATGATCTGTTAATTACATCGTGTTTAAAAAATTCAGATATGGACAAATAACCCGAACAGAAAAATACATTTAATGCGTAATGTATTCAATAAAGAATATAATACACTAGTCTTTAAGCACTTCCTACGGACGCATGCATTTTGACCTATAACTTTTGACCTTAAGGTCATAAGTCAAAATGATGTATACAAAAGATGTTTGTCTTGTCAAGACAAACATATTTGGTAATAAAAACAAAAATTAATTTTGAAGTTTGGGGAGAGTGGGTATTGCCAGCCTCCCAGGGGATTAAGTTATAGTTTCAAAAACCCTTGCGTCCAGACTTCCTTAAAATCCTTTATCGAATGGTGTATTCAGTTTTTTTTAAACATCTCGGATGAGATGATAAACAGACAGACAGAAATTTCAAGGAAATTATAATAATGATAAGAAAATAGGTATATGTAAAATTTTGTCGCCTTAGTATTTTGGTAATATCCATTACTATTAATGCATTCTTCTAAACGCCTCCTCATACTGTTTACAAGATTTTCGCAAATTTGAGAATTTCGGAATGATTTCCACCATTTAGTGACATGCTCTGTTATTTTTTGTAAACATTTGTCTCTCATTCCATTGAAGCCAATGTCCTTCCAACTTTTTACCATGGTAATCCACAGATTTTCAATTTAATTTAAGTTGGGCGATTTAGCTGGTTATGGTAGCAATTGAATTTTGGGGTGTTCATCAAACCACAATTCGAGCGGTGTGTATACTGCAGGTTTTATTTGGAAGAACGTTTTCAACGTCATAACGCGTTCCATTTGCTCTCCATAATTGGACGGAGGCTTCTTGGGATGTCGAAAATGATTTTTCGTCAGTAAATATAACATTTGACCAGTCTCTGCCAATATTTTGTTAGCCAAATGCTAATCATACAGCGCCATGGCTAGGAGTTACAAGCATTTTTCTGGCCGGTCGCCTATTATGCACGCAACTCTTATAAAGCTGACGATTGTAACTAGTCCATTTAATTTTATAAAATTTAATCTATTTATAATGTACTGTAAGTTTAACCAATTTATGAGATTAAAGTTTTTTTAAAGCTTTATTTGTTTGTTTTGTTTCAAAATTTTAAGACTAACATACAATTTTTATTATTTTAAAATTACACTTCGAGATATGATTAGTAATAAAAAAAAGTTACCTACTTTCAAATAGGTTCAAATTTTTTCGTTGAACGTCGAATCATAGTCAGAAAATCCCCATATTCTAAATTTAAATAAAAGCGGTAGATAACCTAATTTACAACAACTTTTTCTAAACAATCCTTTGAATCAATAATATTTATCGACATATTGTTAAATTATGTTAAAAAACTGTAACTCAGTTATTAATTATCTGATGAAAAAAGTGTTTAAACAAAAAAAATACTTATACTTAATTTATAACTAAAGACAACTGAAATACCCAAACATACATGTTAATGACAGTGATGATTTTGATTTGTCTGATAAGGATGATAGAGAAGCTCTAAATGTCAAATAGTATGAAATCGTTGTTTATATATGTCTATTATTCACTTACCGGCTACAAGGCATTATTGGTATAATACTATAGGTTATCCTGTAGTATCTCAAATTATGAGTTGTATAAAATTCGAAGAAATCAACCGGTTTATTCGTTTTAATGACAACGCCAACATTATTCTGGCCATGATAAGCTTTTCAAGATTTGACTTTTTTTTTCTCAAAAATTCGAGAACGACTACTTTTGGTTCCTAAATAGAAACATACAACAGTTGACGAGCCAATCATCCAAAACAAAGCAAGAAGTATAATAAAGCAATACCTACAATTCAAAAAAAACTGCACAAGGGGGGATACAAAAACTTTGTACTTAGTGGAATTTCTGGATTTAGTTACAATTTTGACCTATTTGATAGAGCTCAAAGTAATGTTGTAACGGTCACTGTGAGTTAGGCAACACACAATACACGGAGTCGAGGTGTAAACACGACATTTCTCCGTGTTCGCTCCTTAACGAAAATTTTTGGGGATTTAATTCCCAGAATTCAACTTCCGCGTTGTCCTAATTGGCCAATACATTTTCGGCTGATCTTCAATTTCCGCCTTGTAACAACTACTATCACGTCGTGTTACGTGAAATTCAAATTTGCCTTCATCTGAGTGCTTAATCGTAATTCCGTCAAATTTTCTAGTGGTATGTATAGGACCCTGCAAACTTTCAATGTATAGCGGTATATTTTTAGCTGGGGAAAGGATTGATTACTCGATTTTCTGAAGTTTATCTTAGGACGGATGCGTGTACTAATTTCTTCTAATGGTCGCTCGATTGCACTCAGGTACGACAAATATTCTTCATGGCTTCTTCAACGTTACACCGTGCATAATTTTCAGATAAGGCGAGTTACTCCGGGATTAGAGTTACTCCGGGATTAAAATTACTCGGCTTTAAAGGTTTTTTTGGCCTAAACAAAACCAATTACCTGGCTGATTAAATTCATCGTGGGATCTCTTTCTACCTTTTATTGTCTTGTCGCTGCGTGTGTCGCATACTTGGGGTTTGCTGTTAAGATTGCTGAAGTACGGGACATCCTACCGAAATTAGGGGTCGCCGCAGCTGGAACCGACACCACATATCTGTATCTTCTCCTGTGTGTGTCAACATCGTAAACCTCTATCTACAACATAAGGTCAGATTTTTCTAATTATACTTCTGCGCTGAAAACAAACCATCTCCGGGACGTCACACTGCTACCGAAAACGTCTCAAGCGTAACACCTAAATAAGTACAACTTGTCTTGGCACCTTAAGTGCAGTTAAATCTTTGGAACTCGAAACGTATTTGTTCACGTATTTATATTTTTTTTGTTAATTCACTACAATATAATTAATTAACTTGTTGTGGCGCATATACTTGCCCAATCTGTAAACGAATGTGTACCGTAAAGGCGCGAACTTGCTTCATTTACCCACCATTGCTTGGGGATTTTTAGAGTATAAGGGTAAGACCACGGAAGAGCGCTCTTTTGGGGAAACACCTAACTCTCCGATACTTTTTTAACGCTAAATATTGCAACTGCGAACACTAAATACACCTTCGTATTGTGCGGGTGTGGTTACGTCGCCATCTTGTCTAGATTAAATAACGCCAGTGGCGTACCGCATAAATTATTAACTTGCTATTAATCTTATATTTTTTCCTTCTTTTGTGTACGAATATATATATGGGTACGAACGAATACGCTTCGTAGAATTAACTTACGTTGTAAGTGGATATATTTAAATTGTGCTCTGTTCCTTCTTCTTTATGGTGTGTTATTAAATATAACGTTTTGTAGGTTACTTGTGTCTCTCTCTCTCTTTATTGTATTTATTGCTCCTTTAATTTGTTACGGTTGATTGTTGCGTCTGTTTCTTTAGTTCGGAAGCAGGTTTGTATCCACGCATTAGGACTATGGCGCCCTCGGATTAAATCAAGACAGTTCTGAAGAAGCGGTGGATCCTTTTTCTCACCCACGCCCTACTCTTCGGCTGCCGGCAAAACTTACTTTTCTTCAATTAACCGTAGCAAGAAATTGGCATCCCAACTTCGGGGCTCGATTTTCTTCTCGTTTCTTTCTTTTTGTGAAATCGGATTATCAGTCAAGGTTGCTCGAGTATTTTTCTTTACTTGTCGTTCGATTCTCTTTGGAAATTTTTATTTTCTCTCTCTCTCTCTAGTACTTAGTGCTATTGCTTGCTTTCCTTATTACTATCAGTTTGATCAGTAATAGGACATTTACTTAAAATTGTTTTATTATTCTAGGGTTAGTATTTTAATACTGTTTTCTCTTTCTTACTTGTTGTTGTGGGTTCGAGTTTATTCTTTTTTTTTGTATTGGAAGCTAGGAGATTTTATTTAAAATGCCGAAAGTGTGGAAATTCGAGGTCAATCGCCTTAAACAACACGAACTGCGATACGAGTTAGCTTCTAGGGGACTTAGTGCTGACGTTTCGGTGGAGGGTCTTCGGAAACTGGTCCGTAGTGCTCTTCAGCTGGAAGCGGAAAAATCTTTATCCGAAATTAAATACAGCATCGAGTATGAAACCGATGTAACTGCGGTAAATGTCTCTTTAGGGGAGCTTCGTACGTTCGTTGATAATTTCACTGGTGACAGCACAACTTCGGAATTTCTTCGTTTTTCTACTCTTTGGACTCATACTATTCGCAGGTGCAAGCTGATGGTTGCCACCTCGACAGAACAAGCTGCCAATAGGAATTCTCTTCTACTTTCTCTTACCGATCTTCATAACACTATTGATTCTATGATCAAGAAGCATCGGCATACTACTTTTGGGATCAGTCAAGCTGTTACTTCTAGTCCTAAATTAACGGTTACTGAGGACGAAGGTGAACCTGACCAACTATCATCGGAGTCTGATGTCGAACCAGAACCAACACCTGTTGCCTCTTGTAGTGCTTCCTACTTTTCTAAATCTGTTGCTACAGCGAAACTAAACTTAACTTTTTCTGGGGATGGTAAAACATCTCTTTCTGAATTTCTTACTCGCTTGGAGGAATTAAGCACGGCTAGGGGAATTTCTCTGACGCAATTGTTTCATGGTGCTCCAGAACTCTTAACTGGAAAAGCTCTTCTTCTCTTCAGGGCTCATCGACAATCGCTGTCTTCGTGGAAGGATGTGGTGCGTTTACTACAATCGGAGTTTCTTCCGGTGGATTACAACGATCGATTGCTGGACGAAATTAAGGCACGAACCATGGGTGCTCATGAGGGGTTTGGGATATACTTGGCTACTATGCAAAGCCTTTTCTCACGGTTGAGTGAACCATTATCGGAACCACAACAGATCCGAATAATCAGGCGCAATCTAACGCCATATTTCCAAACGGCCTTGGCTCTTCATGATGTCTCAACCATCTCGCATCTATTGTCGCTTGGGAAAAAGATTGAGCATAGTCAATTCTTAACCCAATCTTTCAAACCACCACCTACTAGACGCGTGACTTCTTTGCTGGAACCTAACCTAGCTTACGTCGCTCCAGAAACTTCTTCTTTGAATACTTCTTCTTGTTCTTCGGTCTCTTCGACTATTCCTTCTAGGCCTCTCAACTCTTACAGGGGACCTGTACGTTGCTGGAATTGCGGGAATACGGGACATGTTTCTCCTCGTTGTCCAAACCCACAGAACCTTCATTGTTTTGGCTGTGGAAAGGCAGGTGTTACCAAGCCTAAGTGCTCCCAATGTTCGCCGCAGGGAAACGCACGTCAGAACCCTCGGACCGAGTCGTAGGTTCTACTTCTCTCTCAACCTCGGATTCTTCTTTTACTGATCTAGACCACTCTCAACAATTGTTACTTAACTTTATTTTTGCTAGCGTTCGTGGTGATGAACGACCTTTTCTTAACGTATCAGTGCTGGGCATACCTTTTAAAGCCTTACTGGATACAGGATCTTCTAGGACGATACTAGGAAGTATCGGTTGGCATTTGCTTCAGTCCCTTAAGGTGTCCTTAAAAAATCTACTTCGACTTTTTGTAACGTGGCTAATGGTGGACAATGTGCCATTTTGGGTGTTGTTTCTCTTCCTTATACTTTAGAGGGAAAAACCAAGGTAATAGAAACCTTAGTGGTTCCTGAGATTTCTCAAGGGTTGATATTGGGATCGACTTTTGGAAGGCGATGGCCTTCGTACCAGATTTCAGCAAGGGTCATTGGTCCTTTGGTACTGATGCGGTTGGACATGCGGTTCATTCGAGTGCGCTGAACATCAAAGACGACTTATCAAGGTCGCAACAGTCTTCGCTAGAGGCTGTTATCTCTGCCAGCTTTTCTTTACAGCCATCTGGTCTAGGGTGTACCCAGCTCGTTCAACACAGTATCCATACCAAGGCTGAGCCAATTAAACAACGGTACTATCCTCTATCACCAGTACTATCTCGGATTGTCAATGAAGAACTGGACAAGATGCTACAGTTAGGTGTAGTAGAGCCATCTACCAGTCCATGGTCCAGTCCTGTGGTCTTGGTTAGGAAGAAAGACAACTCCTATCGGTTTTGCATTGACTATCGGAAGCTAAATCAGGTCACGGAACGCAACGCTTATCCTCTGCCGTATATCACTTCTATCTTGGATCGCTTACGGGATGCTAGATTTCTCTCGAGTTTGGACATTCGTTCTGCTTATTGGCAAATTCCTTTAACTCCTGAATCCAAACCGCTTACTGCCTTTACTGTTCCTCATCGTGGATTGTTCCAATTTACTAGAATGCCGTTCGGTCTGCATAATTCTCCTGCAACCTTTCAGCGGCTGATCGACCAAATTATCGGTGCAGAGCTGGAACCGTTTTGCTTCGCCTACCTGGACGATATTGTTATCGCGACACCAACTTTCGACGAACATCTTCGAGTACTGGAAAAAGTTCTGAAACGATTATTTGCTGCCGGTTTGACATTAAATCAGGAAAAATGCCATTTCTGTCGTTCGGAGTTGAAATACTTGGGCTACGTTGTGAATAAAATGGGTTGCTGGTGGATCCAGAAAAGGTGACTGCCATACTTAACATTCCTATACCGACCACGGTCACCGAAGTGCGACGCGTGATTGGCATGGCTAGCTGGTATCGCCGTTTCATACCGAACTTCGCTTCTCTTACTTCTCCTTTATCTGCTCTTACTCCGAAAAATGCTTTGTTTGTGTGGACACCGGAATGTCAATCTGCTTTCGTTTCTCTTAAAGAACACTTAGTTTCTGCTCCTATCCTGACTTGTCCTAATTTTTCTCTGCCATTTGTTGTTCAAACTGACGCTTCGGACTTTGGCGTGGGTGCTGTCCTTAGTCAGGAATCGCCTGAGGGGAAAAGGTTATCAGTTACATCAGTCGCTCCTTAACTAAAGCGGAGAGGCGCTATAGTACTACGGAAAAAGAATGTATTGCAGTCTTATTCGCCATTCTTAAGTTCAGACCGTATATTGAGGGCTCTCACTTCACCATCATTACTGACCATCACTCGCTGGTATGGCTTAACCGTTTGCAGAGTCCGTCTGGTCGTCTTGCTCGTTGGTCCTTACAACTCCAAGAGTATGACTTCACCATCAGACATAGGAAAGGCAAAGACCACGTTGTGCCAGATGCGTTATCTCGTGCTGTTCCTGCTGTTGGTGATGAAGCTGAAACCACCTCTCCTCATCTTGATTCCTTAGCTGTTCCTTCTTCTCTTGGTCTTGACTTACCTACTACAAATAAATGGTATAATAACTTACTGAATCGTGTACTCACAACACCTCACAAGTTGCCTCATTGGTCTGTCGATAATAACATCTTATATCGCAGAGTGACTAGTTCTTTTACCACTTCTATGGTGGATCCGAATGATGAATGGAAGTTAGTCGTTCCGGCTGAACAAAGGAGACGCATCATTCAGGAGAACCATGATCCTCCAGTTGTTGGCCATGGTGGAGTAACTAAGACAACCGCAAGAATTCTGCAACATTATTACTGGCCTCGATTACGTGCAGACGTGGCTCGCTATATCCGCCGTTGTTCTACTTGCTCTTCCAATAAGGTATCTCAAGCAGCTCCTCCTGGAATGTTTGCTCCTCGTGCTCGTCCTACGGGACCGTGGCAAACTTTATGTTGCGATATTGTTGGGCCGCTTCCTCGTTCTTCTAAAGGCAATTGTTACGTGTTTGTGGTTGCCGATTGTTTCTCTAAATTTGCCCTTTTCTTTGCTATGCGTGTTGCTACTGCTGCTGCGGTTACTAAAATCCTGGAAGAACAGGTGTTTTACTATTTGGAGTGCCGCAGTACCTTATTTCTGACAACGGAGTACAGTTCCGCAGTCGTGAATTCACTCAAATGTGTGAGAACTATCATTGCACCATCCTATATACTGCCAAATACCATCCGCAAGCAAATCCGGCTGAACGGATAAATCGCGTTCTTAAGACCATGATAGCGTCTTATGTTAAGGACAACCAGCGGAAATGGGATGTGAAGCTCCCTCACATTGGATGTGCAGTTCGTTCGGCGAAACACGAAGTGACTGGATGTACCCCGTACTTTGCTCTATTTGGTCGTGAACATGTCATCTCTGGCAATCTCTTCAATAAATCACGTCTTGAACCAACTGACTCAGAACCTGATCATAATGTGTCTACTCGACGTTACGCGGCTATCCAGGAATATATACTTCAACGCCTTCGGAAAGCCTATGAAACTACACGAAATAGGTATAACTTACGCCGCCGACATGTCAAGTATAACGTGGGTGATCTGGTGTGGCGTCGTAACTTCCAACTATCCGACGCTTCGAAGCATTTCAATGCGAAACTCGCACCTAAATTCTTAGGCCCGTTCACGGTGAAAACTGTCGTGTCTCCCTGGACGTATGAACTAGCTGATTCTTTAGGAAAGTCACTAGGTACGTGGCACGTGAAAGACCTTAAGCCAGAACCTCTCTCGAATTCGGAAGAGGCTAATGCTGAACTTGCTGTGCTGGAGCCTAATTGTTTAGATCACTCTTTACTTTATCCTAGACGGAAAAAGCGTCGTAAACTTGCTTGTACTGCCAGCTAGAAGACACGGTTCATGACTGGATTTCTACTTGGACACGACTTATTTTACTTGACTATTTACTTTTGCTGATTTTATCATATCTGTATTATTTTTTTTCTTTCACGGGTTTCTAACGAATTTGCTCGGACTATCTTCCTTCTAGTAAGGAGAAGTTCGTATTTTCTCTTATATTGTTGCTGAATAAATTTCTTTTATTTCTGCCTTACTGTAGGTTGGTTATTAATGAGATTATCGATGGTTTCTGGCTCTATTAGCTACACGACATTATGATCGATTTACATCGAAATCTCTGATTTATTTGGTGCTCTCCCGTATATCTTTATTTTCTTTCTGCGAGAACTGTATATACGTAGATACAGGTTCTTTTGTTTTTGGTTTGAGAAGCTTTATTTTTTTTTGGGGATGCCTGTTGACTTGAGTTCAAGTTGAGCGTGCTCCTGCTCTTGTTGACAATGCATCAAGATTGTTGGGTTTTCTTTTTCTTTTCTGGGAGATACCAAACCGCTTCGGCGAGCTTAATGATATACTGACTCAGTTCTAATTGAGTTAGCTCATAGTTATATTTAATTTTTTTTTTGCTGGAACCATAATGGTTCACATTCGTTAGAATTCCATGTGATATGGGTAGGTTGGTTGGGCACGTAGGGATTGGACCTTCTCAGGTAAATAATACCAAAATTTGACCTTGAATTGGATTTCGAGCTTCGAGACTTAGTTTCATGAGTTCACGTAGTTGTGGGAGTACCGTGATTTCCCGATCCCGTGACGGATTGAACGCCCTCTCCTATATGGCTCGTTGGTGTACGTCTTCGCCAGTTTGGCAATCCTTTTCAAAGCCGAATTCAGACACCTGAATGTGTCTTGTCTTGTGTGAACGTCGTTTTGTTGCTCTCTGTCCTCTCGAGGAGGGATAGAGTATTTCCCTTTTCCTTGTCTTTGCTATCATCTGTTCCTTCTTTCTTTCTTGCGTAGAGGTACCGCTTTGGCTGGGGGTTTCAGTGGGTGTTGGCGTGAGGGGGAGTCGGAGCTCCTGTTTCTGGTACCCTTGTTTCGTTACCAGGCACACCAACCCTTAGGGGCCGTACAGGGCGAGCAAGATCTGGGGCAGGGGTAAACCGTTCGCCCTTAACCTCCGTCAATGGATCACTGGCCGTAGCCACTGCAGAACCTCAAACTGTTGACTTGTTCCAGTCTTTTACTTTTGGAAATTTTTGGGCAAAATTTTGGGATCCTTCCTTTCATTCTTCCATTATGCTATAGGGTTGGGGGTTTATCCTCGGTTTTCAGAGTCGCACTCTTTAACTGCATATCCATTAGTCTTGTGGTGTCGGGAGTATCGGCCCAAGACTAAATCCTTTCCTGGGTGGGAGGACTTTATTTTGGGAAGGCTCAGTACTAAGGGTCGTGAATGGCGAGGGGGTGGATTTTCACTGGGGCCCAATGACGCGAGTTTCCATCCTTCGCGAGGGTCTTGGTGGGAGTGATGCCTGGTGCCACCCATTCGACATGCACGCCGCTAGGGAAATGCCCGATCTTAATAATTTCCTAGGGTTTATCCTAACCTCTTGGTATTTGGGTTTCAGCCTTATCCTTATTCCTATCTTACCTTAAACCTTTCCTAGGGTACCTTATTTTGGGGTAATTCAGGGTGGTATTGTTTTAATTTGGGTTGGGGTTTCATTGGTTTTTAGGGCTCTGTCCTGGACGCTTGTCCAAACTTCAAACTTTACTATAATAATATTTTCTGTTGACTGGGTTTAGTAAGGTTGGTTGAGATACTGTTGGATGACCCACGTTTTCTTTACCTTGCTTCTCGGAAATCGCTAATTGCGAGTTTTTGTGGGCGTTCAATCTCTTGGTGTTATCCTTTTCTTTTTCTTGGTCGTTGCTTGACTTTGTTGCTGGATACACCAAACGCTTCATGCGAGTTTTGAACAGATTTCATCAGATCAGCTACTCTTAGTTCAACAAACCGTCTATCTCTTAGGGGTTGGGTTTCATTAGGTTTTTTATATGTGTGGGGTGGGTATCTTTGGTTATATGTCGCTCATGTTGGAGATTCCTTTTTTTTTTTTTTGCTGAACACCTACGGATGTTAATTTTCTGGATTATGTATGGTGCAGCGGATTATGTTTATCCTTCTGCGCGGGCTTGAAGTTTTGTGTGGGGGAATTTGTAACGGTCACTGTGAGTTAGGCAACACACAATACACGGAGTCGAGGTGTAAACGCGACATTTCTCCGTGTTCGCTCCTTAACGAAAATTTTGGGGATTTAATTCCCAGAATTCAACTTCCGCGTTGTCCTAATTGGCCAATACATTTTCGGCTGATCTTCAATTTCCGCCTTGTAACAACTACTATCACGTCGTGTTACGTGAAATTCAAATTTGCCTTCATCTGAGTGCTTAATCGTAATTCCGTCAAATTTTCTAGTGGTATGTATAGGACCCTGCAAACTTTCAATGTATAGCGGTATATTTTTAGCTGGGGAAAGGATTGATTACTCGATTTTCTGAAGTTTATCTTAGGACGGATGCGTGTACTAATTTCTTCTAATGGTCGCTCGATTGCACTCAGGTACGACAAATATTCTTCATGGCTTCTTCAACGTTACACCGTGCATAATTTTCAGATAAGGCGAGTTACTCCGGGATTAGAGTTACTCCGGGATTAGAGTTACTCCGGGATTAAAATTACTCGGCTTTAAAGGTTCTTTTGGCCTAAACAAAACCAATTACCTGGCTGATTAAATTCATCGTGGGATCTCTTTCTACCTTTTATTGTCTTGTCGCTGCGTGTGTCGCATACTTGGGGTTTGCTGTTAAGATTGCTGAAGTACGGGACATCCTACCGAAATTAGGGGTCGCCGCAGCTGGAACCGACACCACATATCTGTATCTTCTCCTGTGTGTGTCAACATCGTAAACCTCTATCTACAACATAAGGTCAGATTTTTCTAATTATACTTCTGCGCTGAAAACAAACCATCTCCGGGACGTCACACTGCTACCGAAAACGTCTCAAGCGTAACACCTAAATAAGTACAACTTGTCTTGGCACCTTAAGTGCAGTTAAATCTTTGGAACTCGAAACGTATTTGTTCACGTATTTATATTTTTTTTGTTAATTCACTACAATATAATTAATTAACTTGTTGTGGCGCATATACTTGCCCAATCTGTAAACGAATGTGTACCGTAAAGGCGCGAACTTGCTTCATTTACCCACCATTGCTTGGGGATTTTAGAGTATAAGGGTAAGACCACGGAAGAGCGCTCTTTTGGGGAAACACCTAACTCTCCGATACTTTTTAACGCTAAATATTGCAACTGCGAACACTAAATACACCTTCGTATTGTGCGGGTGTGGTTACGTCGCCATCTTGTCTAGATTAAATAACGCCAGTGGCGTACCGCATAAATTATTAACTTGCTATTAATCTTATATTTTTTCCTTCTTTTGTGTACGACTATATATATGGGTACGAACGAATACGCTTCGTAGAATTAACTTACGTTGTAAGTGGATATATTTAAATTGTGCTCTGTTCCTTCTTCTTTATGGTGTGTTATTAAATATAACGTTTTGTAGGTTACTTGTGTCTCTCTCTCTTTATTGTATTTATTGCTCCTTTAATTTGTTACGGTTGATTGTTGCGTCTGTTTCTTTAGTTCGGAAGCAGGTTTGTATCCACGCATTAGGACTATGGCGCCCTCGGATTAAATCAAGACAGTTCTGAAGAAGCGGTGGATCCTTTTTCTCACCCACGCCCTACTCTTCGGCTGCCGGCAAACTTACTTTTCTTCAATTAACCGTAGCAACCTTCCCCCCCTTTTTTTTTAAATTATAAAAAAAAAAAACAATTTTGGTTAAGTAATTTTCCAAAATAAATTCAAAAAAACAAAACAAAAATTATAAAAAAAATTTTATTAAATTTTTTGTTTTTTTCTTTTTTTTCTTTAATTTTTAAAAAAAAAAAAAAAATTTTTCTTCCTTTAGACAAGGAAAAAAAAACGTTTTAAGATTTTTTTCTTCTTCTTTTTTTTCCACCAATAAAACCCCCCCTTTAAAAAAATTTTCCCTTATTTTTTTCCTTTCTTTTTTTTTTTTTTTTTTTTTTTTTTTTTTTTTTTTCTTATAAAAATTTTATTCACTCCCCCCTTTTTTTGCCGTTCTTCAAACCCTTCTCTTGTTTGTCTGGGCCTCCACCCTGTTATTTTAAATGCTCATCTGTTCTTGTTTAGTTTAGCCACATACCCTACCTACCTCATTTCATTTTCGTGACTTCTCGAAGTACGTTCATGAACTTATTTCTATTTTTTCTGTCTTTATTCCTGATTCGGTTATGGAGTGAGATACTCACCATGCATAGTTCAAGAGCTCTATAAGTTGTTAGCAGTTTCTTAGTAGAGGCTTTGGTGAAGCATAGAGTTTTGTTGGAAGTACACTTGTGTAATACAATGCGTTTCAGATTTATTGGAATAGTCGAGTTCTTCAAAATGTGTGCTAGTTTGCCAAAAGCTGCCAATACCAATATTACTCTCGAAAAGATTTTTTAAGACTAAGAACATGCACAAAATGATTTCTTACTCGATGCTATATTAGAGTTTTATCGCATTAAAACTAGATCAAAAAATGGTACTGGCATATTTTTTTCACTTTGTGGACATGTGCACAGTAAATAGTTGGTTGTTGCCTAGAAAATGTGGAAAAAAGCACTTGCTTCTTCTGGATTTCAAACTTGCAATAGTTGATGGATTATGCCTTTACTGAAAGATTTTGAGGAAAAAAAGTGGAAAAAGACTATCGTGCAATGATGTAGAACAAGCCTATCAACAAAAGTGAATAAAGTGAATTGAAGTAAATTGTGCACGTTGCTAATCACGGTTTGAATCTCGAGTAATTTTTTAAAAAATTTTTTTTAAACTCAATTAAGTTTTGTTGTTTATCTTTGCTGTTCATGATTTTATTCTGCAATTTAACTAACTTGTAGTGCATAAAACAAGCTTAATTGAGTTTAAAAGAAATAAAAAAGTATTCTTGGAATTCGAACCATAATATGATATAATATTACATAAGCCGTGCAATTTAGTTACTGCTTTATAATCGTACAAGCGGACCAACTGAGCTACGGGGGCACATTGCATGGGGTCGGCGTCTAACAAGAACATAAGCAATACATTTTCAACAATTGAGCAACCGTAGATTTCCTAATTCCAAAGCGATTTTCTAGATATCTAAAGTAAACAAGAATAACCACAGCTTTCTTTTGGGAATGTCGAGTTTACCATAATTTTTTTAGACTAGTCAAATCATAGCCATAGCACCCTTTTCTAAATTGTAGAATGACTTAGTGGTTTTCATATGCAGTGTGTCCACAAATTGAGTACACGTAAAGTAAGCGAATGATATAAAAGTTTCGAGTTGAAATTTCAACATTCGTGGATCAGCCTTGCTTGGTTTAAAACTAAGAAAATATCATTCCGACTCGTTAATGTACAAAATGTTTCTACTATGAGTTTGAAACTGGACTATTCGTATTGAACAGCGACAAGAAAAATTATTCAAAAATGGTCCAATGTATACGTGTCAGTGAATTGGGTTAAAAAGGCTGTTACGAAATTTAGAGTACTACCACATATTACAAGTTTATTTAATTTAATATTACGTGCTCCACACGTCAGCTATTTTGTTCTCTATTTAAAAAAATAATTTAAGTTCTCAAACAAGTTCTGGAGAATATTCTGTGTAAATTTTATTAATGTATGTCGACTTATAATATATTCTCTGAAGTACCTAATCATTTAGAACAAAATATTTGTGTAACACAATTCTGTACGATGTCGTGTCTGTACTTAATGCAGGTTAAAGCTGCACTGACATTTTGAAATTACTTATGTTGAAGTTACATAAAATCTAAAACTTATTACAGCGTCTAACAGTAGTGTGTAGATGTATGGGTGTTTCAGAACTTGTTATCACTATTTGTAGTAAATCGTTTTATGTCGTACATAGAATATCAAACAAAATCTTTATCATAAATAGGCTTTTGTAACTTGACACATTTACGTTCTGGAAGTAGATAGAGAAGTAGCACGATTATTTATATCAAAACAGCATCCCTAAAAGTCACAGGTAATATATGTAGGCTTTCTATACACTTGCTAATTTTGTTTAGGGTTCTATTAACCATTGTTTGTTTAAGGGTGTAAATTGATGTTATTTTCCAAATGAATGGTAATGTTACGTTTCTAATTTAACTTTACTTGTTGCGCAAGGATACATTATTAGTATAGAGCCTTGTTACTAGCGAGATTTACGTAATGCAGTTGAATGCATGCAGCCAAAATTTTCAAGTTCTAATAATCCTTTTATAAAAGAGTTAGATTTAAATTTGCCGCTCGAAGCGGAAACGTTATGTAAATGAAATTTTTTATAAACGTTATTAAAAACTATAACGTGAACACAATGCAGCGTGAGTGTTCTATCTGTTGGCGTAGCAATTACTCAAACAAGAATTTTCGATTCATTTAGAAAAGATATTAGAAGATAATCACTACAATATTTAGAATTTGCTCTTTAAAGGAGAGCTCGGAATAATAGTTATTTATGTATCAAGGCACTAAACTTTGATTTTTTATGACAAATATGTTTTAGTTGTAGCGGCGATAGCGTCATGAAAAAGAACTTAAGTGCCGAGGTATATATTATATTTTTTCCGAAATCCCAAAATTTTAACAAAATCTGACATTTAATACGTTCTTTAAGTAGCAAATGTAAACAGCTGTTTTCTATTTTACGTCAAATGTTTCCACCACGCATACGCAATTCTAAAATTTACATACATGTTACACATATCTACCTGTGAAAATGTGAACTTAAAAATCGTCGTATAATGTATTACTTTAGTTCCGATTTTATTTACTTCACTGCCGATTTTTTTGTACTTTAGTGACGATTTTGGAAAAAAGATGTTATAAACCGGAATGTTCTTAATAATCATGATTTCTAGTAGATTTAAATTCTATTTTTGCAATAAATAAACCAATAAAAAAATATTGGTATCACTGAAATGATTAACACTTGGCAATTACATAAGTGGCCTACTAGTACATCTATCAGCTTAGCTTGTGTATACATTTTCCAAATTTAAAGAACATTTTAAATACTGTATAGTGATGTAAGTGTTATGTATGGTGCTCCAGAAGATTAGTATAAACCTGAATAGAGTAGTGACGAAACCGTGTGCAATTGTGGATTGGTTGGTCTTGGCAAAGCATTTGCTTCAAGGTTTAGGAAAACTACTAAAACCTAAACATACCAACTATTACCCACCTTAGTATTTATATGTAATAAGATTGATTAAATATGTAAACATTATAGAAGATAAATAAGAACATATCATATAACAGCACAGCCATTGCATGACAACATATAATGGACCGATCCAAACGCCAGTTACGACAATGACAAAAAAAATAGTAGGTTAAAGAAATAGCAAACAAAATAATTGAAAAACAGATAACCAGGGCAGAGGATACAAAATATTGCTTAATTTCAGATGTTCTTCAAATTAGTAAGCCATAATATAGCTTCGTCCGTTAAATTATGAATGTTTACAAACCCTCCTTTAAACTTTGTTAATTGACAATCCTCCACAATATGTGCAATGGTCTCTGGTTTGTTTTTCACATTCACAATTTGGATTACAAATCGCACAACATTTAAACAAGATAGATTTGCATTTTGAATGGCCTGTTCTTATGCGATTTATTTAGGACCAAATTTTTCTTTTTTGATCAAAGCACGGGGCTTCTACTGTTGGATCATCAATGAGATGTTTATTTGAAACATTAACTCCTGAACATGATTTTTTCCACTCTTCAACTTTACAAAAAGCCGTAGTTAAGTAGTCTTGCAACTATACAGGACTTTGAGATTTAAGACTTTTAGCTGGAGAGTTCTCAAAATCATTCCAAATTGGTGTTTTCTCGTAGCTTTTCGTCTAATGTTCGATGTAGTAATATTACCAGGAACAGGAAGCCAATCAAAAGGAATAGATTTAATGGTTCCACTAATTATACGCATAGTGCAATTCAACTGGGTATTTATTTTTTTCGTATGATAACTATTCAAATAGACAGGAACACAATATATAATAAATACACCAGGATATATAATAAAAGAAGAAGTAAAAGTAGATAAAATTTGGATTTGGATAGGAAAATTGGCAGGAGATTTGAAGAAAGGATAAGAAACAGGGAGGAAACTGAGATACTAAAAGAATGTTGGAAGGAAATGAAGAAATACTTAAACAAATACGGTGAAGAGGACAGAAAACATTATTATAAAAGGGTAGGCTACTCGAGAGAGAAGATAAACAGAAAAAGAAAGAAGGGGAGAAGAATAGAAAAAAGTGATAAGTATAGATAAAGATATACAGATACAAGAAGGGAGTGCAAAGAAAGAAGGGGAAGATACAATGTAAAGTACAGGGAGTTAAGTACGGAAGGAATACCAGAATATCTGAGGGGAGAAAAGAAGTATAAAAGAAAAAATAATCATAGCCAGGTTCAGATGGGGGAATGAGAAAAGAGAGAATATGTAAGATGTGTGGCGAAGGGTGGGAGAATAACGAACATTTAAAAGAAAATTGTGAGAAACTGCGGTCCGAAGAGAGAGAGGGAAGGATACTACTAGGAGAGAATGGACAGGTAATAGAATAGATGAAGGAAGTGATAAGGAAAAGAGAAGAAAATGAGGAAAAAGAGAAATATATGTAAAGTGCAATTTAAGAAAATTTTTGGTATTATTAACATTTTTTTGTATTGTCTAGTTTTTAGAATTAAGAAAAGGAAAGGGAAGCATATACAGGGTTTTCAAACTTAAGTCGGCACTATTGCTAACTTTGTTATTATTAAAGCTACAGGGTCTGTCATTTTTGATTTTAGGATAAAAAATAATGGAACACTTTTTGTTCAGTATTCAATTTTCTATCGATTGAGAATATTGTATACAGGTTGTCGCATTTGAAAAATGGAACAATTTCACATAACTCGCGAACGCAATGTTTGATTTTTATTCTGTTTTCACTATAGTGATGAGAGAAACAAATACTACTAGTTCTCTTACTTAACCGACCATGTAGCTCTAATAATAACAAAGTTAGCAATAGTGCCGACTTAAGTTTGAAAACCCTGTATATGGAGTTTGGGTTTAATTTGTAAGAAATCGAATCTTTTATTTATGTATTTTATTATAAAGAATAAATAAAAAGGAATTGAATTGGCATCATTTCCTGTTTTCATTTTTTGTTTGACTTTTTCTAAATGATCTTTGTAAATTAAAAATGTATCTAAAGTTACTCCCAGATAATCTAGGTTAAAATTATGATTTAACTTTGTATTATTAAAGATCATTATTTAAATGAAAATAAAAAATCTCTGTATTTTTAAGATTGGGGCATAATTGCCATTTTTTGAAATAATTTTCCATAATACGCAAATGATCAGATAGCTTTCATTCAATTTTGAAAAAATCCGAATCATTGTAAAGAAGGAAAATCAGAAATATATACATTAAAAAAAAATAGGTGCAAAACCGATTCCTGTGAAGATCATTATTTAAAAATCTAAATTTATTGCATTTATCTCCAACAAAAACTCTAAACTTCCGATTAGACAACATATTTTCAATAAAAGAAATAATAAGTGAAATGTGTGTCGACATCTCCTGTAATATGGACACGTATAAGAGAAAGAAGAAAGAAATAATGTTGAAACAAGGACTCCAGTTTTAAGTTTTTTCTGAAATCCACCTTCGATTTGTGTTATTAATGCCAATACTTCATTATAACAACTTTACCGGATCGAAATCATGCTTATTCAATTGGTAATTTCTCTTTAATTAACGGATTGATTCTTTGAAATTTTTTTTCAAAATCTTATAAATTCTTTTTGTGTCTTTAAATTAATATGTTTAGATAAAAATTAGTATAACCATTACTTCTCAACTTTTACTTTTTTTATTCCATACGTTTTTTTCTAAGCCTACTAAATCAAAACGACAAATTTACAAAAAAAATGAATTTTAGTCGTGTTGTTTAAAATAAATATATGTATTTTAAAAAAATAATCAATTATTAACAATACATTGGAGCTTATGGAAATACAAATTTTGGAACGTGTTTTACTATGTTTATGTTTTACAATTTTCGCTTACATCTCTATATCGAGAAAACTACTATAATATATTTATCAAAAAAGGGGCCTCTTGATAAATTACGTGCCGATACTTCAGCATGCTTTCAGTCTTTTTATTTGAAATTACGTGAACCGAAAACAAAGATATTTAACAAATAACAACTGAATGAATATTTTCCACTTTGCGATCGTATGCATGAGTCAATCAAAACCTCGCGTCCCTATTACCAGACTCCGCTTCCTTTTGACCCTTCACACCGCGAGACACCCTCATCTTGTCGTTCGTTTTAAGGAGACTTTGTATTGATTTTTATTACTTTTGAACCCTTTGTGGAAAATATTGGAAAATAATTTATTTTCAACAATACTTCAGGCTGGTACAAAATTACATTTAAAACGCAATATTTTCGACAGTTTTTCAGAATAGTACTAATTTCTTTTTAATGTCCACTTAATTTGAGGTAATGTGTTATACAATTCGTTTTCAAATTCAATTAAGAGTGAACTAGAGTGAGTTTTTTTAATTTGATTGTTTATATCGTTTTTTCTAACAACTTCTTTTCAATATGACACACGACTACTCATTTTTTTTTCTAAAAAATACAATTTTAAATAGAACATACATTTGTTTTTAAAAACTTCAAATCTGATTTAATATTTGATATAGCGTTTCTCGATAAAAATTTGTGATAAATTTTTACCACTTTGGTTATATTTGTGGAGGTTTAAGAGTTAAAAATTTTTTATTCCTATAAGAGCTAATGTATTGTTAATAATTCATTCGCTTTTAAAATACATAAATCGCATAAATAAAAAACTGAAATTTCTGTCACACCTAGGTTTTATTTAAAAGTTTCTGTTAATGGAAGAAAGTCGAAAATTTTGAATTAAGGTCTTCTGTACTTTTACGAACTAGCACCTAGCACACATTGATCCTTAACTTAAATGTAATAATTTTTGAACAGTACTGATTTTTACCTTAAGTTCCCCAAAAGTTGTATTTTTTGCAGGTTACTGCGTGAAGAGAACTTTACTAGTATAAATCAAAATGCACCTCGCACAGGTATCTAAACGAAAATAGTTACTCGCCTAGGTGTTAAAGATCAACCAGTTTTAAATCATTTGTAGAAATCTAGGTTCGAAAAAATTCTTGATGTTTGGCTATCACACAAATTAACACAAAAAACATTATTTCCACCTGCCTTGGTCAAACGGAACAAAATCGACCCATTTTTTAATTGGATGGTGACTGGGGATGAGAAATGGATCTGTCACATACGATAACATTTTGCAAAAACGGTGAACAAACAAGGACTAACGATTAAGAAAATTCTGTTGTGAATTTGGTGGGACTGGAAAGAAATCATTTATTATGAGTTGTTTCCATATGACCAAACACTAAATTCTAATTTCTACTGTCAACATTGGACCGTATGAAGCTAGCGATTGAACATAAACGGCTAAAATTGGGCAATAGGAAAGAATACACATATAGTACATTTGTCTTCACTATTAAGTGTTTGTTATTAATATAAATGTATTGAACTGTTCATTTCAAGTTAAATAACTGTTATTCATTAATAGAAATACAACAATTCGGACAACGCCAAGTCACACACATGTCTAGATAGGGACTAGCCAAAAGCTCTGGAAACTTGATTTACTAGTTTTCGGCATCCACCATGTACTCCAGACCCAGGATCAAACGATTACTATTTTTTTTCTTCTATTGCCAAATTTCATAATGAGTTTCTAACAAAATTTATATTCTTTTATACTGTGTGTTCCGAGGAAAAGTTAACGTAGGCGTTTTCTATGTATTTAAAATGTAAGTGTTTAAATATTATTGTAATAAAAAAAAATGTAAAATTTTTATAAAGCTTTACGTCACAAAATCCAGGTTTGATCCCGATTGTTGATTTTTCATATTAATAAAATTTTATTGATGTTATGATTAATACAATTTTATAAAATGAATATAATATTTTCAACCCTTCTTTCATAATACTAAATTCACTTTACAAAATTGTATTATAATGACAGCGATTAATAAAAAATTCTCCAATTGGAATCGAACCCTGATTAGGAAACGCAAAACATTATTAGGCAACGATTAACAGTTCGTCAACGAAGGCCGTTTAATAAATGAAAATCCATTTGATTAATATATAAAAAATAAAAAAAATCTTATGACATCAATTTGTTCTATTTTATCTATCCACATAAAATGTTGTTATATTTTGTTTGAATGGTGCTAGAAAAAAGATATACGTTAATTTTTAATGTAACACAGTAAATGCCGATGTCAACTTTTCCGTGGGACGCACGATATAGTAAACGTTTTACTGCTTACTGATAAAAAACATTAATATTGTTAAATATATCGAAAATTGATATTAAAATCCGGTTTAACTATACCTATGGGCTTCACGAAATAATTATTATTATCGCAAGTTTTTCCGAACATAATGTTTACGATAATGGATTTTAAAATATATTACATTGAACATTGTCGGGTACAAGAATAACCTCTTTCTAGAGGATGTTATGCAATATATTTATACTTGTGCCTTTCAATTTAATATGTATTGATGCTCCGGTTTGTGTCCCAAAAAATAATAAATATCTATTAAGAAGAATAAAACGCGTGGAAGTTAAATGCTTTATCAAGTTCTAAATAAGAAATGATGTATGTTTACGCATACATAAAATTTTTGTTTTTGTTAATTTATTTTATCACAAGATTTATGCTTGCAAGAACTCTCTCAATTATAAGACATAGTTAAATCATAAGTAATTGTCATTGTCGAAGAAGTTTTTAATGAACTTTACTTTGTTTGCTACCTATTTATTAGTAGGTCCTTTAATAACGACAATAAAAACCCAAACATGTTTATTGCGGTTGGTTGTGTTATATTTAAATTTTCGAGATTTTTGAGTGTTACAATTCATACACAGTTATTATATTAATTAATGTGCTACTTATAAAATAGATGTAGAAAATTAATTAGGAAACCCTTAACTTTTCACTAACAGTCGTTCAAAAAAATGTATTCTTAATCCCATTAAGAAATGAAAAGAAAGGTTTTGAACATAAATTACAGCAATTACGCAAAACTTTTTTTTCCGTATATAATACCGTTTCTGTAAACCTTATCCCCTTCTTTGAATTACGATCGGAGGAAAATGTCGTAGAAATTCTAAAGAGCGGAATTCCGTAGTTTCGTGCAAATTAATATAAATGAAACATAAAACTATTTAGTATGTTTAATTTTAAGACAGTTATTTTGTAGGCGGAAGTAACATTTTCCCAATTAAACAGAATTTCATTTGTCGGTGGTATGTTAGCATTAACATAAGTGCTACTTGTGATTAAACTGCATAAAAGGATTATTGTAAATCCAAGAGCTTAATCGAGATGCACGTTTGTTATTTAAGTTAAATTTATTATATGTTACTGGTGCATTATTCACGTTTAAAATATTAAATTAACCAAATATTTTTTTTATTACTTATTAAATAAAAATTTTAATTTAATTTTTATTTTTTATACGTATAATATTTATTTGATGTCAACCTTTACATAACTATTATTTATACATAATGTTCAAGTGCATTTATTTTATAAGTACATTACCGATTAATTAAAATTTAAGGTCACATTTAAAAGCTTAATGTTAAGATTAAATTTATTAGGGAAGCGTCTGTAATAAATAATACAATGAATACCCACACATGGTTTTTGTTTCCTAAATTATAATTATATGGGTACAATAAATATGTTTTACTTACAAATTTAATTACGAATTCTTATGTTGTGCAATAAACTATCTACATGTTTGAAATTTACACTTGTTTTTTTACATCTGGTTTCAATTTTAAATATATTTTACAACAGATTTATTTTCCTATTAAACTAACTGAAAACGAACAGCAATTTCCTACTTTTTCAAATCAAATTGAAAACAAAATATATTCAAAATATGTTCTTGTGAATCAATAGAGGTGATACCAATCACAATTTGAATCACCTTTTATCATTTTGTAAGTTTGCTCTTCTGTTGGTTGCTCAATACTAATAAAAAACTTTGATCTTATTTTATATTACAGTTTCTGGATTAGTGAATGTTAAGCCAGTTCTCACCCACATGTGATTTCCACCAAAAATGTCCCTTCAGTGTTAAGGGTATTATACACGACTTCGTTCCGACATAAAAATACTACACGCAAACGTCGACAATCTATGAAGGAAACCAACAGTTAGCACTAAATCTCATTTAAAAAAAGAACCAACCGACCGAATTTTGTTTAATTCGATCATTATTTAAATTAGCATCTAACAAATTGTCGAAGGTAACAAAGAAGTCATTATATGCTCTTATGTAGTAAGAAAAATTCAGTTGATATTTTAATACTTTAATGATAAAACAAGGGTTAAAACTAATAAACGTTAAAAACTTTAAAGTATTGCTCTGAAACTAAAAAATTTAAAAAAAAGTTAATTAGTTTTCCGTAATTCGAAATGTAGATTATATTCTAAAGTATTTTTTCTACTACTAGCTTTGAAGTGGACAATTATTGCGTCTCCTAGCCAACTGAGAAGTTGAATTTCTCTATTAGTAGTTAATAATTTTTTCTATTGTTGACCTAGGTTAATAACGAACAATTTCAAATTTTTGAGAATCTAAGAATAGTTGTTTAACAAAACGAGTGAAACATAATTTTGTATATCCAGGTGATTATCTTTAACTTATTTGCTGCTTAAAATTACCTAACACGATAAAATTATTTGAATAAAAAATGCCATTAGTTTAAAATTCGCGCCCCCATCCCATAACCGCAAATACATAACCTGAATTTATTTATTTATTAAATATGATGGTAGAATCAGTTTTTCAGGTTTCCCAAAGGAGATTTAACCAGGCGAGTTAAGTTACATCAAGAATTTTAAGTAAATTACAAACATTTTGTTGTAGGTGTTTTGAATGGTTAACAGAATCTGGAAGGTCCGATCTGTTGCATAAAAATGTCGACTCTAAAAACTTAACGAGTATGTGAACACTTGCCATTCCTAAATGAATTACAAGTGTCAATTTCTGAAACCCAATATTCAAATGATGCAAGGTATATTGGCGAAGCAATAAATGCCCGTTAACATCTCTAGCTATACCAAACTATCAAGCTTGCAGCTCAAATACTCTTAGGTAAAGAAAATTGCGGAGGAACATTCTTAAATTGCAACATGAAAAGAAAGCACCCAATTGAAGTTAACATCTCCCAACGATTACTTCACGAAAGCAGCACAATTAGACAGCCGAAGTGGACTTAAAAATAAACCACTAAGAAGCAGGAGATAAATAGAGGAATACAAACAATTTTCACTAAAATTATATTTTCACGAGCCCCAAAACTGTTAATTTTAAAGTAGGTTTTAAATTTTTTGCCAGCTCAAACTGCTACGTGATCATGGTTAGAGTTATATATAAAGTTAAACTAACCCTTGTGCTACATCTTTACAAATACGATAGTAAAGTCGTGATTAAATTGAAGTTGCATAGTCGTAGACTGCATAGAAAAGCTACTAATGTACTATGCGGTTCGAATGTTAGGGCAGTAATTAAATTTTCTAAGCCCAATTAAAAGAATAGATGTGTCACCGGAAAAACCATACCTTTTCAAAAACCGATCAAGAAACCCTATAATTTCTCGATGTCTCCTATTTATTGCCGTCGGTGCAAAAGAACTTGATTAAATACGATATAATCTTTAATACAAAAAGCATCTTGGAAAGACATTAAAATTTCTACATGTCAGGCAAATCTAAACCGCTGCGATTGGCTCTTAATATCAACTAATTTACATATTACGCCGAATAATTTTCAGAAAATGAAGGTGAAAGTTGCGGATGTGAAAAAGGATCCTAGTGAATCGTTGCAGTTGGTTTATCAACCATGTAGCTTTTAATGCTTTTTGCTTTATTGCATTCCTGTGCCAACATGATTTTTACAAGAAAATGTTTATTTTTATTTTTGACTTAAATTTGGCTAGTAGTAGAAAAAATAGCCTATACCCACCATGATGATGAAGTGCCGCATTATTCCGCACGCTCAACTTTCTCAGGGACGGTAGCTAAGGCAATGACAGGCGTTCTGGCGTTCGATTGTATAATATACTCATTCCTTCTTTCGCCGCTAACGCATTCACCTAAAAGAACGACGTTACCTCGTTACCAACATTCCAAACATGATCAACGAGTTATTTAATGCCGATCCTGGACCACCCTTTACATGAGAAATTTGAATTTCGGTAGTGGCAGGCGCGCCTATTCGGGGACTTCTGTCAATCGAAGTTCAGACCAACGGTCGATGGTTAGTCGCAGTCGGCGATAAGCTTTAAGTCTTGGTCATATCAAAATTGTTCAATTTTACGCTGTTCGCTGACTTCGAGAATTTATTGGATGATATTTGAAACCTCCTTTTGAGCATAAGACAAAAAGCTACGTGTTGCTAATAGTTATTTCGTCTTAATTGCTTTCGACAGCGAAATGTTCAATGTTATCCGGTTTCGTCTTGTTAAATTTGGGATTAATTTGTCTACGACAAAGAGATCTCGAAGTGTCGAACTGATAAAATCAATAAAAATACATTCCGACCGCGGAAGGGCTTTTGCGGACTGGATCAATTAATTCGTCGTCGTCATTTTCGTCATAATCATTTTGCTACAGAATAATCTCTTGCCCCCTGACATTCCGTCTTCTAAATTTCGGCAACCCTTCGAAGAAGCTGGTCAACCCGAACTTTTGGATCATACGATGATGAAGTGAAATTTAAAGAAACAAATAGATCATATAATGCAGCTTGCGCCGAACAAAGATAGTAGATCGTCTCATGTCTATTCAGCAATCGGGAAAAAAACGGTGTGTTGAACACCATCGGCAAATTAAGACGTTAATTGGACTTCATCATCTGATCAATGACTTTTTCTAATACCAGTTAACGAAAAGTGTTGACAAAATTTGGAGATGTTAATGACTGGGTCCAGTTGAATGCATAAAGTAAAACCTCGGACATTTCCCATCGATGTGAACATTATTTACAGTGCTGAATAATCATCCCATTTATCGGGTTGGGGCAGGAATAATACTCATTCTTTTATATAAGCAAAAGTGTAACACGTTGTAGACGTTCAAATCGCCACAAATTCATTTTCTTTTACGAATTTTAGACCAAAGGTCACAATGGAATAATTACGAGTATGTGATTTCTCACTGTCGGTTAGGAACAGCTTTCCATTCAAATCAATAAAGGAACCTACAATTTCTTATTCGGTTATAAAATTTGAAATTTAGACGGTATCGGCTAAGGACTTTTGATGCTTGAATCAATATCGATTTCCGTTTCCGTTAGATCAACTTCGGCGGGATCAGGTGCCGTTCTAACAAATTGCAAAAGTCCACTGGTTTTAACTAATTTTACGGGCATGCCGAATATTACTAGGGGTGACTTACTACTAAAAATCGCTAAGTTGGCGGTGTTCTCCCTTGTTCATTGGACCAAAATTCTGCAGGTATGATGAACTAAATTTTGATACTGCAAATCTTGATATCCACCTCCTAGGTTCTTTCGCTCGGCTGTCTTTTTCCTACTGTTTTCAGGCTCTTCTTGGCCTGAGTGTGTCGTTCTGGTAAGCTAGGATGATTAGGGGATAGTTGAATTCACATTGTGATTACATCACCAATTGCCGCACTTCCTCTGGCACTTCGTCTATCGAAGATCAGGTACATGTCGGGAGAAGGAATTTCCACGTGAGGGTCTTCATTAAGGTCGGCGGTTTCTGATTTACTTTAACTAACTTTGGTGGTGAATGTTACCACTGAATTGTAAGAAGTGAAACGCTAGCCTATAAATCATACTACTTAATCCTACTTAAATTATACCCTGAGTAAGTCGTGCTTAGCCATGTTAATATCCTCGCCGCTTAATTTGTAAAAGTCCCGTAGATTCAATTCAATTCCGGATAACTCTTAAGAATTCAATACACACCATATGAAGGTGGCGAACACCCAAATGTCGCGTTGGATCCAACCCTACATCTCTAACCCGATCGTTAAGAATTAAGTAATCGTAATAAGGGAAAATCGCCCGCTGTTAACACTAACTTACAGCACTTAAATTGCTGAGAACAATTGTTTATGTTAGGAAATTCTCTAACTTCTTTGAAGATTAGATTAGCTAGAGGCGTACCGGCTAGAATACAAATTCTTCAGCTACCGATTTACCAGTGGCGTACTGTAACTTCTTAATTACAGTTACTAATTATTATCTTGTTTTGTGTATGTTTACGGGGTTATCCTGACTAAATGCTGTGTCTATAAATTATACGTGTTGTTTTACTGAATACATTGTGTGTGTGAAGCTGCGTTTGTTATCTTATGAACCAATTCAGATTCTTATTACAGGTAACTTTGTACGGTGTAAGATTGCTCTAGCATGTAGTTCGCTGCTAGTTATTTATCGTAAACAAGTCAGAACTTGGCGCCCTAAAACCTTCTCAAATATCTAATCAAATTTTGTTTGCTCTATCATCAAAATAAAACTCACACGCAATCTCTCCGACTGAACAGCAGGGATCCTTACAAATTGTAACCTAAACAAAGGGGATGTTGATTGCATGTTTGGCTTGAAACATATAATTAATTATCGTCTGGAGTTAATGCAATCGCACAAACTGGATGTATTTTACAACCACCTAATCAATCGCGTAGTTATGGAGCAGAGAAAAAGAAGGACACAGTAGATCAATTCGGCAACGAATGTAACGACGATGATGATTGGAGTGTTTATGACGTATATGAAAAACTGCTAAACAGTAAATGTAATATTAATTTTCATATTGTCTTATGCTTAATAGAGGTTTTATATCATTGTCCAAGTTTTATTATGTCTTGTGTAGTTAAAAATAGCGTTAGAGAGTAAGCGTAATCATTTCTGGTATTTTTTTAAAATATAACCGCCTGACTCAAAAAATTTTTCATCAAAGTGGACCATGAAAAAATTCACGTACGTCTGCACATTAAACTGGGTGTGTTGAAATTAAATTTGCCAGAATTGACAAATGTAAAGCTAAACTAAGATACACCTGTTATATCTTGCTTTGTCGTTCATGGCAAAGTTTGATGAAAATTTTTTTGAATTTGATGAATTTATATATTCTTGACTAAATTACTAAGAAAACTAAGAAAAATTATCTCAGAAAACTTGTTTCAATGGCATATCAAATATCTACAAATTTTATATTCATAAAATAAGTGAAATTTGAAGTCATATTTAAGTATAGATCAGCTTTCGGTCGTTTTTGGTCACCTTCGCGTTCGGTATTGTCCGCAATACTCGATGTCATTGGCATTTGGTAAATTTGTAATTATATAAATTGGTTTTTTATGTGGGTATGGTATATTATTTGAAACCTTTATTATATCAAGTCTTGGAAACAGCGAGTTCTTTATGTAAACGTTCATTAAAGGTAATACGTAATTATATAGGTAAAATTAAAAAAATTAGTGAAGTTGTTACACTTTAATATCTATATTAACAATAGTATAAAACTTATTTGTAAAGCTATTAAGAATAGAATTTGTGATATTAATAAACAGAAATCCCCGTTATCGTTAAAAACAAACTTATCTCATTTAATAAATTATCGATTTGTTTAAAGAACTTAAAAAAACTAACAAAAATCGGTGCCAGTGTATCTACTATCAGAAGCAAAAACATCTAATGTTAAATGAGTTGATGTTTAACCTTGTTTTTCTAATAGGATTCTATCGGTTGTATATTATCATTAACCATAAAAGATCCTTTATTATTTCTAAAAGAAATTTTTAAGTGCTTTCTACGGAAAATGAAGGCAGCTATTAAATAATCTATGATTAAGATAAATGTGATTTTGCCTGCAAATTTTATTAAACCTCAAAATAGAAAAATTGATTTAAAGACGTTTGGAAGTAAAAACTCATGTATTGAAGCTTATAGTCATTTACGTAAATGGTATAAGGAGAACGTAATTAATAAACTAATGAATAAATTAAGAGTTCTCCGAAAAAAAATTGGGTTGGGCCTTGTTAGAAGTATTAAGTCTTAAGGTTAATATTATTAAATATGATCCCTTTAAATTAGGTTGCAGTACTTTGGTTGCTTTCCTGGACTTTATAGTAAATAAACATGCTGTGATAAATATACAGAATGACGACGAAAATACTTTGGTCATTTGCATCCGCTTTGTATCCAGCTTAAGACATACAGTAACAGAAAATCGCTGTATTAAAATTTGATGGTATTCAATTTCTTATTACAATAAAAGCTATCCGAAAATTTAAAAACTTTAATGGTTTAACAATTAATTTGTATACTAAAAATACGGGGAGAAGAATAAAAATTTTACTGTGTTCTTTAAGTAAACATATCAGGTGCTGATAAGACAATGAACCTTCTTATGAACAAGAATATAAGTTTAAATGAAAAGTTTCATATGATTTAGCATTAATGAAAAATATGTCAGCTCCTTTATCAAATCAGTTGTCATTGCACGAACATAAAATGTTTTTTTGTGAAAGATGTTTAAATTACTTTTTGAAATTCAAAATACTTCAAAAACATAAGTTAATTTGTAATGAGATTAACAAATGCAGCGTAAGATTACCTTCCAATGGTGAAAAATAATTAACTTTTAAAAATTTTAAAAATAAAGAAAAGGTTCCGATTGGAATACACGCAGATGTTCAAAGTATTTTAGAAAAATGTTCTGTTCAAGATTCTTGCAAATCGAAAACTGTTTCTCATCAAAAACATATAGATTTTAACGTTGCTTATACTTCAAATGTTCATATGATGATTCACTATCAAAATTTGTTTTATATCGAGATAAGGACTGCATTCAGTGGTTTGTACGTGAATTAAAAAATATCGCTACGTTTTGTAGCGAGATTTTTAACTCACAATTGTTACCAATGACAAAATTCAAAGCAATGATGAACCTGATATTTTTTAATACCGCTGATGTTTGTCATATACCTTGTGTCTCTAGCAAGACGCAACATAGGGATTTTACTATTGAAAAAATTGAATTGATCCACTAAGGCTATGAAATTTTCGTATTGACGTATACGTTACAATTAATTGTTATTGCGTGTTCCTTATTGTAGTATTCTCTAATTTTAATTTTCGAAAATGAGTGTGTGTACAATCTCTGAAAAAGTTGAAATGTATAAGTGTATACAGTGGTGAAAGCTATAGAAACACTTCTGCTTTGTTTGCTGTACTTTTTTCGGATCGGTATAGTCCAGTAAAACTAGCTGATCTCTCAGGAGGGTGCAAAAAAGTAATGGATGGCAGGATGATTTTTTCAGGGTTGATAGTGGTCGGTCCCTTAGTATCAGCCAAAAAATCACCTCGAAATCCTTGTAGGTTTTTTGCAAAAGGGCCGTTTGTTTTTTGTGGCCTTTTGGAAATTTTTTTTTCTTAGCGTGTACATAATTATATTCTCTACAACTTTTTCTTACAATTTTTTTTTATAACTATAATATTCAACGTACCAATAGGCCTGAAGTTTATAGTCTAGTATAGTTAGTGATTTTCAAAAATAATTTAATAACATTAATAAATGCTACCCATGATATCCAACAACATATCTTTGTCAGTCTGCCATTAAAGTTCTACAAGCTGTAGAAGATGCAGATGTACTTATCGTGTCTCACCGCTTTAGAAACATCTACTGCATTTGACGAAGTATATATAATCGGCGAGACGATTGACCTGTTGGTGTTGTTAGTCGGATTATGCCCACAAACAACCAGCAATGTGTTTTTGAAGAAGCCCAATCGGAGCCAAAAACCCCAAGAAATTTTAGAAGTTGAACAGGAAATTTCCGATGTTAGCGACGAAGATAATGTAGAACCTGGCCCCTCCTCAAAAAGAGGACGATTTGAATGATGCATCGGATAACATTTAATACTTGTTCAACAAAATATCAATTCAATCTGCTTGAAAGTTAATCAAAAAATAAACTATTTAAAAACTTTCCAGGCACTTTCATTTAACGGAGTAGCAAAAACATAGTTGACTGTCCTACCTAAACCTTCCAATAAGCAGAACATTTGCCAAACACTTCATTTACGAAAAACCGATTTGTTCAATATATTGGTTATTTCTGATTCTATGTATTGTGTATAAATCATACATACATACATACATACATACAACCAGATGGAAATGACTTTCGTTGTCAAAAGGCCTTGCAATAATCCAAAACTTCAAAATTTGATGTAATTTCAAAACAGTGAAAATTATCCATCACCATAAAGTTCCGTTATAGGTGTGAAAACCCAAAATTGATTTGGTATTGGGCCATTAAATATCATAGTTATAAAACATTCTTATAAGAAAAGTTGTAGAGAATATAATTATGTACGCTAGAAAAAAAGTGTTTCAAAAAGGCCACAAAAACAAACGGCCCTTGCAAAAACTCACAAAGATTTCAAGTGTGATTTTTTGGCTGGATACTCAGGGGACCGACCACTATCGACCCTGAAAAATCATCCTGCCATCAATTATTTTTTTGAAAAACGGCAGTTTTACTGGACTAGTAGAGAAACGGCAGTGTACACAAGCGTTCGAAGCAGATTCAACAAAACCAGAACATAAACAACGATGAAGAAATCGAGGTACTCGGTGCAGTGCAACTTAACCCTGATATTTGTATACGACAACTAAGTATCAACTGTGGTGTAAATAGGTGTCGAGTTTATAAAATTTTAAAAAGCATAAACCGATGCTGACAAAGACAAAAATTTTGTGAAACATTAATGGGGATATGCAATAATTATGAATTTTGTTAAGAATATTTGTTTCACCGATGCATGTTTGTTTTTAATCTCTAAAGTCTATAATTAAATATAATTAAAGTTTATAATAATTTAATTTTAACAATTTCACAATATCAAAGACAGAATAATTTTTTTTATTATAAAAATTAGACTAGATTGAGATTAAAATTAAGAATTTTAAAATGCTTACCTGAATTATTATAAATTACGAGTGAATTATTTTTAGACAATAAATTAATAATTTATCTAATTTTATTAATTGACATTTTTAATGTTACCAATTCTGTCACTTTTAAGACCAACTATAATTTGTAAAAAACTTTTTTGAAAACCAAGTTCTTCAGGTAAGCACTTTAAAATTCTTAATTTTAATCTTCATCTAGTCTAATTTTAATAATAAAAAAATAATTTTGTCTTTCCTATTTGCAAAATTATTATAAACTTTTATACACCACACTATACATACTGTGCTTAAACTAATTATTTGATTCTAATAAAGATGAATTGATAAAGGCGGGACCCTTCTCGTCGAAACGTAGGCCTTAATGAATTACTTGGGTGTTCATTAAGTTATCCTCACACCAATCTCCAATCGAAGGCTCCTACCCACTAGGAGAAACCACCACATATGTTATTTGACGGAGAATACCTTAATCAAATTAATTTATTAAGTAGAAAAGGAGTTTTTCCATACGACTATAAAGACTTTTGGAAAAAGCTTAATAAAAATAAATTACTTTTATAACATATTGTGCGATGAATCTATCATTGATGATGACTATTACTACGCTTTAAATGTGTGGAAAGTATTTAATATGCGCAGTTTAGGAGAATACTCTGTTTTATATTTAAAACCTGACGTTTTATTATTAACAGACGTGTTTGAAGCATTCCGAAACACATGCATGAACAGGTATTTCTTAGATCCTTTACATTATTACACATTGCCTGGATTAACCTTTGATACTATGTTAAAAACAATTCAAATTAAACTAGAAGTTCTTACTGATATAATAAAACTAACTTCTATTTATTGAAAGGTATCCAGAGGAGGCGTGTCTCAATGTTCGAATAGATATGCTAAAGCCAATAATAAATATATAAATGAATACTACCATTTAACTCAATATAGCACTTATTTAATGTATTATGACAGAAATAGCCTGCATGGCGCCGCAATGTCACAATACTTGCCTTGTAACAATTCATTTTTAGATAACTTTGATATTAATGAAATTTTAAGTACACTAGACGATTTCTCAAAGGTTACATTCTTGAATTTGATTTGGATTATCCAATACACTTACATAATTTACATAGCAATTTAATATTTCATTGAATTAAAGAATAAGAAGGTTCCTGGATTGATGAATGATGAAAATAATGGTAAAATAATTTTAGAATTTCCGGTCATTCCGGAAGTGGATAACAAATTTGTTATTTTAAATACAATGCCCCAATTTTTTATTTTATTTTTGGCTTCTGCATAAAATTTTACGTCGTCTACTACCAGGTTTGGCCTACTTAAACAACTATTACGGTTATTGTAAGTAAAATAAACTCGTATTCGCAAACTCAACGTAGTTTTTCTCTGATGCAAACCGGCGCCTAGAACTAACCCCTAGCCGCCACAGTGGTGACCCCCGACGTGATGTATTTGATCAGAGAAAGGTCACCGTTCGAAGACTTCACCGCAGAATTCAGAAACAACGGTGCAACGTCTTATCCAGTGACGACCATCATCATATTTTCGTGATCGTCCTGTTCGCCGCCAAACACTGGTAAGACTCCGACGCACATACGAGTAATGGGAGGTTCTGAATCTAAGGAAGAGATCATCGTGCAGAACGCAAACGGCAGCGCATCTGCCACCCTAAACACCGCCGAAACTCTCCACACAATCACCGTCCTATTATTGGTATTAATCATCATCCGGTTCGCCGCAAAGGACCTCTGCGCATTTCACAAGAGGAAGGTAAACCGCGCGGCCACCAAGCTCCAGGCACAAGCGACAGTGTAATCTTCGAGACGACATCAGATCACACTGGCTGCCGCGAACAAACGAAAAATGGCCCCCACAATCGCAACCGCTTCCGCGAACCTCACGACGCCTACAACGACCCCTGCAATCGAACGCGTAGGCGTACGCATCCCTCCATTTTGGCCGGAAGACCCTCTCATGTGGTTCCTGCAAATCGAAGGCCAATTCGCTTTAGCTGGGATCATCGCGGACGAAACAAAATATAACTACGTGATCGCCAATATAGATACCAAGCATGCCACGGAGGTACGCGACATCCTTCAATCACCGCCGACCGAGGGCAAATACGACACCCTCAAAAGGAACTAGTCAATCGCCTCAGCGCATCGAAATCGCAAAAGATACAGCGATTGCTTGAAGGCGAGGAACTCGGCGACCGCAAGCCATCGCAGTTCCTACGACACCTGAAAACCTCGGTGGGAGCACCATCCCTGACGACTTCCTACGAACCCTATGGCTCAACCGTTTACCGGCAACGATGCAGGCGATTCTGGCAACGCAGACCCACGACGACCTCGATAAAATAGCCGTGCTCGCCGACGCCGTAAACGAGACGCTCGCATTCAAAAACGTATATACGTGCGACGCACGAACCCCCGCATGGACGCCGAACCCCGACGCAACAGGCAACCCGCGTTCCGACAATCACGACCACCATCTCGAAGCCGTTCCAATTCGAGAGATCGACATCGAAATTACGACCCCAATAACACTGCCACATGTTGGTACCACCAAGTTTTCAAAGGCCGAGCGAGAAAATGCCGCGAACCGTGTGATTTCCCTTCGGGAAACGGACAAGGCAGTCGATAAACGCGGCCAACGACAGCCTCAACATAACCCCGCGCCGCCTCTTCTTGCACGAGCGGGCCACACGACAAAGATTCCTAGTGGACACCGGCGCGGACGTCTCAGTTTTTCCCCGCAAGTTAGTTAACGGACCACGACACAAAACATCATACGAGCTGACAGCAGCGAACGGATCCAACATCGCGACATATGGTTTCATAACCCTCAGCCTCAATTTAGGCTTACGACGATCTTTCACCTGGCGTTTTATAATAGCAGACGTAACGAACCCCATAATCGGAGCCGACTTTCTGCACCACTACGCCTTGCTGGTGGACATCCACAACAATAGGATCACCGACCCGTTAACAAACATATCACGAGCCACTGGAGTGACCTCAGACCACGAACGGCCTACGATACGCGAAATCTCAGGGACGACACCGTTCCACGAAATTCTCAAAGAATTTCCCGAGATCACGAGACCTTCGGGCGCACCGCACGTGCCAAAACACGAAACGAAGCATTACATTCGAACCACTCCAGGGCCACCAATAACTTGCAAACCACGCCGCCTTGCACCCGACAAATTGAGGATTGCAAAACATGAATTCCAGTCCATGGTCGACATGGGCATCGCTCGCCCGTCAGACAGCAGTTGGGCATCACCGCTGCACATGGCACCGAAAAACGGCCATGACTGGAGGCCTTGCGGAGACTACAGGCCCCTCAACGCCCGAACAATCCCTGATCGCTACCCCGTGCCACACATAGAAGACTTCGCGCAAGGACTCCGAGGAAAAACCATATTTTCGACAATAGATTTGGTACGAGCATATCACCAAATCCCAGTTGCAAATGAAGACATTCCGAAAACCGCAATTACGACACCTTTCGGACTGTACGAATTCCCCTTCATGTCTTTCGGACTACGAAACGCCGGCCAGACTTTTCAGCGTTTTATCGACGAGGTAACCCGAGGTTTGGACTACTGTTACACCTACCTCGACGACATACTCGTAGCCTCCACATCCGAAGACGAGCACAAAATCCATTTACGAACACTGTTCACGCGCTTACAGAGGTATGGGATACTCATTAACCCAACGAAATGCCACTTAGGCGTCACGAACGCACGTTTCCTCGGATACCAAGTCTCGAGCAAGGGCACGACACCACTGGCGGACAAAGTGGACGCAATCAGGAATTTCCCCACGCCGACAACGGCCAAACAATTGAGACAATTTTGGGCATGATAAATTTCTACAGGAGATTTATACCAGGAATTGCCGAACTGCAGGCACCGCTAAATGACCTGCTCAAACGCAACATTAAAGGCGCAAAACCAATCGAATGGCAGACCAAAGCAAACGAAGCTTTCGATGCCTGCAAAGAAAGACTGGCACAGGCCACGATGCTCGCACACCCCGAACCCGGAGCAACCCTTGCCATAGTCACTGACGCCTCAAATAACGCAATCGGAGCCGCTCTCCAACAACGCATCGACGACGACTGGGAACCACTCGCATTCTTCTCCAGGAAACTTTCAAGCGCAGAGAGAAAGTACGGGACCTACGACAGAGAATTACTAGCGATCTACCAAGCCATAAAACACTTCAGACACATGGTTGAAGGTAGAGAATTTTCTGTTCGTACGGACCACAAACCCCTGGTATACGCATTCCGCCAAAAGCCGGACAAATGTTCCCCCGCCAATTTCGTCACCTAGATTTTATATCCCAATTTACAACAGACATCCGTCACATCTCGGGCACGGAGAACGTCGTTGCGGACGCGCTATCCCGCATCGAAACAATCGCCACAGCCCCGATCGACTTCGAAAGTCTCGCAAAAGCACAGGCCACGGACAACGATCTGCAAACGCACCTGCGTCTAGGGAATTCACTCCAACTAAAAAAAGTGATTCTCCCCAACACGGACACAGCCGTATACTGCGATCTGTCCACCGCCAACGCCAGACCTTTCGTCCCTACAACCCACCGCCAGCACATTTTCAACACAATGCACAATCTGGCGCACCCGGGAACGAAAGCCACAACAAAGCTCGTCAAACAGCGTTACGTTTGGCCATCCATTGACGCCGATTGCCGACAATGGACACGCGCATGCATACAATGCCAACGATCAAAAGTCACGCGACACGTAAAAACACCTTTCGGAACGATAGCGAACCCATCCACACGTTTCGAGCACATTCATATCGACATAGTGGGACCGCTCCCCATATCGCAAGGCAAACGTTACTGCCTCACCTGTGTCGATAGATTTTCACGCTGGCCCGAAGCATACCCAATCGAAAATATCGAAGCCGAAACAATCACGCGCACGTTTTACAACGAATGGATCACACGCTTCGGTGTCCCGCTGCGAATAACCACAGACCAAGGGCGACAATTCGAATCACAACTGTTCAAACAGTTCAACAAACTCCTCGGCACCACACATTTGCGAACAACGGCCTACCACCCGCAATCGAATGGGATGGTGGAGCGTTTCCACCGCCACCTCAAAGCCGCCATCCGTTGCCACGAAACGAAACAGTGGACCGACGTACTACCCACGATTTTACTAGGACTACGAGCAGCATGGAGGGAAGACCTGAACTCATCTGCAGCCGAACTGGTATACGGCGAACCCCTGAGACTCCCTGGCGAATTCCTAGTACCAAAACAAACGCCCGCAACGGACCCGATAAATTACATAACGAACCTCAAACGCTACTTCGCAGAATTAAGCCCCACAGCTGGAACAAACCACGCCAAACCAAACACATTCATTTTTAAAGACCTACAAACGGCCCAACAGGTATTCGTTCGACGCGACGCAGTAAAGACGCCACTCGAACAACCGTACGAGGACCATTCCCGGTTTTAAAACGAGGAGATAAAACCTTAACGTTAAAAATAAGGGATCGCGAAACGACCGTCTCCATCGACCGCACGAAACCAGCCTACGTAGAAGGGAACCACACGCAGACGACGCAAACTTCAAGGACAACCTCGCCCACCACGGATCATCAAGGAGACACCGCCTCCAAACGAACACCACACACCATAACAAAGTCCGGAAGACACGTTCATTTTCCCAAGCGCCTGCATTAAGCGCGCACGCAAAATAATAAAGCGGCAAGGTAAAGCATACGCAAAATTAAACATTTTTGCCCACCAGCTCCGTTTTATCGTGGGATTTACCCACTAAGGGGGACCCATATAGGAACTGCATGCACAAGCAATTTCCGCGTCCGTATTTTGCGGAAGTATAAACAAACAAAGAATGCTACGTTCGCAAGGAATTATTGTAACCTTGCAAGCTAAGCATCCCAACACGCCAGACGGTATATAATGAGGCGAACGAGTCAACAGAAGACAGACCCAGAGTACGATACGGCGTAGTAACCAAAGTGACTAGTGCGATCCCAGCAGTTCCGCGTTCCTATATGGCGCTTACTCGCATTCCGCTCTCGCAGCAAACGCATTAACATTAAACAACTAACAGCGCTGTTATTGTAAGTAAAATAAACTCGTATTCGCAAACTCAACGTAGTTTTTCTCTGATGCAAACCGGCGCCTAGAACTAACCCCTAGCCGCCACACTATTATTAAGAAAAAAAAAAATAATTTTAGGCAACGAAAATTTGCATTTACTTAAAAATTAATATTTCATGAAACATAAAGGCAGATAGATAAAACTTGTACAACGATTAGACATGGTATTGGACTATGTTTTCAGTATTAGACTTTTTTGAAATTTATTTCTAGGGGAAGTCCGGGAGTAACGGCAGCTAAAAAACTAAAATTGTCAAGGAGTCAATTTTTTTAAATTGCAAGTAAATGTTTTTACATTTTCATTTGATGCAGAATTTAATTACCTCTCCGCTGATATATCATGTTCCTATACCTAAACTGAATGATTTTCGTGTTATCTGCTTTTATCTATATTGCATATCCATATGCTAACTCGGTTAACTTAATCCAGGAATTAATGTAGTATTTTATGGATAATTCTCTTATTTTGTTGACATATTAATTGGTTCAACTTATAAGCAAATTATATATAACATATGTTCAAAATGTCGCCCATTTTGATTCAGGCAAGCTTGAATTAAATGAAATGAAGGACTGACATTTTGCAACATTGTAGGTGTAACACTTTGAGAAGTCTCCGTGATACGATTTATCATGTCTTCTCTCGTGGTAGCCGGTATTTTATAAACTGCAGACTTTACAAACCTCCAGAAAAAAAACTCGAAAGGTTTGCCAATCGAGCGAGCCAAGCTACAGGACCACCTCTACCAATCTATTTTTCTGAAAATAAAGCAGTTACATGCTCACGGACTTGTCTATGAAAGTGAGGTGGAGCACTATCCATTTAAAGCCACATCTGTTCTCTTATTTCCTACGGAATATGTTGAATAAGCATTCAAAAAGTTATAAAAAACATATCCGTTTACGCGGCCCTCAAAAAAATGCGGCCCTATAACATAATTTCCAACAATACCTCTTCATACATTTCAACTCCATTGCTGTTGAAAATTATTTACATGTACTAAATGTGAATTTTCGGTGGCGTAGTAATGATAATTATGTGTGTACAAATCCGTTTTGATGAAATGTACATTTGTCCAGTGGTGTTGTGCTAATTTTTTTTTACCGGAACGCGTTCCGGACTCCAGTTCACGTTTCGGAAAAACAAGCCGGTTCGTTCCGGTTTTTGTCCCGGTTCGGGTTCGGTTCAAACCCTTGTTTATAATAATACATATAAAAATTCGTCAAAAATTAGAAAAAAAAATCAGCAATTCTTTTTAATTATTTTGTCAATACGTCAGCCATTTCTCGTTATTCGAAATCATCTTTAGTTCTGGAACGCATTCCTGTCCAAAAAGGAAGTACCGGAACGACGGTCCAGAGCGTTCCGGTTCGACAACACCACTGCATTCGTCTGTAAATAATATGTAGAGCGGAAACTGATTATGCTCCTGTAATTTACTTGCATCGATCGACAAAAGTTAACTTGTTGAATGTAGTCATCAGCGAAGAGGTGTTGATGGAGTTATGCATGATAAAGTGTAGTTTATTTTTTTTTAAAATACGGTTGATATGCTAATATCTATAATTCCTGCAAACTTCTCGTACACGTATTTCTGGATTTTCGACCACAGATAATGTAATATCAAATTTATTCTCTTCATGTAAAACAGATTTGCTTCTTGTTTTTTTCCATAGTTTGCGTTGGTTGTTCTTTCAAAGCGGTCTTTTAATTTCTCAAAGCACTTTTCTTGGGGATATTTTCTTTTGGGATCTTTTTTGAGCGTAGAGTCATGACGCTAACAAACAATATGCATCACTTTCTTCTATTATATACGTCATGCTCACAAGTTCTTGTCTTCAATAATTTGTTAGATTCTTTTTTTATAAACACGTATAAACAACTTAGTCTTAACGAAGTACAAGTAAATAATAAACAAAATGACAGGTTAGAAAAACAACCTTTCCTCGGCCTTCTCTTCTAAAATGCAAGTTTAAAAAAAGCAAATTTATCATTACATAATACTGTACCGCCTGCTAGTATTTTTTTATTCATCTGCAAAACCAACCATAAGAATATCACAGAAGCAACGTAGTAAGAAACTTACTCCAAATCCAGTAGTCTACTTTACAAAAAAAATTGATTTTATCGAATAAATCAAAAACTGCTTATTTCAGGTATAAAACATGATAAATACTTTCCTTTTGATTTTTGAAGCAGAATTTACTAGAGACATAAAAAATGATGATTTGCATTTGAATAAATTGAGTTTACAGGTATTTATGATTCCAAAGTTTGAACCAAATTTTTCGGACCCCTTGTACATGGTTATTCAGTATAACTTACCCACCGTTTATTATCGTTATTATTGCTCGTGAAAAAAATTATACATGAAAGTTGTACAGTTCTAAGTGAATTTTCTTAAAATGCTATCAATAGTTCAGTTACTCGCCTTTTACAGGGCAAAACAAAAATATGATATATTTTTTAATGTAATACTCTGTATATTATTACATTTTTGAAGAGATCGTTCTTTTCTGTTTTCAAAAATAAATCATATGTTGTCTTCATCTTTAGACGTTATTGAGTTATTAATCGTAGAATAACACAGTTACTTAATACGGAATTGTTAACATTGTCAAAGTAAGCCATGTAAATGACAAATGTGTGTTTGACAATTGACATTTCATTAATTAAATCACCAAAGCAGTTGAAAGTGAAGTAGAAAATTTTTGTATATTTACCTGTTATATATAAAATAATAAAAGGTGGGTAACTTATAGTGAATAACTCTGTACAATATTTTTAGACAACGAGAATAGTTCTTATTATGGACGTATTTTTATCTCAAGAACTTCCACAATACACTAATTTCTTTGATACCGTATATTTACTAAAAATGTTGAAATAATGCGAATAATTTGAAAACCGCTGAAACTAGAGATTTGAATTACATGTCAAATTTACGTAAAATGTCACGAGATATTCGACGGACAGTTACACACTAAATGGACACGATGTATACTTCTTCTTATTTATTAAGACCTATAAGTTTTGTTGATTTACAGATTAATAATTAATTTAATTAAGTTGGAATTAATTAACTATGTGTTCTTCCACTGAACCCTGACCAAAAAGAAAAATATTATGCAATATAATAAAATTGGATTTAAAATAAAATAGAATTATTATAGGCATGTTTAGGTTTTAGTGGTTTTCCTAAACCTTGAAGTAAATGCTTTGCCAAGACGAACCAATCTACTATTGCACACGGTTTCGTCACCACACTATACAGGTTTATACTAATCTTCTGGGGCACGATACATAATACTCACATCTCAATACAACATTTGCATAATGTACCATACGAATAAATAAATAAATAAATATAAACAAAAATTAATGAGTTGATTAAATTGTTTGGCTAGTACCATTCGGTGCAGCTTCTTCTTAAATACGCATGAGCGGCATTGTGTGACATCATCTGGTACGCTATTATAAGTCTTTGCTATTTGTGAACATGAGAACGGTAAATAATCTCGTGAGCTAAATATGGAGTTTGCAAGTTATTAATTCGTTTGCACAATCTATCTGCCTTGATAGATAAGATCTGTGAGGAAAAATAAAAATATTTGTATATGCTCTTTTTACATATATGTTAACTTGTTTTTCACATCTAAACATATTATCCTAAACATTTTGCTTCCGGAGCGACTGGAAGGGTGACATTGCAAATTTTAAGATTAATGAAACGTTCGACGTAATCACAATCAGTTGTTTCTGAGAATCACCGGACCTGGTCATCAAAACCCTCCCGGATAGTTAGGAAAAAATGTACAACACAATTTTACAAAACCCATTCACATTACACACTTAATTAATATTATTACATGTGAATACTAGGGTGGGTAAGGGTTGGCATGTTTAGGTTTTAGTGGTTTTCCTAAACCTTGAAGCAAAATGCTTTGCCAAGACAAACCAATCCAAAATTGCACACGGTTTCGTCACCACACTGTACAGGTTTATACTGATCTTCTGGGGCACCATACATAACACTTACATCACAATACAATATTTAAAATGTACCATACGATTAAATAAATAACAATCAGCATTTCTGCCGATGATTGTGACGGAACGTTTTGGAGTCAACATGTCTATAAATTGGGTCAGTTAAGTTTTAAATCACTTATATCTTGGGCGTAATTGCCTATAAGGAATGAATGAATTATATCATCAGCAAACACAGAAATTTTTACTGCAATTAACGTATGTATAAAGCAAAGGAGTTTGTGTCAAAGCCTATTTTAACAGAAGTCTAGGCCTTTGAGAGATCTAAGGTGACAATTATAGTATAGTTTCTATCATTTACTGTTAAAACCTTATCATTAAAATTTAACAGTACTACAGCTGTAGCTTTTACGATATTCAGACTGTGTCGGGGGAATTATGTTATTTTCATCCAGGAAATTTGTGATTTGTTTAAAAATTATTTTCTTCAAGACCTTGGAGAGAAACGATAAGATGGGCCACAAAAAGGTGCTCTACATAATATTCGTGAAATTGCACCGTTTTTGCAAAACTGGCATTTTATTGTTGTTGAATTTTTTTTTCAATATTGAGAAACAGAAACGAATTTTTCAAATTTTTGGTTCGCTTGCACAGTTTTATGGGCCAGAAAAAATCTTATCAAAATTGTGTCAAAAATCAATCCATGGACGGAGCCCCTGTGCGGTGGCCACATTGTTCAAAAATTTTGAATCCTCTGGATTTTTCTTTTGGGATGGACTGAAACTTGACATTTTGAGCGTCTTTTGAAAACAAACATTAAATAAAAAATTTCTATCCATTGGCGTACTGATTTAAAATGTTTTATTACAAAAAAAAAGTTCTCTGTCTATGGATAAATTTTGCACATATTTTGATATGTTTTTTTGACTAATAGAATAGAACTGTATAAGTATACTAAAATTTGTCAAATTTGTTTGAGCCGTTTCAGATTTTAGAAAAGGGAAAAAAAATTTACAATAATGCTTTTAATTAGTAGTGCGAGTTTTGTGAAAACGGTGCGATTTATCGAATCTTATGTAGAGTACTTATTTGTGGCTTCGTAAGTCACTTAATCCACTTTTAATAAATCAATCTTCTCTTAATTTTTGGCGTAGATATTTTAAATGTTTAATTTTTATTAAACCCAATTTCTCCGCAATAGAGTCGTATTTTCACAAAGCTAAGTTTTGTTAAATCTACTTATTTTGGTCTGAAAAATACGTGGTAGAGTAGAAAGTAAAGACCTTTTAGGGACACCCTGTATATGTACTTTGTTCTTTTTCTGTATTATTTAAGAATGTACAATACTAGATTAGAATAGACAAATAAATTATGGTAAAAACATAGTAGTTGATTTAGTGGACTGTATTACATAATCGAATGCTGATGAATGCATTCAAAAGTTTTTTTAGTATAAGTAGAATATGTAAAATTTTCCAGAAATTTTAAGTTGTGATTGGGTAACATAATGTGACGTTTCTCAACATTCTGTTTAATTTAATTTAATTTTGTGGTTGAATACCTACAGATGAGGTTACTAATATGTTAGTTATCACTTTGAGTATATTAAAATGTGTAAATATGTTGTTTTCCTGGAGAAGGAAACTGATGAGTAATAATCATTATTAAAGGATCCAAGAATGTAATTTATTGTTGGGAATATATCTAATTCACAAAATAAAATCAAAACAAATATAGGCAGTTAATGATGCCGGCGTTATAGTTGAAAACGTATGTCATTGATGTTAATGACGTAGAATGAGAGTCAGCTTACCAGAGATTTATAATATACAGTATCGAAGAAAATTCGACCTAAAACTTTGTAACTTTAGTATTGACATTCCAATTTTGATACTATTCTTAATAAAATTCTCAGCAGAATACTATGGAAAACTTTTTTTTGAGGTTTTAATAAAAGGTCGTCCCTACAACAGTTTAATCTTGAATTTAAAATCATTTCATCTTTAAAATTAAAAGAGTTTTATCTTCTTGACAACAAGTAAAAAGATAAATATATTTCGCAAATAAAAGGAGTGCTCCCTAAATTTAAATTTATTCATTTTATTATTATGTTGTTTGGGTCAACCAAAGTTTTATTTCTTATTAATAATTTAAGAATTTTTGTTTTACATAGCAAAAGTTTGATAAGGCATATTTATTTTAGGCAATTTAAAATTCGTTTAGTACTTCATACTTTTAAGGACAGGGTAACCTCTAAAACACGAAACAACTTTTAATAGCTGGCATTTGATTATTATTGCATCTTTTAGCCTTGGATCTTGTGAATAGAATTTACATTTAATAGTAACGATATTGTGGCAAGAAAAATTTTCTTTAATTATTAGGTTTAGAAATTAAGCATTTTTTACTTTTCTCTTGACAGCGATCAGATTTTGATCTGAAACTTAGCCTAAATATTGTTGCAAGGTACTGCTATAAAATACTTTAATATTTAATTGTCAATTACTTCGTCATTTTATAGCAGTAACTTGTAACAATATCAAGGCCAAGTTTCAGATTAAAATTTGATCGTTGTCGAGAGAGAAAAAATGCGTAATTCCGGTAATTTCAGAACCGATTAATTACGTTTTTTTTCTTACAACAATATAATTATTATTAAATATAAATACTCTTGACAAGACCCAAGACTTAAGGATTCAATAATAATCAAAACCCAGCTGTTAAAAGTGTTTTTTGTTTTAGGTGTTACCCTGTCTTTAAATTTGTTTTGTCTGGTTCAGTTGATTTAATTGATTAAAATAATATAATACTAAAACTTTTCAATATCATTTGGTTAATTACAAGTTTTGAAACTTTCAGGTGTTAAAAGACTCACAGGACAAAATACTGAAATATAACAGTAGCAGAAAAACCTGAAAATAATTGGAAAAAAGATATATTACTAGTCATTTCAGAATCATGAGGGATTCTACAAAAAAAGGAAATGCTGGTGTTTCAAAGAAGTTTATTTGAATACGTGAATAAGCACCTTAAGAATAAAAACATTGACATGTGATTGGAAACATTAGTATGTTGTTTAATTTTTTCCCTTTTTATCTGATGAAATCATTTTTGGCGTACGTGCGTGAACATTTTTAAAATAAGTACAACTTTTTAGAGATTTGAACAAGATTTTGTACTAGTTAAAAGCCCCGTCCTGCCGGATTGATAGTAGAGAAACAAACAATTTTTTCAATACATGAGCTCACGCCCCCCTGGTGGACCTCCTCACCGAATCCTCTATTCTCCCCCGCAATTCAATGCTGTGGTAGAAAAAAAAAAAAAATTTTACCACATGAGCCCAAGCCTCTCTGGTGGACCTCCCCACAACGAACCCTTTCATTCTCCCCCGCAATTCAATGCTGATTCTAATTATACAGTTAATTTTGGCCTAGGACCGACATGGGCCGAATCTATGAAAGACCTAACCAACAAACAAACACACAAATTTTTGATTTTAGTATATAGATTTTCTATAAGGTAAAGTTATTTATCTTCGAGCCTCTATGTATTCAAATGACATTTTGAAACTTATTAACTTTCCCTACTGTGCTGGGCCTTCTGTAGACAAGTTATTTCGCAGCTTGCAATTAGAACACTATATGCCATTTTTTTGCAACTAAAACACAGTTGTGAAAAATAATGATTCAAAAAGCTAATAAGAGGGCAAACAACTCAACTGTCGCAACGGAGACGTCTTAATTTTTTTGGTAAAATTTAGAGTATCTTAAATTGTCAGGTTCTCGTTCCACTAATCTATTTATGTAGCCTTGGCTTAAATAAATAAAATATCTATAATTAAATTTTATTTAATCACTTTTTTTTTTATTCAATTTTGCATTGCATAAAAGCCAATTAATAGAAAAAGAAATAAGGACAAATACATTAGTGCTTTTGAAACCCTTCCTACAATGATTTAATCCCAGCAATTTTAAAATACGATTTCTGAATGCTCTCGGGTAAAATTTACCCACAATACCATGATAGTTTTATATAAATTGATCTAAAATTAATAATTCAGCTAATAACATATACTATCAAAATCGTATTTCAAATGCAAAAAATCCCGTTAAAGAGACTTGGTCGATTGTAAATGATCTAAAAAATAAGCACTCATCTACTGTTAGACAACTTTCAACTCCAGATGATCTAAACAATTATTTTTCATCCATAGCTAATAATATCAAATCCAACATAAACTCTGATCGAAATTCTATATCACATCTAACTTCAAAAATAGGTAATAATCATAGTATGTTCTTAAAACCTGTCGATAAGAATGAATTACTAAAAAATATTTCTGATATAAAAAAAATCTTCTACCGGAGAAGAAGGTCTATCAATTAAATTGTTCTCTCTCCTTCCGACAAACACATTGTCTTATTTTAACTACCTAATTAACTCTTTCTGTAAAGGGATATTCACTATAGCACTGTTATCGGTAACTTCAAAAATAATAGAAAAGTTAAAAGTTAAAACAGATTATTTTGTGGTTTCTCGTGTAATTTCATATAATCAGTGACTAGAGTCGGATTCACCGGGTTTTAGGTATGACTCATCGCTACAAATTGTATGGATCAATCCAGGCTATTCGTAAATTTTCGGTTTTGGATTTTCGTTAACTAATTGTAAAAGTTCTCGTTTTAACATTTTTTGATCATGCATTACATTATGCTTTAACAAAAATGTACACAAATCATGTTTGGTTGAGGAAGCATTGGGTATTTTTTCTTTTAGGGTTAAATGGTAACTGGCGTTGTCTAATATAATTAAACTAGGTTTTGTTAAATTTGGTATCAAATCATTTTCAAACCATTTCTTAAACAAATCTCCATACATGTCACCATGATAATCTTCTTTTGGGGATTTAAATGAAAATAGAAGTGAAGCATTAGAAATAAAGCCGTTCCTGTTTCCTGCATGTACAACAATAAACCTAAAACCAAATTTTAATTTATTACTTGTAAGTATAAAATCAGGGTCAAACCTTTTGCTTTCTCCAAGTGGCTTTTTCTTTATGCTTTGTTTAGAATTATTCATAATTACTTATAAAAAAAAACTAATTTGAGCAATACTAACGATTATTATACATATTATAAATTGTACGTTTAACCACATCTTTCACGAAGTTATCAACGTCACAAGACTTTGACTTCCTACGTTTTTGTTTTGGCACTACAGGTTCTTCGTTCTCCTTCACTTCCTTTCTTTTTTTAATCGAAGATACAGTATTTATGTTAACGCCACATGCTTCTGCAGTTCGCTATAATGAATCAAGCCGTAAGATGAAATAGTATTTTTAATTCATAAAATACCTGCATAACTGACGTAAAAGGCAACAATACAGTACCGTTGTCACGTTCTCGCATAAAATAGTCCATTACTTTCATAATGACTGCTTCGGTGTCTAATTTCTTTGGCATTGCAACTATTCCTATGCTATCATAATAATCATTAATTTATTGTTAATACCATGTACTTACTTAACCTGCCTTGGTATAGTAATTGATTAGTATTGAAAAATACTGATTTGAATAAAGGAAAGATGAAAATGTTCGAAAACGGTGTGGCAACTTGAAGTACGAATGTAAGGTTATGACAAAGTAAACAAAGAAAATTATTCGACGTACGTTTTCTTGTTTGCACATAAAATAAACGGCACGACATACGTTTGTCAATTGCATTTTGCTGATATTTTGATTTACAGAAACAGAAAACTGTGTCACGTCGATTATCATAATTTACTGCAATGAGTCATACCTAAAACCCGGTGAATCCGACTATATCATTTTGGGCTTTTTAAAAAAATCGGAATACTACGGATGCAATGTTTTCTGTATTAGAAGAAATTCTTAAGGGTGTAAACGAGAGATACTCTACAACGGCTGTGTTCTGTGACTTTGCTAAGCCATTTGATTGTGTAAGATATAATTTTTTAATCACAAAAATGGAATACTATAGGATAAGAAGGACTCCACTCAAGTGGTTTGCGTCTTACCTAAGCAATAGAAAACAATACGTCAAAATCAAAAATCAAAACTCAAATGCAAATAATGTTAAGCACGGAGTTCCACAAGGATCAGTTCTTGACCAAACTTATTTTTATTATTTATAAACGATTTAACAACTTTGAATATCAACGGCAAAATGACGAAGTAATTGACAATTAAATATCAAAGCATTTTATAGCAGTAACTTGCAACAATATCTAGGCTAAGTCTCAGATCAAAATTTGATTGCTGTCGAGAGAAAAGTAAAAAAATGCTTAATTTCTAAACCTAATAATTAAAGAAAATTTTTCTTGCCACAATATCGTTACTATTAAATGTAAATTCTATTCACAAGATCCAAGGCTTAAAGATGCAATAATAATCAAATGCCAGCTATTAAAAGTTGTTTCGTGTTTTAGAGGTTACCCTGTCCTTAAAAGTATGAAGTACTAAACACATTTTAAATTGCCTAAAATAAATATGCCTTATCAAACTTTTGCTATGTAAAAGAAAAATTCTTAAATTATTAATAAAAAATAAAACTTTGGTTGACGCAAACAACATAATAATAAAATGAATAAATTTAAATTTAGGAAGCACTCCTTTTATTTGCGAAACTATTTATCTTTTACTTGTTGTCAAGAAGATAAAACTCTTCTAATTTTAAAGATGAAATGATTTTAAATTCAAGATTAAACTGTTGTAGGGACGACCTTTATTAAAACCTCAAAAAAAGTTTTGATAGTATTCTGCTGAGAATTTTATTAAGAATAGTATCAAAATTGGAATGTCAATACTAAAGTTACAAAGCTTTATGTCCAATTTTCTTCGATACTGTATATTATAAATCTCTGGTAAGCTGACTCTCATTCTACGTCATTAACATCAATGACATACGTTTTCAACTATAACGCCGGCATCATTAACTGCCTATATTTGTTTTGATTTTATTTTGTGAATTAGAATATATTCCCAACAATAAATTACATTCTTGGATCCTTTAATAATGATTATTACTCATCAGTTTCCTCTCAGGAAAACAACATGTTTACACATTTTAATATACTCAAAGTGATAACTAACGTATTAGTAACCTCATCTGTAGGTATTCAACCACCAAATTAAATTAATTAAACAGAATGTTGAGAAACGTCACATTATGTTACCCAATCACAACTTAAAATTTCTGGAAAATTTTACATATTCTACTTTATACTAAAAAAAAACTTTTGAATGCATTCATCAGCATTTTAACATAATTTATTTGTCTATTCTAATCTAGTATCGTACATTCTTAAATAATACAGAAAAAGAACAAAGTACATATACAGGGTGTCCCTAAAAGGTCTTTACTCTCTACTATACCACGTATTTTTCAGACCAAAATAAGTAGATTTAACAAAACTTAGCTTGGTGAAATATTGCTTAGTTTCGGTGAAATACGGTCCTGAATTTGCAATCGTTTTTTTGATGTAAATTTTAATCTCCAACTCTAAAAATGGGCACAAAAGTCGTTTAGGAGCTAGTTCGGTAACAAAAGCCAAATCGCTCTGCCAAGACGCACGCGCGCCTGGCAATAGTTAAAATATGCTTGGTTATGGCGTCCGTCCTATATAAAATTTAATAAATTTGTAGTATAAACGAATCGTGTTAAGATTTAATTAAAAACAAGCAAAATATGTACATGATTTATTTACATTATTATAAGTTCATAAGTACAGATATATTTACACAAATTTATACACATTTATTTACATACTTTTACATTTTTTTGAGTTTTACTATTGCTTGTTCGTTTTATTATGATACCACCAGCAGAAAGAATGAATGCATGATATTTTTTTGTATCAGGTATAGTTACTGAAGAGTCAAATCTGTTTTTTAGAAATATCCTGGTTTCTTCAATTTCCTCTTTAGAAGCATAGTGTACATATGTTTAAGGCATTAATGATTTGGCCAATTGATATAACCTCTCGGGTGTTGTTATGGCATTATTAAGCGTAGCCGGTAAACTTGCCCGTGTTGCTAGGCGTTTTAAGATTCCCCCAATATCATCACACTGCCCTTTGCCTTGTGAAGTGGCGTGAAAATTAAATTCTGCGTCTGTTGTAAAATCTTCTTTGAAATAGGTTAAGTTTATAAAATTAAATCTATTTTTAAAGTGTTGCGATGCTCCATCAGTAATGTATAAAGTAAAGTACGCAAGAGGTTGTACAATATCAAACAAACACTGAGATTCACCCGACAGCTGTTTCGTCCTTTGGGACTCTTCAGGAGTGAGAGAACTCGAGTGTAAGTTCTCTATTGTACAAACGCGTGCTGTCGACTATATGCCCTACTGGAGGGATCACAATATTTGAACGATAAGTTTTTCGACATCTAGTGTCGACTCGTAAAAGCGTTCACGTACGTAAATGTCAGCAACTTTGCCGACAAGTATGTAAAGCAAGTTACATAGTCGATTCTTCAATAATTATAGCCAACATAACAGTTGGCAAGTATAAAATTTCGAATCGCCTGCAGTAAAGTACGCAAGAGGTTGTACAATAGCAAACAAACACTGAGAATCACCAGACAGCTGTTTCGTCCTTTTGGGACTCTTTCAGAGTGAGAGAACTCGAGTGTAAGTTAACTATTGTACAAACGCGTCTTGTCGACTATATGCCCTACTGGAGGGATCACAATATTTAAACGATAAGTTTTTCGACATCTAGTGTAACTGCTTTACATACCTGTCGGCAAAAGTTGCTCACATTCACGTACGTGAACGCTTTCTCGAGTCGACACTAGATGTCGCGAAACTTTCGTTTAAATATAATGATTCCTTCCAGTAGGGCATATAGTCGACAGCGCGTTTATACACTAGTGAACTTGACGGTCTAGCGATACCTGCAAATTGGGCGAAGCAGCTTTCATTCAGTTGTTTTCTTGCGTATTCGAAACGCTGCTAACTGCCAGCGTTGGCTATAATTATTGAACGATCGACTATGTAACTACCTGCGCAAAGTTGCTACATTTACGTACGTGAGTGAACGTTTCACGAAGTCGACACTGATGTCGCGAAACTTATGGTTTAAATATAACATATATATATATATATATATATATTAGCAACTTTGCCGACAGGTATGTAAAGCAGTTACATAGTCGATTCTTTAATAATTATAGCCAACCTAACAGTTGGCAAGTATAAAATTTCGAATCGCCTGCAGTAAAGTACGCAGAGGTTGTACAATAGCAAACAAACACTGAGAATCACCCGACAGCTGTTTCGTCCTTTTGGGACTCATCGGGAGTGAGAGAACTCGAGTGTAAGTTCACTATTGTACAAACGCGCGCTGTCGACTATATGCCCTACTGGAGGGATCACAATATTTAAATGATAAGTTTTCGACATCTAGTGTCGACTCGTGAAAGCGTTCACGTACGAAAATGTTAGCAACTTTGCCGACAGGTATGTAAAGCAGTTACATAGTCGATTCTTTAATAATTATAGCCAACCTAACAGTTGGCAAGTATAAAAATTTCGAATCGCCTGCAGTAAAGTACGCAAGAGGTTGTACAATAGCAAACAAACACTGAGAATCACCTGACAGCTGTTTCGTCCTTTTGGGACTCATCGGGAGTGAGAGAACTCGAGTGTAAGTTCACTATTGTACAAACGCGCGCTGTCGACTATATGCCCTACTGGAGGGATCACAATATTTAAATGATAAGTTTTTCGACATCTAGTGTCGACTCGTGAAAGCGTTCACGTACGAAAATGTTAGCAACTTTGCCGACAGGTATGTAAAGCAGTTACATAGTCGATTCTTTAATAATTATAGCCAACCTAACAGTTGGCAAGTATAAAAATTTCGAATCGCCTGCAGTAAAGTACGCAAGAGGTTGTACAATAGCAAACAAACACTGAGAATCACCCGACAGCTGTTTCGTCCTTTTGGGACTCATCGGGAGTGAGAGAACTCGAGTGTAAGTTCACTATTGTACAAACGCGCGCTGTCGACTATATGCCCTACTGGAGGGATCACAATATTTAAATGATAAGTTTTTTCGACATCTAGTGTCGACTCGTGAAAACGTTCACGTACGAAAATGTTAGCAACTTTGCCGACAGGTATGTAAAGCAGTTACATAGTCGATTCTTCAATAATTATAGCCAACCTAACAGTTGGCAAGTATAAAAATTTCGAATCGCCTGCAGTAAAGTACGCAAGAGGTTGTACAATAGCAAACAAACACTGAGAATCACCCGACAGCTGTTTCGTCCTTTTGGGACTCATCGGGAGTGAGAGAACTCGAGTGTAAGTTCACTATTGTACAAACGCGCGCTGTCGACTATATGCCCTACTGGAGGATCACAATATTTAAATGATAAGTTTTTCGACATCTAGTGTCGACTCGTGAAACGTTCACGTACGAAATGTTAGCAACTTTGCCGACAGGTATGTAAAGCAGTTACATAGTCGATTCTTTAATAATTATAGCCAACCTAACAGTTGGCAAGTATAAAATTTCGAATCGCCTGCAGTAAAGTACGCAGAGGTTGTACAATAGCAAACAAACACTGAGAATCACCCGACAGCTGTTTCGTCCTTTTTGGGACTCATCGGGGTGAGAGAACTCGAGTGTAAGTTCACTATTGTACAAACGCGCGCTGTCGACTATATGCCCTACTGGAGGGATCACAATATTTAAATGATAGTTTTTCGACATCTAGTGTCGACTGTAAAAGCGTTCACGTACGAAAAGTTAGCAACTTTGCCGACAGGTATGTAAAAGCAGTTACATAGTCGATTCTTTAATAATTATTAAAGAATCGACTATGTAACTGCTTTACATACCTGTCGGCAAAGTTGCTAACATTTTCGTACGTGAACGCTTTCACGAGTCGACACTAGATGTCGAAAAACTTATCATTTAAATATTGTGATCCCTCCAGTAGGCATATAGTCGACAGCGCGCGTTTGTACAATAGTGAACTTACACTCGAGTTCTCTCACTCCCGATGAGTCCCAAAAGGACGAAACAGCTGTCGGGTGATTCTCAGTGTTTGTTTGCTATTGTACAACCTCTTGCGTACTTTACTGCAGGCGATTCGAAATTTTTATACTTGCCAACTGTTAGGTTGGCTATAATTATTAAAGAATCGACTATGTAACTGCTTTACATACCTGTCGGCAAAGTTGCTAACATTTTCGTACGTGAACGTTTTCACGAGTCGACACTAGATGTCGAAAAACTTATCATTTAAATATTGTGATCCCTCCAGTAGTGCATATAGTCGACAGCGCGTTTGTACAATAGTGAACTTACACTCGAGTTCTCTCACTCCCCGATGAGTCCCAAAAGGACGAAACAGCTGTCGGGTGATTCTCAGTGTTTGTTTGCTATTGTACAACCTCTTGCGTACTTTACTGCAGGCGATTCGAAATTTTATACTTGCCAACTGTTAGGTTGGCTATAATTATTAAAGAATCGACTATGTAACTGCTTTACATACCTGTCGGCAAAGTTGCTAACATTTTCGTACGTGAACGTTTTCACGAGTCGACACTAGATGTCGAAAAACTTATCATTTATATATATATATATATATATATATATATATATATATACAGGGTGTTTCATTAATCAGTACAGAAAATGAAACTGGAGATTCCTTGCAAAATTTAAAGGGGGATAACATAAAAAAAATTTTCCTTAAAGCCTCCCCTGAAGAGTTAGACAATCTGTAGCAATGCTAGGTAGCGTTAACGGAAATTTGTTCAAAAGAATAAGAGCCTGTATTCAAGAAAATGGTGCCCATTTTGAACACTCTCTGAAATAATATTGTTAATTTAAATTAAAATGATAGTTAATAATAATATTGTTATTTATGTCAAACTTGCATACGCAACTTATTAATTAAAAATTCTGCAAGTTCGCTTAATTTATATTTTTGGGTGAAAAAGTATTGAGCTTACGTGAAATTTTTAAGAGACAAAAAAGTTTTTAATTGAATTGGCCCTCCAAAATCTGAATTTTAAAATTGAAAAAAATTAGTTAAAAGTTCTGGTAAATAAACTCTAAGGGGTAGTAAGACTCACCCCCTTACAGAGAACAAGGGTGAATAAAATTATGAAATTATGGAGGCTTCTTGGTAGTAGTATTTGAATGTTTAGATTTCTTTTTTTATTTCAAGTCATTTTAGAAAAAGTCGATTAATGTGAATTTTTACACATCTTTAAGGGGCTGTAACTCTTCAGGGAGGCTTTAAGGAAATTTTTTATGTTAAACCCCCTTTAAATTTTGTAAGAAATCTCCAGTTTCATTTTCTGTACTGATTAATGAAACACCCTGTATATATAACTATGTTTTGTTCGTGAAGTTGATGTTGTAATATCTTTTGGTAAGTGTACATGGTGGCAATGTCATGCTTTAAATCATCTGACACCATTACTACACTCCCGTGTTACAATTCCTGATCTTGTTTTTAATAATAAACAGATGTGAGGAGTGTCGCTTGATCATTATTCCAGTGAAATGACTGGGCAGCATCTTGTACAACAAAGCTATAGTTTTCAGCAAAATCGCACTGGGTAATAACGTCACCTTTTAAAATGGTGTTCTTTAAAATTCTGAAATATTTTGCTTGCTGTTCTGCTATAAAAGCATGAGGCTTTAAAAAATCCAGAGCTAAGCAAAGACTGACTACGAAATCATCTGATTGCTAAACTTGAGATGTGATAGTAAAACGATCCGTTCCGATCCATGTGTTGAACTGTGTATTCGTCACTTGATTCTCATCAAATGTTTTTATACGATGCTCCCGAATATCATGCTGACCAGGATAGTTCTTGCAACGTTCGATAACTAGGATTTATTCTACATCTAGTATCACTTTGGGGTTAGATTAACGCACATCATCCTTTGCAAGAAATCCTTGTAAGATGTTAGAGAGATCTCAGTATTTTTAGTAATATCCGGAATGCCAGCTTCCTCTATCATCAATTTAACGTTTTGATAATAAACTCAAACGCACACAACATGAGTTCTAGAATCACCTGCTAAAATGCATTGTTTAGGCCGCAAAAAGAAGAATTTTGCAAAGCCAACTTTTAATCCAGGGCATTCTTCTTTAAATTGGCGATAGAGCTCGCTGATGTTGCACATGAGCAGTTGTTTCTGTACATGAACTCGTTTGCCATTGTCCAACTTTATAGACACGTAATCTTTCTTACCAGGCATAATTTTTGAATTATCTTCTCTTAGGTAAAAATTGTTTACGAGATCAAGCGTTTCTAAAGATAATTTACGCCCCTCCCTTGGATTCGGCGAAGATAAAATTCCATTCTTTTCGACCAGTTCTCGGGCCTTTTTTGCTTGCCATCTGGATGTATTGAACTCTTCAGCAAGCCGACGTTCACTCTCGATTTTGGAGCTACAGTGAGAATCATAGTTTTTAGCGACACATACCTTAACGGGTTATTGAACTTTTCTTTTAATTGTTTGAGTATTTCGCTGCCATTCTCTTTCAAATCCTCGGTCTGTGTTGCTTTATTAAGCGGGTTTTCTTCAGGAGCATAGTAAGACCCTTGTGAAGCTTAAGTAGATAATTCGCTAGAATGACTACATACGGCCACATCCTCGTCTGCAATTGGTGGCATTTCACGAGCAAGTCGCTATCTACACTGCTTACAAACGTAAAAGTTCTTGTCATTATCAAATGACCACTTTTCTGCTAATAATTTAGTGAGTTTTCTTAAGTCCTTTTGAGCGGATTAAAACATCTATCATTATACGGAGCCATATTACTAGTATGAAAAAGATTTAACAAGAAAATACAAACATTACACACAAAACGTTCGTCACGCGTCCGTTTGACTACGAAGTTGCCAAGCCACTAAGTAAAATAACGTCCAAATTTAAAAATAGACCATCATAATTTCGTCTCTTTTACCCGTTTAACAAAACTTTAGTGGCTGGGTTCGCGCACACTATATTTTACCTCAGGAATTATAGATGGCGGTACGGAATATGAAATTACTTAAAATTACTCGCAGTAACTGACATCAAGTGCTAGCATACCGTGGCATTGTTAACCGGTCTAGCTCTTAAACGACTTTTGTGCTTATTTTCAGAGTTGGAGGGGATGATCTTTGGACTATCAGCTATAATAAAAAAAAAAAAAATACAAAATTAAACTGGTCCAACTTTGTTAAAATTGCTTTAAAAAATTTTTTATGCATTTTTTTATAAGAAAAAAAATTTTTTATTACTTCAAATATTTAATTAAAAGGCTTTAACAATTAAGTATTTATCCCACATCTTGTTTAATTCAGTTACAAGTTCAAAAAACTAGGTATTTCAATTCAAAGCGGCGCGTACTAGCCTGAACTCAAAACTTCACAGTCCTGTAACTCTGTAATTAAAATGTTCAGCGCAAAAATATTTCGTTTCGGTGTCGACACCACATATCGGTATAACATAACCAAAAATTACTCAAATCGGAAACGTCGAGTTTTTTTAGTGGCTGGTTTGGCGTGAAATGCCCCACATACTAAATCTAATAAACAAATACATACAGAAAGAAAGTGAGTGCCTTACATATCCAGCAATCTTACTAGGCATAATTAGCGACTACGAAATTGTTGTCGTTGACAAAGCCACACCACGTCGAGCTTCTTTTTAATTGACACACATGGACTTATATTGTAGCCATTTGTAATCGGACGAGAGTCTTCGTTTCATCAGTAACGTTTAAACATCCCAACAACACACGACAAAAGAAAGAATAGTGATTGACATATGGTCAGCATGTAGCAATTATCACATGTCGTTAAGAGAGATGTCAAAAAAAAAAAAATTAAGAAAGGTGTTATGTTAAAAGATACGTACAGCTGGTGACTACAAATTATACCTTCGACCTTGTTTAATTGTTGCTAACTCGACATTTCAGGCCCTTAATTAATAATAACCACTTCGTTGAAACACTTTCACAAAGCGTTCTTCGTGAAAGCCCGATCTGAAAAACGAGAGAAACCAAAATAGCCCCAACAATCAAACACAAAGTTCACTGCGAGTTCCGTGATCCCAATATAATTGTACAAGAATTTATTACAGCAAATTAATTATCAGTGACGTAATTTGTATTTTTCCCGTCGTTGGATTGTTATCTTTGCAAATGGTAATTGAACATTTATGAGAATAAAACATACCTTTTATTTATTTTAGTTTAGAACGGCTACAAAACACTACACTACACTCCCGGTATCTTTTTTGAAAAGCACTAAAGTCTGTATACTATTGGCGCGGAGTAATAAATCATAATTGCTTGAAATAATTCTTTATTTTCTTGTGAAAGCGGTACTTCTACGGTTAAGTAAAACCAATAAATTCTAACCAAAATACGATCATTGTGCCGCTCTTTGCAGCATATCGCCCATCTAGGGTCTGAGAACAATAGTTTAATCTGTGCAAACACGTTGCCATCAGCCTAGGTACTGACGAAACGAGAATCATAGCCGTAGATGTGGGTATTATACCAAGATACAAAAATAATGGTATATAATACGTAAGAAGTAAAATTTGTAATGTGTTCTACTATACAAATAAAATAAATAACATATAACCACATAATAATTCATATCAAGGTAGATTTTACTATTATAATATATTTACCTACTAAAAAATGATTTTCCAAACGTATCAGGTACCTACGCCACTGCAATACGGGATATTCGATAATTCTGACAGGTTTATTACTCCGCGCCAATAGTATACTGAGTATACATAATTAAAAGACGAATAGCGTAACTAATAAGACATATTTACCATTATTTTAGAAAAATATATTAATCACGTGGTTTTAAATTGAAATAATTAAAATTCCTATCTTGTTCGTGTCCTTACCCACCAAAAGATGATCACAAACTAAATATTTAATTTCAAATAAATTATTACCACAGTGCAGGTACAATATTACGTTTAAATCAAACTTTGATTGATATCAGAAGTATGTTTTTATATAATCAATGTCTAAAGGTAATTGGTCAAACTAAATTTACTTTGTGATAAATTAATTTTAAATAAATTACTTTTTATTAAAATTTCTTTAATAAAAATGCTTTAAGAAATGTACCTTCTATCATTCGCTAACATTTAATAATAATAATCTTTATTAGTCATATGGAAAATAAGTTTGTGGTAATCTTAAGGCCAGGTTAAGTTTTGATGGTGGATCATCAGCTGTTCCTTCACCTATGGCCTAAACTAACAAAAAGAATAGTGTAATTTATAGAATATAAGGAACGCATAATAAGTATATAAGGTATTAAATATTATCATGAAGTGATTTCCCGGCAATAAATTATACACGTTAGCATTGTTGTACGTTTGTTTAAAATGCGGGCTGTATTCTCGAATCTTCGTTTGGACATGTTTAAATACCAACAAATATTATTAAGTTTATGTGAAAATCTATGAAATTTCAGAATGCATAATATATATCTCAAACAATTATTTTGAGTTAGTTGAATTCTCAGGAGATCCGCAGTGTCAATTCATTCATCATATTACAACATCTCAAAAGTCTTTTGCTTTCATATCAAACATGTGCTAATTGGAATACAGAAATTTTTAAGAACCCTACGATTTTTTAACTATTAACACAGTTTAACACACTTTAATTGTATTATTATTATTGTCAATGTTAATTTTAAGATTTTGAACAATTGTTTTCTTATTTCTGATAGTTAGAAAAAGAATTACTGATAATATGGCTGGGTTGAGAGATTATGCTTTTTAAGTAGTTGGTAATTATAATATTTGCATGCGTTGTATGTACAGGATCAAAATAAAAATAAAAATACATAGTCATCATCAATCATCATCAACCAGCCTGAGACGTCCACTGCTGGACATAGGCCTCCCTCATGGCATTCCACCTTTTTCTATCTTGTCCTGTCTGAATCCAGTTGGTTGTTATTCTTTTTATATCGTTGGTCCATCTGGTAGGCGGTCTTCCTTGGCTTCTTTTATCGCTGCGTGGCCTCCAGTCCAGTAATCTCCTCGTCCATCGATCGTCGCACATCCGGGTTATGTGGCCTGCCCAGTTCCATTTTAGTGTAGCTATTCGCTTGATGACGTCCGTCACTCCTGTTCTTCGCCGTAATTCCTCGTTTCTAATGTGATCTCTGAGGCTGACTCCAAGCATCGACCTTTCCATTTTTCGTTGTACGACCCTTAGTTTTTTTGCAGATGTGGATGTTAAGGTTAATGTTTCCGCTCCGTAGGTAAGGACTGGCAGAATACACTGGTCGAACACTTTTCGTTTTAAGCAGATAGGAATGTCGCTTTTGAAGATATACCTGAGTTTCCCATAGGCAGCCCATCCAAGGTTGATCCTCCTATGCAGCTCGCAGGTCTGATTGTCCCTTGAAATGGGCATCTCGTGACCTAAGTATACATATTTATTGACCTCTTCGATTTGGGTGTTTTCGATCTTGATACGTTCACTCAAAACCAAATTAGTCATGATCTTGGTTTTAGAGAAATTTATTTTCAAACCAATCTCGGCGCATGCGTGGTTAAGTTCGTGGAGCATTTGTTTTATTTCCCGAGATTGTCAGCTACAAGGACTATGTCGTCAGCGAATCTGAGGTGATTAAGATTCTGTCCATCTATGGTGATACCTCTTGAGTCCCAGTCGAGCTTTTTAAATGCATGTTCTAATACGGTTATGAAGAGTTTTGGGGACATAGGGTCTCCCTGTCTGACCCCTCTTCCCACTTCGATAGGTTGGCTGCTTTCGTGTAATTTAATCGACATAGTTGCGTTATTGTATATGTTATAGATCAGTTTTGAGTACCTATAATCTACCCGACACTCCTCCAATGCTTTAACCAGAGCCTTTAACTCGACCGTATCAAAAGCCTTATGAAAGTCTATGAACAAGATCGCCAATGGTCTATTGTACTCAACTGTCTTTTCGATGAGAGATACTTGGGAAATGATCATTAGTTCCAAAAGCAGATCAAAAACCGGCTTGTTCTTTTGGTTGGTAGAATTCGATCTTTCTCTCCAGTCTTGATGTGATCACTCTCGTGAATAATTTATATAGGTGGCTTAAAAGAGTTATAGGGCGGTAATTTTCAAGGTCTGTCTTATCTTCTTTTTTGTGGAGGAGTATGGTGGATGCCTCTTGCCACTTTTGTGGAATAGTGCTATTCTGCAAGCAAAGATTAAATAGTGTTCGTATTTTCTGTAGCAGAAAGGGGCCTCCAACCTTTATTGCTTCCACGGTCACCTCATCTTCTCCAGGTGATTTATTATTTTTCATCTTTGACAAGGCTCTATGAATCTCCTCGGTGGTGATTTCTAGTATCTCCTCGGAACCTTGATTGATGATGCCTTGCCTACGTGTTAAAATGTTGGGGTTTATCTTTTCTTTCTGGCGGCTTGTGTATAGTTCGCGGTAAAACTCCTCCACAAGATTGATCATTTCTTCTCGACTTGATGTGATCTTACCTTGCTTGTTTTTTAATTGAATTATTTCAGATTTGCCCCTAGACAGTTGTTTTCGTAGTACTTTTGTGCTCTTGTTTCTCTCTATTGTTTCTTGGATCTTTTTGCTGCGGTAGTTTCTAACATCTCGTCTGATCGTCTTTGATATTTCTATATTTATTGCTCTTAATTCTTCGTTGGTGCTGTCTCTGTTACCTCTCATTTTGTCACGCTCTAACATTAGGGTTTTTGCCTCTTTACTAATTTTTTCTTCCTTTTCAGTTTTAGGAAAAAATCTTGGCTTTCCTTCAATGCATCCGAGACAGCAGAGTTCAAGCTGTTGATGTCTGTGTCTGAATAATTTCAATCTTGTAATAGGTTGTCAATATGTGCTTGGAACGCCTGAGAATTTGTCGGTGAAGTTTTGGCTTTTTTCTTTACCAGTCGTTATATCTTTCTTTACGAAATTCTGTAGTATATGTTATAATATTTAATCTTTTGGTGGTCGTCTTAGTGGTAGGTTTTATGAGCGATTTCTTGCCTCCCCCAGAATCTTCGAGGCAGACCCTCGTAGGGGTGTGGGAGTTGCCATTCAATGATCTACCCACCTGGGGTTCACTTCCGTTTGTTCTAAAAATCGCCATTGTAGGGTTTTATGGTCATTTTTCTTCCACGCTGACCAAGCGGGTTGGAAGAAGGGTATAGGATGGGAAGGATAAATGGGTTTAAGGATAGGTTAATGTTGAGTAGGACATGGTTCCCTCCTGAGATTAAGAGGTAGGAGTAAGAACCAAGGCTCGTGAGGGCAGGGTCGCATCCCTGTAGTAGGTCTGTCTTTCGTCGGGACCACAAAAGAGTACCTACTCACTACCCGATCTATAGAATGTTTTTATTTGAATGATAAAAACAAAGGTATATTAGGTAAAGCAATGGTCCAAGTATGGAACCTTGAGGAACACCACTAACTAGTAGAGAATAAATAGAACTTAACTAGCAACAATTAGATTTAAAATAGAATTACGCACTTTGATAAAATGTAACAATACCAAGGCTGTCAACTGCTCTACCATTGTCATCTTCGACGGTATTAAGCATAGCGGTAGCACAATCATGCCCCATTCGGCAAATATAATCTATTTTGAGTACTTACAGCTTTTTCAGAGATCTTAAAAGAACCGATGGTATAAATTCAGTTGGTGAATAAATTTTTGGTAAAGGTAAAGCTTACTATTTATAAGACATGCATTTACCCTCTGCGTCAAGAATATTGATGTTATCTGATCTAATTGCATTGATGTAATACTTTCAAGTGTTTTATATAAGTCAACTCAAAATTTTATTAAACGCGAGAAGGCTTCATACATCGGTGGCGAGTTTTCTAACTGATTCAGTATTTGTATATGTTACAAACAAGTTTCAATTTAAACATTATTTTATTTAACGTTCATTGTATTATAGTATACTAAATACATTTCAGAAATTCAACTCTAATTGTTATTATTAACAAGACAGTTATTACTTACTTTCACGACCCTAATAAACTAAAAGCTTGCAAAAACGTACTTAACTCGGATCTTCTTTAAAAAGTCTGTATTTTTTTGTTAAAAGTCAGTTTGTGGTAGTTAAATACGCAACATTAATTTGTACACGCAGTTCAAACTAATGAATCTAAAATAAAACAAAGAACTTGACCAAAGCTTAAGAAGGTCAATTAGAACACATTGTTTTAATAGAGTTTGCATAAATTTTATTCCTAATCTCGTGCTTGTAAAGTGTGAAGTATTTAATTTATCTACGATTTAATATCATTATTTATACTACAGGCTTTATTTTAGGGACAAAAGGTTCTTAGAAAATTAAGGCTTGTGATATATTTTAGATGGTTACCGTATATATCTATACTCTAGAGAACAAATGTACCTACTGCAGCAAGCTAATGAAAAAAAATAGCGTAGGAATGTAAAAAAAGTTGCCGCAGTTAACAAAATTTGAAGTTTGAAAATATGTAGAGTATTTTAATTGTATTCTTTTAAGGTCGGCATGCATCGTATTTATTCTTTAACATTAGTATTTTGTAATTAAAATTAATTTTTAATTTACAATGAATTTAAATATCAACTAACTGAAAGATACGTTTTTCAGAATTATTTTCAAACTAACCACGGTATTTGGTTCATTATTTTTCAATAAGACATCATACAATATTTCTTTAATAAAAATCTAACCTGTAGAAAAATTCGTACATGACAGTTAAACGTTTGTGTTTGCCGTTTGTAAATTCTAATGATTTGTCTTGTTTTGTTTGAATAAATTTAAACTTCTTGTTTTTGTATGCGAATTCAATTATATTAAGAGGGTTATCTATTTATACAATCTATAATCTATATAATTTTTGATTTGACGCTTGATTCTAGGCATACATTCTTATTTTATAATGGTGTATGGCATCACTTAGGCGAATCTTATCAGATTAAATTCTCTGGTCCTTCTTCTGTAAGTTTGATTGTTTTTCGTTTCTTAAGCCCTACTGCTTGAGAATAATTACCAAGATTTCTGTAGGTGGCGCTCGGTGCCGCTTTAGAAGCCTTCAAATACGTTCTTCATTTCATACCTGCGACACACTCTGCGACATAAGAGCAAGGGGAGATTTCTGAGCACCTTTATCATTATTAAACTTTTATTTTATTTATACCTCAACAACAGTATATTTTTCAACTTTTATATTTTATATTTTTTGTTACATCTAAATCTTAAGTAATTTTTAATAATTCAACTGTTGTCTAAATATCATCCATATGTGTTAAATAGACGAAGTCATACTTGAAATAATCTGTGATGATTAATCAGATTTTATACTCGAACTCTTTACAATTTTATACAAAGTTTTCAGTCTTGATTTATTATCAAAAGCTTCATAATAATAGGTTTCTATTTTGATCAAATCGCCACCTGGTAAGTCCCGATTACAATAGTTGTTCAGTTAAAAACAGGAATTGATTGAAAATCGTTAAAAATAAAGTTCAATCCGCGTTAGTCGGTAAATATTTAAAAAATATTTTGAAAGAGTGGTTGATGCAGTTGCTGAAAATACGTAATTATGTTTTGTCGCGGTTCTTTAATATTTGCTGGCGGATCTTCTGACCAAAACACTGACTCCTTTAACATTCCCCAGATGGTGTCAGATCAAATGAACGCGAAGAGTACTCGAAGTCTGTTCCACGAGAATTTATTCTGATTTTAAAATGTTCATGAAGTAAGGCTAAGGAACGTTTGCTTGTATGGCTCGTTGCTTTATTCTGTTGAATGGCTATGCATTTGCAGATTTCGTGTGTGGCAAAAGTTTTTTTAAATCTTTCTCAAAAGGTATAATAATGTTATGTCTGTAGCGCTTTTGGTTAACAGTGACTGAATGTACACCACTCTGATGGTAACACGGAAACTGTGCAGTCATTTTCCTACAATGACATCTGGGCGTCCAAAATCAAGGAATTGAGTTGTTTGTCGATTGATAAAACCGTTCAAATGAACATGACTTTTATTCGAAAACTATACGTTTTTCAAGAAATCGGAATCTTTGTAAACAAACTCAACACTTGTTCACAATAAACCTCTCTTACACGTTTGTCCAATCTGAATGTGGTAGGAATAACCACCAATAGATTTCGACAGTCGACACGTGGAGGTTTCACTGATATTCAGTTTATACCCAGTTCGTCGAAGGCTTCTGTTGCGTATTTGATTGTTTGTAACGTCTTCGTGAACCGCGTTGATTTGGGTTTAAATAAAATGATTGAAATAAAATTGATTACTGATTAACACTTTATATAACCCTTAAAAATACATGCAATTGGTTACAATTTATATAACTAACGCGGCTTCGTTTTCCCGAAGAACTGACTAAAATCTAAATTTTGTAAAACAAGAAAACTTCCGTTTTACCTGATTGGTTAATATTTTTCTATTCATAAAGGTTTGACCAATCAGTTAAATCATCTAAATTATATTCTTTCTTGCACCTGAATAAACAAACTAAAACCTAAACTGCTGAGTGACTAATCCTTCTTAAGTGTAGGTAATTTTCCAAGCGATTAGAACAAAGGATGTGTCCCTCAGCATTACCGAAGATAAGTAACTCTAAGTATAGAGACATACATAAAGCAATACATTATTTATTTGCTGTCAATCAGCATTACTAAAAAACTTCTAAAACTATTGTGAATATAAAACTTAACTAAAAGTAAGTCGGTATGGGTATTCAATAAACAAAATGCACTTTGGCGTCAACATGCCGCCACCCTTGAAACGATGTGATAGTTTCAACATATAAGGGTGAATTTAACTTAACCTAATAACATACAATATTAAACTGGTGACCATTTTAAAATAAGTAATTGTTATTCAATAGGCAACACACATAATTTTGCCACAGGTCGTTTATAAATACCAGTATTTGTTTTAACGGACACCACACGCACCACATTATCACTTCCTGGGTGGATTTCTACAACTCTGCCCAGACTCCATTTGATGGGTGGAAGATTGTCTTCCTTTATTATTACTAAAACTCCGACTTTGATTAGGTTTGGCCCATGTTGTTTCCATTTCTTCCTAGTTTGTAGCTCGGAAATGTATTCTTTTGACCAGCGCTTCCAAAAATGCTGGGTCATTTTTTGAATCCTTTGAAACCGTGATAAACGGTTATCGTTTAGATCGTAGAAGTTTGGTTCTGGCAACGCAACCATACTTTGGCCAATTAAGAAATGTCCAGGAGTCAACGGAAGTGGGTCATTAGGATCACACGACAATGGGGAGATAGGACGGGAGTTTAGACATGCTTCGATTTGCGTTATAACGGTATAAAACTCTTCAAAGGTTAAATGTGCATTGCCTACCACACGTTTCAAATGATATTTTAGACTTTTACACCCGCCTCCCAAATTCCACCCATATGAGGAGTTCTACTTGGAATAAAATGCCACTTAATCCCTTGCTGATACATTTGATTCTGCAGATCGTCTTTTATAGAATTAACAAATTTGTATATTTCTACTTGTGCACCTTTAAAGGTAGTTGCATTATCGGAATAAATATTTTGCACCTTTCCCCTGCGAGCCATAAATCGTTTTAAAGAAGCTAAAAAGTTTTCAGAGGTTAAGTCACTGGTTAATTCCACATGTATTGCCTTAGTGGAGAGACATATAAATAAACACACATACGCCTTAGATATTTTAAAATTTCGTGTTTTCGATCTTGCAAATTAAATGGTCCACAGTAATCTACTCCGCAATTAGCGAACGGTTTAGAAGGAATTAAACGGTAGTTTGGTATGTCAGCCATCAGGTAATTGGTATCTCTCGGTTGTACCCGAAAACAAGTGACACATTGGTGAACAATTTTTCGAACTAGATTACGGCCTGAAAGAATCCAAAATTTTTCTCTTAAACTAGCTAATAAATGCTGAGGTCCTGCATGCAGTAGTCGAATATGTTCGGTTTTAGCTAATAAATTACTAAGGGGGTGATTGCCTGCTAGTAATGCAGGATGTTTTTTGTGAAATTGGTAATTGGATTTACTTAACCTTCCCCCTACCCTTAATATATTACGATCATCAATAAATGGATTTAAATGTAGCAGTTTACTGTTTTGTTTGACCTGATTACAGCGCGTTAAAGATTTAATATCGTCAGGGAAGGTTTGAGATTGAGCGATTTTAATAACGTTGTTAAAGAATAATTTAGTTCATCATTCGTAAGAGGGCCATATTGTTTTGTTTTTAATAGAGTGTTTTGTTTGAATCTAAAAATATACGCGACTATTCGTTGCAGTTTGTTTATCGACGAATATCGATTATATAAATTGTCCCAGTTACTTGTAATTAATACCGTTAGTTTACGTTTTCGCATTTCCTTAGAATATTCTGAAGATTGCATAGGTTTATGTAGTTCGGTTATTGGCCATTCTTGGGTTGGCAATCTTAGCCATTCCGGCCCGTGCCACCATAAATCTGAATTAGCTAGCACAGTAGGAGACGTGCCTCTTGAAATTAAGTCGGCAGGATTGGTTTCCGTGCGAATATGACACCACTTTGCATTAACAGTTAGATTTTGAATTTGTGATGTGCGATTGGCGACAAACACCTTCCACATATTCGGGTCTCCGTGTAACCATGATAATACTACGGTTGAATCACTCCACAAATACGTAGAATCTATGTCAATATTTAAAGCTGATTTTACTGTTTTTACTAATTTTGCCAGCAACAGTGCTGCGCATAGTTCTAACCTTGGTGTTGTAATAACCTTTATTGGTGCGACTTTTGATTTGGCGCAAATCAGATGTGTGGTTACCTCACCCCTTTTGTTTTTAGTTCGAATATATACACATGCCCCATAGGCAGTATGTGACGCATCGGAAAATCCATGGATGCTAGTTTCAATTACATCATCACATGTGACACGTCTTGAGATTTTAAGGTGATTTAAAGAATCTAAATTGCTGTGGAATTGTTTCCATTCATTTCGTAAATTTGCTGGAAGATAATCGTCCCACCCAATATTTAATTGCCATAGTTTTTGAAGAAATACTTTGGCTACTATTATGACCGGCCCAATAAGTCCTAAAGGATCGTAGATTTGAGCAATCACCGAAAGAACAAATCTTTTATTTATTTGTGGCGTTAATTGGATTTTTGCACTTTATAGCTTAATAGATCAGTCTGAGAATGCCATAACAGACCTAGCGTCTGAGTTTCGTTATTTTTCCCAATGTTAAGGATTATGTTTGATTCTGAGTTTGCAATCTCGCGTAATAGTTGGGAACTGTTAGACACCCATTTATTTAAAGAGAAGCAACCCGTATTTAATATTAATTTGATTTCATTGTAGATGGTTTTTAATTCTATAATTGTATTAGCACCTGTTAACAGGTCATCTACGTAAAAATCCTTTAAAATTATTGCGCTAGAGTTAGGGTATTCTTTTTCATTTTCATAGGCTAATTCTTGTAAACACCTTATTGCTAAGAAAGGAGCACTAGTGGTTCCGTAGGTAATGGTGTTTAGTTCATATTCGCGAATTGAATTGAGAGGGTTTGACCTCCAGATAATTTTTTGCAGTTTCCTATCATCGGGGTGTACAAGAATTTGTCTATACATCTTTGTGATATCTCCAGCTAGCACATACTTATGGATTCTGAAGCGCATAATAATTGATAATAAATCGTTTTGGATTGGAGGCCCCACATATTGTAAGTCATTCATTGAAATACCAGATGTGGATTTGCATGAAGCATCAAACACTACGCGAAGTTTAGTAGTGATACTTGATTCTTTATGGACACAATGATGTGGTATGTAATATGATGTCTCATCGTCGCTTGGATTTACTTCTGTCATGTGACCTAACTTATAATATTCGTCCATGAACTGAACATATTGTTCCCTAATTTCTGCGTTTTTGTTTAATTTGTTTTCTAAAGCATAAAAACGTTTTAACGCGAACTCCTTTGAGTTTCCTAGAATTTGACCTGATTGTTTTAGAGGTATCCTTACAATAAATCTCCCCGTTGTGTCGCGCTGTGTAGTATTTTTAAATAAGCTTTCCGCTTGTTGATCGTCATGTGAAAGAGATTTTATTTGGTCAACTTCTTCTAATTCCCAAAATTTTTGTAAATTTGTTTGAATTTCGTCATTTGTGACGACATTGCAGTATGTTTTTGAATTATTATGAGAATGTAGAATAGGACCAGATACAATCCAACCTAACACCGTTTTTGCAGTATCGGCTTGTTTTTTCCTAAACTTACTTGACCCGCTCTTATTAATTGCCAAAATGTATCAGCACCGATTAATAAATCTAGTTTATTTGAAATGTTGAACTGTGAATCTGCTAAAGGAATATTTTCTGGTATATTTAAAACTGCTTTATCAAATGAAGTTGTGGGCAAATTGCCTGTTATATTTGGTAAAATCAAACAAGTAATGTTAATAGTAAATGAACTATAATTAGATTTTAATTTGATTGAGGTACTATAATTTACATTACTTAAGCTGTTGTTTACTCCGCATATTGATACATCTATTTTTGATTGATTAAGATTTAATTTTTTTGCAAGATCAACCGTTATAAAATTACTTTGTGATCCACTGTCTAATAACGTCCGACAATTATGGTAATCTCCTAAGCTATCTTGAACTTTGACTAGCGCCGTCGAAAGGATTATTTGATCTTTTGAGTTATAAGTGTGTGCAGATACTATTTGATCGCTAGGCATGCCGTTATTAGTGTTTTCATTATTAGTTACAACAAAGTGTAAAAGTGAATGATGACGCTTTTGGCAAACTTTACAATTAAAAATTAATTTACAGGCCTTTGTGGTATGGTTATCTTTTAAACAATTGATACAGAGATTTTTAACTTTTGATTCGGAAAATCTCTGTTCTGGAGTAAGTTTTAGAAATGTTGGACATTGAGTTATGCCATGATTTTTGAACAAAAATGCATTTTAAAGAATTATCTATTGCAAGATAGGATTTGGTTTTTTCTCTATAAAGGTTACCTTTTGATCACTTTGAGGTTTTATGGTTTCTAATAATCTGCACCTTCGTTCTAAGAAGTCAGAAAGTTCTGTGATTGTTGGGACGGCTGTTTGTTTAGTTTTAAGCGATTCCCATTCCCTGCGTGTAATGGTATCTAGTTTGTTTATGATTAAATATACTATTAACGCATCCCAATATTGAACCGGTTGTTCAAGAACTTCTAAGGCTCGTATATGTTTATTTAAACCGTCGTGTAGCAATCTCATTTGTGTATGCGATTCTTTTGTTAAAGTAGGCAGATTGAAGAGTGCTCTAATATGATTAGTAACTAATAAATTTTGTGTTTTCATACCGTTTTTCTAACATTGACCATGCAGTTTTATAGTTTGCGGTAGAGACCTCTAATGATTGTAAGAGTTGGGACGCTTCCCTTTTAATGATAACCGTAAATAATGGAATTTTTGAATATCAGAAATTTGATTATCATTATGTACTATAGACGTAAAAGTGTCACGAAAATATAACCACTGATCGTAAGATCCGTCAAATGTGGGTAACGGTATAGGTGGCAATTTTACATTTTTTGTAACAAGACCGCTTGAATTGGCTTGTATTGACAATCCTGATTCGCTTTGTGTGGGATTAACCAGTGTGGTGTTATGTAATATACGTTTTGCACGAGCAAGGTAGTCAAAATATTCATCCTCAAATAACTGCCGTTCTTTCTCATGTTTATTTACGTCACTATTTGTTTCTACAATATCTAACCTTTCAATTTTTGTTTGTACTTCATCAAATTTATTTAAAAGTGATTCTATTTCTTTGATTCGATCTTCTAGATTAAATGTATCAACAAGGGATTCGTCTACTTTATCAAGATATGTTTTAAAACGCGTTAAACTACTCTTAAATTTACCACGTGTACTAATTAATTCTTTAAGTTCCGCCATTTTATATCGGCACTAACTCGATTATGATTGATTAGAGAGTTATTAAAAATATGATTCAAATTGTTTTCAATGAATAAGTTACAAGCTTGATTTGCGCGCAATACTTTATAATGATTTAGATTAATTAGATTAATACCTAATTTGTTTAGGTGGTTTGTTTTAGTATTATTATATGTAACGAACGCATGTAAATTAGATCAATTGTTATGCAATGCAATACCTCACTTTGAATATAATAGATTATAATGATTTGTTTAAGACACACAATTTGGCTAGATTAAAATAACATTATTACGCAAATCGTTAATGTCTGTATATGAAAAGGGATTATAGTTTAAATAGAATAAAGGAATTCAGACACTGACCTTTGTTTGTAGGTATGTAGCTTCACAGTTGGTTAATCTTCTTTGTTTTGCGATTTTTAAGATTTTTTATGTGCGTTGGTTCAAATTTGTATCGAAGGACCAAAATGATGCGTATTTGATTGTTTGTAACGTCTTCGTGAACCGCGTTGATTTGGGTTTAAATAAATTGATTGAAATAAAATTGATTACTGATTAACACTTTATATAACCCTTAAAAATACATGCAATTGGTTACAATTTATATAACTAACGCGGCTTCGTTTTCCCGAAGAACTGACTAAAATCTAAATTTTGTAAAAACAAGAAAACTTCCGTTTTTACCTGATTGGTTAATATTTTTCTATTCATAAAGGTTTGACCAATCAGTTAAATCATCTAAATTATATTCTTTCTTGCACCTGAATAAACAAACTAAAACCTAAACTGCTGAGTGACTAATCCTTCTTAAGTGTAGGTAATTTTCCAAGCGATTAGAACAAAGGATGTGTCCCTCAGCATTACCGAAGATAAGTAACTCTAAGTATAGAGACATACATAAAGCAATACATTATTTATTTGCTGTCAATCAGCATTACTAAAAAACTTCTAAAACTATTGTGAATATAAAACTTAACTAAAAGTAAGTCGGTATGGGTATTCAATAAACAAAATGCACTTTGGCGTCAACAGCTTCTATTTAAAGGCTGTGTAGTCTGATCAAAAACGCGTCTTTAACTATTTTTTGTAAAAACGGTTCTTCGACGACCTGAAGGACTTCTGCGCTGACACAACATACTACCAGTGTGGCTAAATTTTGCAACGATTGCTAGCATTACACTTTTACTGTGAGTCGCCTGGTCGTATTTTTCTGAGACTTGTTTCAAACTTGGAGCATTATTCCGTCCATTTCCGTATGACAGGTAATAATGCTCGACTATAAATACTTTTACCTGAGTTGTAAGAACCATTTTAAGAAACACCAGAGCAATGTTAATGTAACAACTAACGACAAATAAGTTAAATAAGACAAATTCATAAAATACACACAATTCCACGTCAGTTTAAATTTTGGTTGTGTTTATTTTGGCGAATACCGTATTCATTTTCTTCAATCCTATTTTGAAAACTAGTTTTTTTAAAACAGTCTTCTTCAATTATTTTCTATAAATATTTAGACATATTACTTTGAAGTTTTGACATTTATACACGTTTTGTGACACTGCACTGACGGTAATTGAAGTGATAGTAATTTCTATTTAATATCTGTTACATACAAAAAGAAGTTAACTACAATTTTGAATTAAAAACGTAACACAAATAGGGTTGCACCGTAGTTTAGTGGAAGAAGGGTGGTGGTTAGCGAGAGGATTTGCTTTTGTGAAATGATAAGGTCGAAGTAAATGGTTGCAAAATCGTCAATCTCAATTGATAAATTTGTCAAATTCGAGTAGGCGCCAAACAAAGTTATGACGTTAAATAGCTTCCAGCCCCTGTTCACCGAAAACCAGTCCAGGAGGATATGTACCTTACGAAAGTACTGTCACAAATACCTATCCGCACAAAAACAAAATCAAACATAACTTAAAAAGCTCGTTACAATGTAACATTAACAAGATTTACAAGGCTAGGATAAATAAGTAAAACAGGATAAATACGCGTTTGGCATTAGTAAACAAAAATCTAATTGATCACGTGATCGCTAATTTTCATGAATAGACACTTAACTAAATACATTAAATGATATCTGTGTTACATTCGTACAAATTAAAACGAATCTGATCAAACGTAATAAAATCAGAAAATGTCCACTTTATGAATAATAACGCGCCGAAAGTTAATATTAATAATTTGCATTAAAAAAATAATGAAAACATGCTCATAAATACCAAAACGTGACAGTTTAAAATGTTACAACATGAATTTCCAAGGTCTTCGTAATTTCGATAATGTTCACATATTTATTGAAATAAAGTACACAAATACCTGGAAGTTTTGCTTCCGGTGCTGTAGGTACAAGCTCATTAAAGCGACGGAAACAGGCGTATTTCGGAAAACGATGCGATATAATCGAAGACTTAAAGATCGGATCAAAATAATTATTTCGGATAAACGCCAAATTTGACAGGTCGCAGATGTAAGAGTATTGCAACGTATTAATTACGTATTCCAGCACGAGAACTGTACTGATTTTAGTGTTATGAGAATAATGTGATATTGCCAACATTTAGTAACTTTTTGCCGGTTGAGGCCAAGAAATGGAGTGTTTCGGGCTGCTTTTGGGTGATGCAAATTCAGCGATCATGGACAGAGGACTGAAAAATTAAATTGATACAAATGTAAATTGCAGTTAAAAGAAGATTATAATTTTAATTACAGTTGCTTAATAAAATCACATTTTTAAAATGTTGATATAAACCACGGTAGAACATTAGTAAATTTAAGTTTATTAAAAAATTAAATAAAATGAAATGTATGCAGATGCGGTGTTTACTCTGTATGGTGCTATAGAAACAGCATGCATATCTTACTTTTTATCCCTTGGGATTGTAAAACTACTGTAGTTCTCTCGAGACTTAAAACAGAACTTTAATCTTAGAAGTGAGTGACTTATGTTGCTACTTTAGACCCTGGAGCGCATAAATAAATTATATGACCGTATGTATTAGAGTTTGTTGTGTCTGTTAGAAAGCCATATTATAAAAGTACTACATACATAATGAGAAAATAAAATAGTTCAAAACAAAGGAACTGAAAGGCTCTTGAAGTGTTCGTAAATATTTAAATAATTATTGTAACTACTGAAATTAAATTAAGGGTAAAAGAGAAAATGGTATTACATAATAAAGCTTCAGTAGTTTAGTAGTAGAGTAAATATTAAACAGCCGTTTATAACATTTTCCAAACTTCAGTTATCAATTGAAGCTGTCATAAACAGTACTATTAAAAGCATAGTATAAAGTAAATGTTTGGATAATTCCTTACCATCATTCAAATAGTCAGTTTTTTAATTGGTTTTCAGAACTTAATTGTTTTTAATAAAAAACTGTTTAATACAAAATTTTACTTTATAGAAAATCTTAAACGAATTCTCGAGTATATTTTTTGATATCAACCCACGCAGTTAAAGTTGAACGTAAGTAATTCAATTTGGTAGAACGAAATACGGCAATAAAACCTATAAAATATTATAATACAATTAAATGTACCGTTTATTCCTTTGGAATCTTAAAGAACTTAATTTATTTATTGTTTGCTATCAATTAGATGCCCACATTACAAACTTACAAATACAATTTTTAATGTTTTGATAACTATGAACTTAATGAAATTTTTCATTGAAATGCATTCTGAGTTATATTTAAAATGAAATTTAATATCAACATTGACTTAAAACCATTGAAAATTGATTCAATTAACCTCTAATAATTAAAAAAAAAGATTGTTACAACAACAAAAAGTTAAAATTACAATAATCATTAAATAATACACTTTATTAAAGCAGTTGAGTGTATGTGTAGGACCAATAAAACCACTATTATGTATTAATTCTTTGGTGAACGAACTCTCTTTATTTTAAAACTAAACGCTTTTGTTGCATCCTCTTTGTTTGCGTATTTCTGTGCTATGACCGGAAAACACTTTTGTTTTATACTCTGCTTTTAGTTAAAATCTGTTAGATTTGTTTTAAATCAGCAAATGTTTGAAATTTTTTGAGCAAACGGCACATTTGTTTACATACTGTTATTTAATTTCCAATTAAAGCTGCTTTTAACAGAGTAGAAACATCAAATATTTGTTAATTTGTTGAAAAATATATCCTAAATTATTTTGAACTATGTAACTACGAGTAAGAATTATATACCTAGTAAAGAACGTGTAGTTCATGCCAAATAGTAATTTAGCCACCGATCTATTCATAATGTCATTTATTTAACTTTTGGCCATAAATCTTATAGTGGATGGACAATAAGTGACAATTAAAACCAACATTAAAGTGATTCAAACAGTACTTTTAAGGTACAACAAATTTTAAACGTTTACTACACGTTCGAACAGTTCTCTTATACATACTACGTCATCGTCAGTGAAAAGAACAGTCCACGTAGAAATTGTATAGTGTGGTCACGGTCTAAAGAAAAAGAACCCCATTTATGATGGTGCAATAAACATTTTAATTTGCCAGGTAAACAAGTAAATTCTTTACACTTTCTTATTCACTTTTCACATATTGAAAACTGAAGTTTGTTTATTAAAGTAATAACAAATTATATTCTTAGGAAACTACATTGAAGTTTGCGAACTTAATTAAAAAAAACATGACAAAACTAGTAATATTAAGGTATTTACAATTGGTTTGAATATTTACTCCCTACGCAATAATGGAAAAGTTCCCGGCATACTCAAATTAAAATATTTTTGTATCATCGGATAGCTCATCGATTCATTTTTATTTTTTGTAACAATTTTTCATTATTTCTGTGTTGGTGTATCTTAATTCAATATTTCATTATCATCGAAAATGATTGCAATTAAAAATTTTAGATTTTTAGTTTATCGATAATGTTGTTAAAATATAATTACACGATTTGAAAATAACTAGCGAGTAAAGTAACAGATATTATAACAATAAAGAAAGGCAATTAAAAATCTATTATTTAAATGTTCTGTGAATAGGAATACCGGAAAGAAGTGAAGATCTATAAAAGTCTTTTTCTATTTCGGCATTTTAACTTAGGCTTTAAAGAACTGTTTTTCATTACAAACAGTGCTTTAAGACAATTCTTTTCGTTAATGTTGGTATGTGTGTATGTTCTTGATTTGTTCAACGACCGGCAAATGACAGATATGAATGGTTTTTGTAACAATTTTTTATTATTTCTGTGTTTGGGTACCTTTATTGAATATAACATTATCATCGAAAATGGTTGCAATTAAAAATTTTAAATTTTTAGTTTATTGTTAATGTGGTTAAAGTATAATTACAAGATTTGAAAATAACAAACGAGTGAAGTAAAGTAACATATACTAAGTGACATAGAAAGAAGAACACCCAGTAATAATGAATTTATTTGAACAATTTTTGGTATACTAGTGAATACGAATTAGATTAGTAAACGATCACAATTTGATAAAAATTAAACTGTTAACTTCTTCAAAAAACTTAATCATGTGTTGCTCCACCACGATGTCTTGTGCACTCATTAACACGTCTGGGCATACTTCTATTGAGGTGATCGATTTCTTCTTGAGGTATCTCATCCCATGCTATCTGTAACTGATGCTGCAAAGCCGCTAGAGTTTGTGCAGTGTGAGGTAAATTGAGTAATCTTCTTCCCATAATATCCCAAACGTGCTCGATGGGCGAAAGATCGGGAGATCTTAGTGGCCAAGCCAACAAAGCAATTTGATTGGCCTCAAAATGAGACAAAGAAACCCTAGCAACATGAGGTCGTGCGTTGTCTTGTTGGAATGTGCTGTTGGGGATGGTCTGAACATAAGGTACAATATGGGGTCTACGACCTCCTGGATGTAACGCGCAACGGTCATGTTACTTCTAATGAAAACCAAATGTGACCTACTTCCAATAGCAATAGCTCCCTATACCATAACTCCAACTGTGTGGTGCACATGCCTATTCACAGAAAATTGGGGATCTTGTTTTTCACCGCGCCGTCTTCTCAACCTTGCATGACCGTCATGCATACCCAAACAGAATCTGGATTCATCACTAAAGACAATTGAATTTCATTCTTGGTCCCAATTTGCCCGTTTTCTACACCACGCTAGACGATAACGTCGATGCTCTGGAGTCAGTGGTAGCACAAAAAGAGGACGGTATGAAAAGAGCCCAAAGGTTCATATCCGTCGATAAACGGTTCGCATCCCAATCGGTCTTCCATGTTCTTCAAACCACTGGTCCGCAATCGCCCGTGTAGAAGAGAAGCGGTTCAGTAAAGCCAATAGTCTAAGACGGCGATCTTCGCGTTCTGTGGTTCTTCGACGACGTCCTGTACCTCTCGCTCTTTGTGTACGGCCCTCTTGGTTTCATGCCCGAACACAGACTACCACAGTGTTTAAACTCCGTTGCGTTCTAGCGGCTATATCTCTCATAGACAAACCAGCCTCACGCAATCCGACAATTCTACCCCTATCAAACTCGTTTAATTGCCGAAAATTATGGCGTCTTCGCACTGGAGGCATTGTGATTGAATTAAAGAAGCTCTTTGAAATGCAATTTAAATTGCTTAAATGACTACTGTACTTACAAATGCTTAATTAATTGTTTTAGGGCTACTTAATTGTAAGTGCTTTTGAATGAGGTTAACAAAACAACCGCTAGGGCAATAATCCCGGGAGCTGATAGTCCAGAAAACCCAGATATACCCACCAGCTCTCATATTGAGTCATTAATTGAAAAAACAATTTGCAAATCTATCACTACTCAATTATCCTTATTTAGAGAGGAGTTAATTTCGTCCTTTAATAATGAAATTTCCAATCTACATAAGAGAATCGACTCACTTGAATCGGAATGTAAAAATCTAAAGCTTGAATTAAATGAGTTAAAGGAAACAAAAATATCTAACGTTGAGAAAATGTACAATGAAATTGATAAAAGATCGAGATGTGCCAAGAATGTCATTATATATAACTTAACAGAATAATCTTTTGATTCCCCTCAAGCAAGAAAAGAAGCTGATTTAACATTTTGCAGTAATATAATTAAATCCTTAAACCTAGATTTTCTCCCATACAAGCCTTTCGTGTCGGTAAATCAACAGACAAAAATAGGCCTCTGAAAATCTCATTTTCAAATAAAGAGTCTGCTCTCCAACTAATTAAAGCACATCGCTCTCAGCGAGGCAATAGTAACGTTACAATTAAATCTGATGCTACTTTAAACCAGCGATTATATCTTAATAAATTGCGTAAGGAACTGGAAAACCGAAGAAGTAAGGGTGAAGAGCAGTTGACAATTCGTTATATTCGTGGTATTCCTAAAATTGTGAAAACTCCAGCAATTAACTCTCACTCTCAAAAATCAAAAAACTAAACATTTATTATCACAATGCTGGGGGTATCAAGAATAAAATTCGTGATTTTTGTATAGCAGTAGCTTCTTGTAGTTATGACGTAATAATTATTGTTGAAACATGGCTCGATGCCTATGTTAAGGATTTCGAATTTACTATGGTTAATTAATATATATATATATATATCGTTGGGACAGATCTGAAGCAACAAGCACGAAAAAACGTGGCGGTGGCGTATTGATAGCGGTGAACAAAACTATTAGTGCTTTGGTCTTGAACGCTACAACAAATGTGGAACATCTTTTTTTAAAGGTTAAATTCATCAAGGAGGTTGTGCTTATAGGCTGTTTATATTCCTCCAAACAGTTCTTCAGAAGTGTATGAATCCCATTGTCGAGCTGTTGAAGACTTATATGATAATCATTCCCCCAATAAATTAATAATATGTGGTGACTACAATCTTCCGAATGATCAATGGTCACATGAAAATATGGGAGTCATGGCTAATTATGAAGCTAGTCCAGGAGCTGCGATTCTTCAGAATTCATTTGGTTTTTTAAATTTAGCTCAAAGAAATAATTTGCCTAATATATGTGGTGTGTTTCTAGATCTAGTGTTTTGTGATATTACGGCTGATGTGTCTTATAGTTTAGATCCACTATTCCCTAATAGTGTTATCATTCTGCGTATGCTATTAATGTAAAGGTAGAAAAAATCGTAACTGCACCTAGTTCTATAACTTAATATTTTTTTCATGATGCAAAGTTTGAGAAAATTAATTTCGTTCTCGCCTCTATTGATTGGCAGTTTCTTTCTTCGGTATTTGTAAATCTTGTTGATGAATTTTATTCCATTATGTATCAACTGTTTGAATTTTTTGTTCCTAAAAGAAAATTTATCCGATCTAAGTACCCTATATGATTTAACAAGTCCTTAATAAGTTTAACCAGACAGAAAAAGTGTGCGCATGCTAAATTTAAGAGTACTAATTGGTACAATGATTACCTAACTTTTTATAATCTGCGACACAAATGTAAATCTTTTAGTGCCATACTTTATAGGGAATATTTAAACGGTATTGAAGTAAAGATTGCTACTAACATAAATAACTTTTGGCGATTTGTAAATGATCGAAAAGAAACTAAAGGCTTGCCTATAGAAATGTTTTTGCCAACAACCGTAGTAACAATTTAAATGATACTGTTAATTTATTTGCCGATTATTTCTCGCCTGTCTATAATTACAACATCTGTAACCAGACTTCAAAATCTGGAACCGTTGGTTACGAAAAGGTTGATCCCAATTTTAAATTTATAATAAATAGGGCAATGGTTTTGAAGCAATTAACAATTTACGTACCTCCTTCACACATGGTCCTGATAATATCCCTAGTGTAGTATTAAAAAAATGTATTTATTTTGTTATTATATCTCTTACCATAATCTTTACCCGTTCCATACAAGATCACTGTTTTCCTGATAAATGGAAATTAAGGTATTTATCCCCAATTTTTAAATCAGGAGACAGGCGTGATATTAAAATTATAGAGGCATTTCTCTACAATCAATCATTCCAAAATATTAGATTGTATACTAACAAAGCAACTGATGTGGGCATCTAGAAATCTGATAATAAATGAGCAACATGGCTTTTTATCTGGTCGCGCTGTAACAACTAATCTCATGCAATATCCTGCCTTTTTGTCGGAGGCTTTGGAGAATCGTATGCAGGTTGACGCTATTTATACTGATTTCGCCAAGGCTTTTGATAAAGTAAACATCAGCACTTTGTTAATGAAGTTAGAACAGTACGGGTTCAATGTGATGATCGTTGAATGGTTAAAAAGTTTTCTTTGTAACATGAAGCAAATTGTTAGAATTGACAGTCATTACTCTAGAGAAATAAATATACCTTCTGGAGTTCCCCAGGGTTCTCACATGGGGCCTGTACTGTTTTTGCTATTTATAAACGATATAAGAGATTGTATCACTAACTGCCAATGTTTATTGTATGCGGACGACCTTAAGTTATTTAGAACTGTAAAAAATATTCAGGACTGTATTTTGATTCAAAATGATTTAAATGCAATTCAAAATTGGTGTGGTAGAAATGATTTGTTCCTGAACATTACTAAATGCAAAGTCATATCATTTTATAGAATTAAGTATCCGATAGAATTTAAATATTGTATCAATAATATTTTAATTAGAAGGGTAGAAACTATTAAAGACTTAGGAGTCACATTTAGTTACAATTTAAGTTTTTGTGCACACATTTGTAACATCGTGAACCATGCCTGGAAAATGTTGGGGTTTATATTGAGAATTGGTAAAGATTCAATTTTGCTCATTAGTTCGTTCTACCTTAGAGTACTGTTCTCAAATATGGTCCCCTTACATTAAGTATTTGATCGTCGATATTGAAAAAATTCAAAATAGATTTTTAAAAGCAATATCTTTTAAGTTAGGGTTTCCAGCATTCAACACTAACAATATTTTAATGCATTTGAACATGTCTACACTAGAAAATAGACGTATAATGGCCGATTTGCTTTTTATATACAAGTTGGTTCATGGGCAGATAAGATGTTCTACTCTTGTAGAATCACTTGATTTTTGGAACTCAAGTTATCATTGTAATACAAGAAACAATGTTTTGTTCAGAATTGGTCATTTTAATACTTGGTATACTCACCTGATTCATCTTAACTTGGTATGCCTATTACTCTCCTCTTGTACGAATGATGCGTTATGTCAATGTTTTACAATCTGATCCCCAATTTGATCTGTTTTACCCAAATATTAACGTTTTTCGTAGCAGAGCAAAATCATTTTCTCCTCTAGTGGTATAGTTTATTAGCGTAGTAAGAAAATAATATTAATTATTGGTACCTTGCAAATGTTATTTCATTTTGTTTTAAAATGGATGTATTTTTATGTATAGTTGTATACCTAGTTTATTAGCGTAGTTAGAAAATTACTTATTGTTACCTTGCAATTTTATTTTTATTTCATTCTGTTTGAAAAGGATGTATTCCGTTTGGATAATAATAAATAAATAAATAAATAAATATAGCTGAAAAACTGATCGTTTTTAACTTAATATAAACAAATATATTCCCAAAAAAATTTACAAAATATTACTGGGTGTTCTTCTTTCTATGTCACTTAGTATATATTATAACAATAATAAATAAAGACAATTAAAAATCTATTATTTAAATGTTTTGTGAATAAAATTATAAATACATATGGGGCTTTCAGTTAATATTATCAATGCGATAACGGAAAAAGACTCACCCAATAAAACAGAAGGTACTCCAGGGGCGGAAGCGTAACATTTGCAAATGTACGTCCTCTGGTAACCGTATTTTTTTTTAATACTAAAATAAAAAGCTAAAAAACAATTATGCAAAATATAATAATAACCGTTACCCCGTCAGCCAAACAACAAAAAAACCTAAACTAATTTAACGCAAGAAACAAAAATTACATTTATGAATTACCTTTTGGAAAAAAATTCTCTAAAAATAAAGTACGAAATTTAAACATTAAATCCCTGAAGGTCGTTTACAATTTCCATATCTTCTACAAACAGAATGCGATGCCGATAATTTCGACCTTATAAAACGATGCTTGGTAACGTACACCCAGGTGTCTCCTATTGTTTCTTTTGATTATTTTAAACGACGATATGAGAGGAATCGTAATTAATCCCAATCAGTTCCATCAAACGCCAAAAGAAAGGAAACAAAAACAAAGAAAGGTCAGGTACAAAAACCTGCAAAATCGCTTATGTATTCATTGCTATTACGACAACTGCAAATAAAGGCTAATTTAGGACTCAAGTAGCAGAATAAAAAAATACTTACATCCCCTTCTTTTCATTTTTTTTTTCACTAATACGTATTTTATTTTAAAATCTGCATAAAGCACTCGCAACCGGCGAATGAGGTCTTCCTCGGCAGTCGAGAAAATCAAAAGTACGCAAATGCAATTTTGAAGGTCGCTAGTTCAAAAATATTATCATTAAAAGTATTATTTATAAGGCATTATCTGCTGTGAAGGTTGCCTGTATTTAAGGCATTCTAAATACCGGAAATTATATTTAATTTGTATTCCACAAGTATGGACAAAATTACAAAAAAAAGAAACAAACATAAAAGCTGCGCTTTCAGTTTGTTACAAGAATACCGGAAATATTTGTGTAATTGTAAAAAGTGGAGTTCAATAAATTATTTTAAAACAAATTGTAATAGCAAAGAAACGCAATTAGAAACATATATTTAGATCGTATTGAATAATGACCTAACCTATTACCTATTATTTGGATTTAATAGCTCCTCAAGAACTTTGTTTTGGTTTTTAATCTCACATGGAAACAAAAAGAAATAATACACTACACAAACGGAGATTTATACAAAAATCATTAAAATAAACAGGCTTTTAGTTTTCAATATGTGAAAAGTGAATAAGATAGTGTAATAGTTATTTACCTAACGAGTTTGGGAAGATAAATTTCCGCATTCCGGATTCGCATTCGGCAAACAAAGTGCTTATGCGGGAAATTTCTTATCGAAAAAGTTAGGTATATTATTTTTTGTAACGAGTAACTGTAGTAATAATTCATAAATAAATAAATTTGCAGCTGCTTAGTTTTTTGTGTTTACAAGAGTCTCAACCGTTAGGTCAACTATCTGAAGTTCCTGCAAATAATAGACGGTCAATCCAACTACTCTTGACAAAACATTTTTTAGACAAAAATTGATCAATCCTTTCAATAATTTTTTGCTATTGCAACATATTTGGTATAGAGTGGTCACACAAGCCGTGGTGACTAAACCCCTGTATATAGATAGATATTTAGTTTCTATGGTTAATTGTACACAAATTTCATTCATTTTATTTTATTTTATAATAAATAGTTTAGTTTATTGTAATTCGTTATTATGAAATTTCTGTTTCTGTTCATTCATACATTGAATTTTTTTCTAAGATTACCAATATATCGAAAACTGCTATATGCGATATATGTTGTTAAAACAATGGTTTACATTCAAATAATATCAATTTGCAGCTGGAAATGTGGTTATTAAATTAAAGTTAGAAAGATAAAAGGTAAAAATTATATTTCACATTATAAAAGACGGTAACTGGAAACTAACTATGTGTTATAATTTTAGATTCAATTTATTTTTTATTAGGTAAGTTTTATATTTAATTGTCATTGTTGTAATGCACCTTACGAAATTAACATCTTTTAGGTGCAATGATGCAAATAAAACTTATCGAAATGACGCTATTATAATTAAAAGTTAAATTAAAGGGTTTTTGTTAAATTATACAAATAATTTCAATATTATTCATTGCATAAAAATAGGAGAGAGTTCAGACAAAGCTGTTCTTCCACTCTCCCCATGAAATTAAAACATCAAAATAACATAAGGTACAAAAATAGTATCAAAGTGGAATGTACCCTGCTCGGGGGCCATTTGTGACGCTAGCTTCCCAATTCGGTTTAGTTCCTGTAAATAATAAAAGCGGACGGATCTCGGGCGCCAGATTTGATGACGAAGTTTACTCTCCGTGTGCTCGTCGGGCAGCTACAGTGAAGGTTAAAAATTCCAGAGGTTTGATCGTCTTCGGGAAACAGTTCGGAGAAATAAAGAGAACACACTAAAACTCAAAAAACTTCTTTATTTAGTACGGAACAAGAAAACTGCATGTATCAAAGTACAAGCACAAACCAGGCAGTCAGCGGATTTGACGGTTATAGGGGTGAGGGTTTCGGTAATGTAGCAGAGCGGCAGTCGGTTAAGTGATACGGTGGGTAGTGTGAGTGATCGAGTCGACACACAAAAATGCGCTATACCGACCCGGGCCATTGCTCGAGTGCTGTATTCAAGGCGCGAAAATGCGTCACCCCAAACACAACACAGGTGGTCCATCTCGTTCGATTTCTGCAGGGGAGATTTATTTGTTTAATCTAATGAAATAAGTCAGTAAGTATGTTTATTAACAAATAAAAGGAATCCTACGAAACAAAGAAAGGAGAAAAAGGGAAAAGAGAAAAAAAAGAAAAAAAAGGAATAAGCAAATCTTCAATCGGTGTGGAGAATGCTGACCCAGCGCTTCCGGTCACCGGTTTGGACCTGTATCGGTACGCTCGACTTACGGGCCAGTGGGTGGGGCGCAATTTGGCTGTTTTCTCTCTTAACTCGAGTGGCCACTCCGCAAACGGACCTGACTGGTTCAGGACAGCTTTAACTAGTTGTGACTCAGAGCGGTTTTCGCCCATGCCGGTCTTTTCTGGTTGGGGCGGTGCCTCTTCTGGGCTTGCTCTGTTAGTGGGAAGTTCCGCAGGGGCCAGACAGCGCGGAGGTGGTGCGATACACCGCGACCGGGTGGGTTTTCGCACGCAGACGGCCGTGCACACGTCTAACACCCTTTTTCTTGCGGTCTGATGGGCTGGTTCTCGCTGCTCCATCTTCTTCGAGTGGTGCAGTGCCGTCTTTAAGTGCTGCACCGTTTGGTGCACTCGGGCACTTCTGGATGCTTCTTGCAGGACGCGGGGCTGTTCTGGCGGGAAGCTGGCAGGATGTCGTATGCTTTTCTTAGGCATATTTGATCCTAAAACGGTAAGTGTCGTAATGTCCTCCCGATTATAATAAGGTTTTAAGTCTTTGACATGTACAGAAGGGTAGACATAGCCCTCTGCGTCTTTGAGACGATAAACCACAAGGGAAAGAACTTTACTGGCTATAAAGGGTCCAGTAAATTTTGGGGGCTAGTTTTGCGTTAAATCCGTTGACTGCAGAGGATTGTGGATATTCCTTCTTTAGAACCTGGTCGCCTATAAAACACCGCCATGCTCTATGACGGAGGTTATAACATTTGCTTTGTCGGATAAAAGCTTTAGCTAGCGCGTCCCGAACTACTGGAAATACCTCCTGTAACTTCTGTAAACGGCTTACAAAAAGTTTGCGGTATCTCTCCGCGTTCCCTAGCGGAGGTTGCATCGGGATTTTCATAGTTGAGGAACGCCGGGGTGAAGCCTGTGGATTCGTGTTTGACGGTATTTAATGCCATCATGGCTTCGGGTAGGTGTTGATCCCATGTCCTTTGGTCAGTTTCACAATATTGGGCGATAACGGTCTTGAGGGTTCGGTTGGTTCTTTCAAGAGGATTAGCCTGCGGTGTTTATAAAGCAGAGTAAAGCGGTGTTGGATACCCATTTGTGACGCCAAATTGGTTAGTTCCTGTAAATAATAAAAGCGGACGGATCTCGCGCCAGATTTGATGACGAAGTTTACTCTCCGTTTGTTTGTAGGGCAGCTACAGTGGAGGTTAAAAATTCCAGAGGTCTGATCGTCTTCGGGAAGCAGTTCGGAGAAATAAAGAGAACACACTAAAACACAAAAACTTTTTTATTTAATACGGAACAAGAAAACAGCATGTATCAAAGTACAAGCACAAATGATGCAACCCAAAAGCAGTCAGCAGATTTGAGTGTTATAGGGTAAGGGTTTAGATAATGTAGGCAAAGCGGCGGTCGGTTAAGTAATACGGTAGGCAGTGTGAGTGACCGAGTCGACACACGAAAATGCGCTATATCAACCCGGGCAATTGTTTGAGTGGGGTACTTAAGGCGCGAAAATGCGTCACCCCAAACACAACACACGGATATGAACAATAAAGCAGAATGGCCAAGTTGACACACGAAAATGCGGTATGCCAACCTGGACAACTGTTTGAGTGGTGTATGCAAGGCGCGAAAATGAGTCACCTCAAATACAACACACGGATAGGAAAAGAACAGTTAAGGGAACACAAAGCGGTATCTCTGCAACATGCGGGTCGAGGTCGGAATAGTCAAAGCGGTATGTTTGGCGTTTACTAATTTTTGTTTATTACAGTGTTACAAAAAGAAATGAGGGTGAAGTTTATTCATTATTTCGTTTTCTGTCTAACCTAACCGCTTGTTGACATTTACTCAGTTTTCATGGCACTCTATGATCATTCTAATGGCAAAAGTTATTTCGTTAGATGATGATCAATAAATCCCAAAAAATCTCAATAGAGTTAAACTTGGGTAAAAGCTCGGGTAAAGAGATATGTAAGGAAATTTTTTTCTAATTTGACTATAGAGTTCTACAGGGTTAGGAAAAAGGGGGTTACTATTTTAATAAAAAAGTAATTGTCAATTTTCATTTCCTAAATTTACAGTCACTTTTTGTGCTCTGTATAATCTATTAAAAATCTTTTACAGGGAATCATAGAACCATCTTACACTAATAAAATTACATAGTAAAAATCTAAGAATTACTATTTATCACTGAATTACCAAAGTTTCTAAGTTACAGTGAAACTTGAATATTTTTTATAAAGTATTCATTATCTTAAAAATCATTGCAGTTAGCATAGCACTTTATCGTTAAAATTTATGTAGAATTAAGTCAGCAATTCAAATAGTTAAACATATACTAAGCGTTCCATTTAAAATAATGAAGTTGACGTCAACTTCTCGTATAAGTTGCAGAAAGTCATACATATATTCATTTGGTAGATCAATACCGAAAACCTCTAATTATATATTTTCAGCTTTTTATTCTGACAGATTTGGCCATAACATCTAATGTTCCATTAATAAAAATTACCCTGTATAATAATCTGTTTATGTGTTAAAATTAGTCAAATTTGCATATTTTTAAAAGATAAAAGTAGAACATGCACTGATATCTTTGTTTATAAACTTACCTCAGTATTTCTTTCTCTTTATTACACCGACATAGCAGACATCGTTTAGTCATAATGCGAGTTACTAATGCAATTACGACTAATTCAATAAATTGCAAAAACAAACATAATTGAAGAAAACTTTACTAAAATTCGTGGCATAAAGTTGGGTTAGATGGCATTTGTTTACTACATAACTTTACCGATTTGGTTCGTGGATGATTGATTGATGCAAAAATTGTAGTAAATCTACTAAAAGAAAAAATCACTTTTACGCTGTCGTTTTACGATCTGTTGTAATGTTTATCGTTTTGGCACAAAAATAGATATGGTACTTTCAAAACAGTTGATCACCGTAAAAAATACTGCACTTGTTCTAATATGTGAACATAGTATGATGTATGTTGTTTAGAAATTTAAAAAAAAACAAAATATCAAAATTTTGATTATTTTGTCAAATTACTTGTCTTTATGATTTACTAAAAAAGTCAAAACAAGTCAAGCTTTTTTAAGTAATCTAATCGTTAATTGTAATATTTACTAAAAGATGATCAACCCTACGATAAATATTGTGACGAAAAAGTATGCTTGCAGCTATTATTTTTGCATTGGTCCATTTTTCGGTATGCATATTTACTAACTACTTTGGCTGTTATAAATCACTCCATAATCATGATACTAAGTCCTGCCATGCAGATTCTTGGTTGATATTAAGTTACCGTACGTATTTGAAATGTGTGTCTTACGACATCTCGTGTAAAACATTGACACTTGTGAATAGTATAAACTAAGAAAAATGCCGAAAGTTAACTGTAACGACATGTGTGCGTTAAAGTTCATAGCGCTATCTAAGCGATAGCTTTAATGCTTGAAACACACGTGTGCAGATAAGGCCAAGTATAACTTGTACAGAAGCACACACGCAACGGAAGAACACCTGATGCAGCATTTCGCTCTTATTATGAGCTCATTAGAGGTGTGTACTTAAATGCGGTATACAACTGTACAAGACGGTGGTTGGTCTTTAAACTCTCGTGGAGCATTGAACATAAGTAAAATGTGTGTCTTACGACATCTCGTGTAAAACATTGACACGTGTTAAGCGATAGCTTAGATAGCGCTATACACTTTAACGCACACATGTCGTTACAATTAACTGTTGGCATTTTTCTTAGCTTACGTATTTGGTATTAATCAGTTAATTGATTTCTACAAAGAAAAACTGATGTCAAAGTAGATTAACATTTTGTCTTATTTACCAATGTACAGGGTGAGTTACAAGGTAATATCTTAAAAACGGTTTAACAAATTTTCATGAAATTCTGTAGGGGTAATAGAGAGATAGGGGAACACATTTAACCGTATTTTCTAAATTTCGCCCCCTCGGTAACTTTGGAATTTCAAATATAATTATGTATTTTTTTCTGAAATTTGAATCTACCTAAAAAACTACGTGCGTGCACAAAAAATTTCTTGATATGTTCCTCTGGTTATGGAATTATGATTAATCAAAATTCTATTGAATTTAAAAAATAAATCAATTTTATCAAATTATCTCGCCCACTGGAAAATTATAATGTTTATATTACGGCATCAAAAGAAAGAAATAACTTATTACGCGATTAACTTCGTTAACACATTACAAAATTCGCTTCCATGTTTTAATTAACAAAGTGACAAACAATTATTAAAACATCAAAATTCTCAAATGACTTACGTAAACATTATCATTTCCATAGAAACGTATAAATGAGCGTGATTATTCGATATGATTGATTTATTTTATAAATTCAAAAGAATTTTGATTAATCATAATTCCATAACCAGGTGAACAATTTTTTGTGCACGTAGCTAGTTTTTATGTAGATTCGAATTCCAGGAAGAAAAATATAAAATCCTATTTAAAACTTCAAAGTTACCCCCTCCCAATCAAAATTGAAAAGGGGGTGAAATTTAAAGAATATGGTTAAAAATGTCCCCCATCTCCCTATTGCCCCTACCAAATTTCATAAAAATATATCAAACTGTTTTCAAGATACTGCCTTGTTACACTTTAAAAAACTCACCCCGCATGTTCTGTACAGAAATATGCTGGTAAAACTTTCATAACAGAAAACTAATTAATATTTTTACAAATTGGTAATTGTTACCTCCAGAAATTATTCGTATTAAAATCAGGTTGACATTTGGCGTCTAAAATGTTGTCCAATCAAATCTTTTAGTATGGAATCGTATGAAAAATCGTTTAATTCTTTAATTTTTGGTGATGTTAATTGATCCTTATTACGTGAATTCATTTTGAGGAATCATATTTAATTAAAAAGTTTGGGACAATTTTATATACAGGGTGAGTCAGGAGGAACGGACAAACTCCCGAAGTGTATTGTATAGGTACGTGAAAATATGGTAAAAAAACTCATATGTTCTAATTTGATTTTTCTTAGTATTCAAGTTATAACGTAATTACAAATAAACAAAATTCGTGCTTATAGACATGTTCAAAAATTCCTCCATTAAACTCTAAACAGTTTGTGCTTTGTTTACGAAGGGCACTTGCTATTTTCCTGATTGTATCGTATCTTTCTCTAATAACGGCTGCACTGTTTCTAATACGTTGGATTAGTGCATCTCGAGTGTTCACTTTCATTTTACACACTTCGTTCTTGAACCAACCCCATAAACAATAGTCTAATGTTTTGAGTCTAGAACATGACATACTCTGAAAATTTGGATGCAAGTGAACTAATATTATAAAAAAAAATAATTACGCCATAACTTGAAAACTAATGAAAATCACACAGTCACATTAGAACATATGAGATTTTTTACATTATTTTCACGTATACCATACACTTCTGGATTTTGGTCCGTTCCTCCCGACTTACCCTGTATATTTGATTAATGTTTGATAAAATCTAGAAGAAATTCGTTATTTTTTTAAATATTTGGCAATGTTAATTGTTCTCAATACAGTGAACTGATTTTCATGAACTCTTTTATTAACTAGAAAAAACTTAATTTAGGGATGGGTTCATATAAATTTGATCAAGATTTGATGATTATATTTTTGAAGAAAACTATTTGGATTAAAACAATATGTATATATATATATATATATATATACACTGACTTACAAAAAAGTGGCGCACCAACTGAATCAAAATTTTCACTACTTTAATTTATAGGAAACAAATATTTTTTTGCTTAATTAGTTTACTTGGCTAACAAATAATAAACTGTACAAAAAGAGGATTTTAATAACAAGTAAAAATAAGAAAAACACGCAATACAGATAAAAACAACAATAAACGAAAAACACAAGAAGAGATTATCTTCCATTAACCAAGGTTTTCTGGTATCAATAACGCGTATTACCACCCCGAACATCCAGCAATGCCTGAATTCGTCGAGGCATACCTTGAATTAAGTGTCTGATCTCATCTTGATCAATGCTGTCTCATTCTTCTACAAGTGCCACTTTTAACTTTTGTAGCGTTTCTGGACGCACCGGACGAGCTTTAAGTCGTCTTTCTAACACATCCCAAGTGTGTTCAATGGGATTCAGGTCAGGACTCATCGAAGGCCATTCCAAAAGTCTAATTCCAACGTCTTGCGCATGACGCACCTAGCGGTATGGGGTCTCGCATTATCCTGCAATAACAAGAACTCGGGCCGTATAAATGGTGCAAAAGGAACACAATAGTCTGCAAGAATATCTCTTATGTAACTGTTTGCATTTAACGATCGTTCTTGCAGAATAAAAAGGTCAGTTTTTTCCTCTAACGAAATGCCCGCCCAAACCATAACCGACCCTCCCCAAAAATTCTCATGTTCAACAACGGTGGCTGCAGAATATCTTTCCCCTTGTCGTCGCCAGACTCTGTGGCGTCCATCCGGTGATCTCAAAGAAAATCGTGATTCATCCGAGAAGAGAACTCTTCTCCAATCACGTTCTCCCCAATTTTGCTTAATTCTGGCAAACTCTAATCTGCGTTGCTTGTGTTGTCGTCTAAGTCTAGGGACTCTATTCGGTCTGTATGCCTTCAAACCCGTCGCCACCAATCTTCGTTTAACTGTTTGAACGCATACTGCTGTTCCACGCACATTTCTGAGATTCTGAGTCAGTTCTACCTCAGTTTGGTGACGATCTCGGAGACACTGCAGCGTCAAAAACCTATTATCTCTTGCAGATGTGGAGCGCGGGCGACCTAAACCAGGACGTCGGGAGTACTTCTGTGTCTCCCAGTACCTCTGCAGTGCTCGACGTACAGTTGTCTCCGGTTTCCCAATAGCACAAGCACAATATCTAACACTTCGACCATATACCACTAAAGCTCTCGCTGCCGCAACTTCTTCTGGGGTTATTTGCATTTTTTAAAAAAAAATTTTCAGGAATAATAAGCAACGACCATACACAGCAATGCTTAAAAAACTTGGACGGAAATATGGTCCCAATAAAAATAATAAATTAACATGGAAAGCAATATAACATCTTAAGCGCAAATACAACTTTTTAGAAAAAGGTCACTGACACAAATGACAGGACACAAAGTCATAACCATTTGCGTCAATATTTGACTTCATAAAAAAGAATAACAACATTATAAGGAAAAACTGGACTGCGCCACTTTTTTTGTAAGTCAGTTTATATATAAATATACAATACAATAAAAATCCAATAATAAATGTAAATAAACATTACTTTTTTTATCATGTCAGACTGTTATAATAGTATTGCATAACCAAAATTTTCTTACGCGATATTTTAACAAAGTTTTCATCTAAACTGTACGGTTTTATTAAAACTTTATATTAGTTTATTAAACTTGGGTTAGATGCCTTGAATTAACGCCAAATCAGATTGAAATTTCTATTTTATTACTTAACTTTCATCTCAAATAAATTAAGTTTAAATTGGTATCCAAGTTCAAGTGTTTTATGATTTATTAATGAAAAGAAAATTACACGGCATTACTTGGTAGAAAAAGAAATATTTTTTCTTTTTATTTACTATTTTTGTACTTACCAAATATTCTGAAAACTTTGATTTCTGTTGTATTTATGTCATGTCTATACATTCAATCAAATGATTGTATTTGTAGTAGGAAATTTATGAAACATTTTATTAGTATCTAAAGCACTCTTGTGCAACTATTGTCATTTAATATAAATCGCATTTAAACAGCTTAGTAAAACGATGAAAGAAATTTGGACGAAATTATAAATTTGTATTAATTTGGGTATTTGATTGGTTTGGGAAACTGCATTTTATTATTGTAAACCTGCCACAGTGCTACCATTACGTTTGTTTATCAAACAGATTGAATTGTAATGCGAAGGCAGGTCACAATCATAAAATGTCAAAGTCAAGTTTGGCGTTACAATTTAAAAGATATACTTTAGGGAAAAGGAAGTGTTTAATAAAAATGTGTATGCAAAAAAACGTTTTTAGTGCATATTTATAATTTACCAGCTATCTTAATATTTATATTGTTTATACACTTTAACATCAATCAGATGTCCAATTTAGACATCTTTTAAATAAGTTAAATAAATATTTTACATACATTTCCACTACTACTGTTCCAAAAAGGAGGATAAGTGAGTTTTAAATTACAGTTTTTTCTCTCCCGATTGACATGAGAATGTTATTATTTTTAATATTAGATAAAAGGTACGTAATAATGCAAGTATTTTAATGATAAAATATTTGTTCAAAATATATGATGTTAGTTTCATATTATTTTGATGTGCTAGCTGTTAAAATTAGGCAAATTTTAAGATAAAAATAACAAAGCTTCGAGTAATACAAGTAACAAAATTACATTTATTAACATAATTTAAGTTTTAAATGACAAATCTAAACATTTAGTACATTGTTATTTTTGTGTTATTATTATCTAAAATTCTCTTGAGATGTTATACTTGGGCGTTGAATTGGCAAATAAGGTTCCTCCAGATAACAGGTAGAAATTCAAAATAACATCAAATGATTTAAAAATAATAATATTTATAAAGTTCATTATTATAATAACTTTATTAAAATGCTCGAATAACCTTATATAAAGACAATGTCTGAACTACGGCTTTATTTTTACAGTTTTGTTGTATTCAGTTATGGCCAACATGTCTTAAACTTAAGCTATGCTTAAAAACAATTGTTGTTATGGTTTCCACAATTGCATATGTCCGTTTAAGCGTTACTCAAGTTTAAGTTGTGTTGGTGCAACCGGCCATTAAATAACCATTACTTTAGCCATAATACAAAAATTAATTAAAAAAACTATATAAATAACGCCGTATACTTTTAACAACATAATTTTGTTTTGTAATCAGAGGCCGAAGAAAAATGGTTTAAGATTACATTTTTATTAAGCTTCAAAGTGAATTAACATTCATGTTCTCTGTATATACTTGAACCGTGTTAGAAGTCACACGATGCTAACATTCAATAAGTATATTGATTAAGATAATCTGTCCTATTTGTCTGTAAAATGTATGGATAACAAGATATACAAGTTTTAAGGTTAATTCAAATGTGCCTTCTAACATGAAAGGTGCCGTTTAAAATTGCAAGTTTAGTGTATAACTTTTATCTTGATCACTCTATATAATGAAAAATATTTTTAGAAGATGCAGAAGGTGCCCCTCTATGATTTTGCCTAACTGCATTAAATTAGGTGAAACAACAAAGACATAAGAATAAGAATACTGAGATATGAACGCCTTGTATACAATTTTCCCAAATTAAAATAAAATATATGAACATGAAATTACCATGTATAAAAAGTTCTGAAGCAATTCAATTTGGTATCCTTTCACCTCTCTTGTAAATAAATGTATAGATAGTTGTGGAATCAATAAACCATTATTATACCTATATCGTTGGAATTACAACAATAATTTATACAAAAAAGCAATTGTTAAATTTGTATTTAATAACTAAAAATTGAAGAAGATAATTAAATGGGATGTTTACTATTTTCAAGGTTATTACAAACTGGAACGTTGATCTAATTAGTCATTTGATGTATTTATTTTAATAAATTAGTATTAAAACATAAAATACAGGGTGAATCACCACCAACGGAACGAGGTTTGTAGTGAAACAGTACAAGTTTTATCATTTTAGTAGCATGCACGTTGATAGATATTTCATTTTAAAATTATTTTGAAATAAATAATATGTAAATAAAAAGTGTGGCTCATCAAACTTATATATTTTTTATGGAACACCCTGTATTTTGTTGTGTTTTGACTGCTCGTGTTTTGATCTTCTTATTCAACAAATTATAATAATGTAATAGTACCTCTTATCATTACTTTAAATTTCAAAGGCTCCAGAAGAAATCATTTATCATGATTTTCCTTAATGTTACCAAAGCCTTTGATTGGATCTTTTACGTTTGCAATTCTGCGAGCTGTGTGGAGAGTCGTGTTCTACTACACCCTTATGTACTACATTATGGAATCCATAACTGGTTGCCACAGCAATATTCAAGCAGACAGACACAAAACGGGAAGGGTATAAGCGGGAAACCAAACAGGGCGATTCTCTTACCCCTGGTTTTTAATCTCGTCTTTGACGAGCTACTTAAGTAACTCAATCATGCCGGCACGGGCGGCACAATAACTGTCGAAACTTGGGTAGCCGCAATTACTCGCTCTTGATGAAGGATTGAGATGTCGATATTCCAAACGCACTAGACAATACTTGTGCTTTTTTGGCGGCCAGAAGTATGTAGTTCCCCAAAAACTCACAAAAATGTATCTCCATTTTCGCGGTGGTTGTCTAAAGAAAGTAAGCCAATTTTCTATCTTAATGGCCATACAATTTAAGCAGTTCTGAAACTTAGCACCATTAAGTATATCGGCTTTTGTTTCTCTTTATCAGAGAAGTCTACCATTAAAAACTTTGTGCGCTAGATAAACAACTTGCAACGATCACCCCTAAAGTCAGATCAAAAATTAGTTCTTTTAAAAACGTATGTCATTCTCCGAGTGTGTTATGGTTTCCAGAGTGTGTCCATTACGGGCGGACTGTTGTCGGAATGCGACCGCATAATGCTAAAATTTCTTAAGCCTACATTACATCTTACCGCCACCACCGGCAATCAGTTTTTATATGGTCTAGTGCATTTAGGAAATTTTTATACTGATGACCCACCATTTTTGTGAACATTTTTGTGAGTTTAACCCTATTCAATAAAGCGGTTGATCCGGGTAAAGGTTGGAAGTTCATCATCAACTTTGTCGTCTTCGTCATTCTAGACCTCTACATCTTCTTTCGCGGTCGTGCAGGTTTCTCCACAGCAAGTCTTACACATAATAGAACATTTCAAACCTGCTTTTTGACATTCACAAACCCTGCTACAGTTGGTTGTACATCCACAGGATACAATGTCTCGAAGTTTGCGTGGTATCAGTTCCTGATCGGTTGTGATGGACTCCAAATGCATTTTTCTCTGCACCAAATTACTTTTAAAAGTTTTGAAAGTTACAGGCTGTAGTTTTAAGCTCTCGTAACCGCCGTCTTGTACAGTCCTGTTGTAGTTGGTATAGTCTATTACGTATATAAATTATTTACCTTTAAGCAATCAATATTAGTTATTTATTTATTATTTATTTATTGACTATAGTTTCAACTCAAAATTATTGTGAATCATCTTCAGAATACAAAATATTTTTTTATACAAACGTTAAATATGACATTTGGTTTTCATGGAAATTTAGAAAAACATAAATTGGTTTGTAATAAAAGGTTTTTTTAAATATAAACTACGTATGTAAAATGTTTGAATCTGGAGTTAATTAAATTAATATTAAGGACATAAAATTATGTTTGATAATTTAATGTAAGATCGTCAAAATTTGTTTGATCATTGATTATTAAATTTGGTTTGTTGTTTTAATGTATATTATTTCTAATTTATCTAAAATTTGTCTATTATAATTAGTTATTTTAAAAGGATGTATGAGTGAATGATTTAAATGTTTATGTTTGTTTTGGATAATGTGTTTAGCAAAAAGTTGAATATTTTTCTGGTTGTTTAAGATATCTCAGATGTTCTTTTAATCGAATTGTAAAATTTCTTTTAGTTTTACAAATATATATTTTGTTACAAGAGCATAGTAGTTGGTATATGCCACTTGATTCAAGACTATTATTCATATTTAATTTTTGTGAAAAAATGTTAGGTAAATTGGTAGGAGCTTTGAAGACAAATTTATAATCAGTTAATTTAATTATAAATTTGTCTTTAAAGCTTCTACTAACAACTGAATAATATACTATAATGTTGTTCCTTTTTATACGTTTGCATATTATACTTCCGAAGAAAGTAGAAGATTCTGAAAAAAGGTCCGTGTAAAATTGGAATCGATACATAACTTTCAACACAAAATATGATTATCTAACTCTGCATAACTTTGTCTCTTGAGAATAACACCGAACGACCGCAATTTATCTGCAAAAAAGACAATAATTTTCACCATTTGTTTGAATTTCTATCAGTGAGTAAGTTCATTTTTTAAATTTAATCATCAGAATGGTAATATTAACGTATTTCAGTTATAAGTTAACTTAAATTTTTCGATTATTGTTATGATAATAATTGTTGTCACAATCGTCTCCTTAGAAATTAACGAAATATTAACCTTAACTAGATATGTACTGAAATACTGGCAGTTAAACACAATGGGCCGTATTCACTGATGATTTCAAATCTGTGTCTAAAAGTAGTTTTAGTAAAAATTACTTTTAACTTAAAATCATACACACGGTATTCTACATGGCAACACTGGCATTTACGTCAAATTAAAGACAGATAAGTTATATTTTACTCATAGTTGACGTTTGTAATATTTTATTACTTTTAATTTATTATTATTGTAATTGGAGATATAAAATATAATAAAATACCCGACAATTTTGTGATGGGTTAATAATGATGACCATGACTGAGCTGAAATTGCAAATTTTTATCAAATTTTCAACTCAGCTTTTTGTAACCGCATAGAAGTTTTTATGTTCCCATTGTTACCTTTACTGTGTACATGTTTTGACAAAGCTATTATTACTCTGTACAAACTGTTTGTCTGTGACGATCCCTATAGCAAAATTGGATGTGGCTCACTGGTTAGGTGCGTCAACTGTTAAGAAGGCATCAGGGATTTGATTCCTAGTGAGAACATCAAATTTTCCGACCAAATTTTCTCAGAAATTAATGGCAAAATATCAACAGCTTAATATTGATTAGTAAATCCATATGCAGAGAGGTGTGATGAGGAATTATGATTTATCTTTTAACTAAAACCAAAGTTTGTGTGATAAATCGGGAATATATAAAATAAATTGTAAAAACTGTAACCAAGTATATATAAGGCAAACCAAGAGACCTATTAAAACTCGTTTTAAAGAGCACTTAGCTCATGTCAAATATCATCGCACAGATAGGCCAAGTGTTGCCATGCATATGCTTGAAAATGGCCATAGCGTAGGCGACATTGAATTAATTAAGAGGGCAGATAATAATAACGAACTTGATTCTTGAGAAAGTTTGGAAATTTTTGAAAACAGAAATTTCCTTATGAGTTATGGTAATAACAGTGCATTAGGATATTCGGAATTATTCAAGCTTATATAAGAATCAATTAAGTGTAACGATGCGTGACACGCAGATAGTATATATATATATATATATATATGTTAGCAACTTTGCCGACAGGTATGTAAAAGCAGTTACATAGTCGATTCTTCAATAATTATGCCAACATAACAGTTGGCAAGTATAAAATTTCGAATCGCCTGCAGTAAAGTACGCAAGAGGTTGGTACAATAGCAAACAAACACTGAGAATTACCCGACAGCTGTTTCGTTCTTTTGGGACTCATCGGGAGTGAGAGAACAAGAGTATAAGTTCACTATTGTACAAACGCGCGCTGTCGACTATATGCCCTACTGGAGGGATCACAATATTTAAACGATAAGGTTTTCGACATCTAGTGTCGACTCGTGAAAACGTTTACGTACGTAAATATTAGCAACTTTGCCGACAGGTATGTAAAGCAGTTACATAGTCGATTCTTCAATAATTATAACCAACATAACAGTTGGCAAGTATAAACATTTCGAATTGCTTTCACGAGTCGGCACTAGATGTCGAAAACCTTATCGTTTAAATATTGTGATCCCTCCAGTAAGGCATATAGTCGACAACGCGCGTTTGTACAATAGTGAACTTACACTTGAGTACTCACTCCCGATGAGTCCCAAAAGGACGAAACAGCTTGTCGGGTGATTCTCAGTGTTTGTTTGCTATTGTACCAACCTCTTGCCTACTTTACTGCAGGCGATTTGAAATTTTTATACTTGCTAACTGTTATGTTGGCTATAATTATTGAATAATTGACTATGTAACTGCTTTACATACCCGTCGGAAAAGTTGCTAATATATATATTAATTATTAATTATATACAGGGTGTCTCAGATAAGGGTGGCAATATTTCAAGAGTACATAGAGAAACTCCAGATTAGAGATTTGAGATAATAAATCTATGTCCGGAAATGCGTTACTTCCTGATATACAGGGCCTTGAAAAAATTAAAAATTAATATGTTTTGTCTGTATTTTGAAAACGCGTTTTGCTATGGAAAAGATAGTGTATGCCACTCCGGTACAATCAGAAGAAGATTTAGTTGCAAGAATTGTGATAGCCGGTGAAACTATTAGAAACGACCCTGGCGTCTTTGCCCGAGTTCGTTTATCTTGGGTTGAAAGATGTAGAAGATGCGTCCAGGTGCAAGGAGATCATTTCGAGCACTTAATTTAGGAGAGCTTTTTCAGTTTTGTTTTCGTTGTCGCCATGACAATTATTCATTGTTCACTACATTTTTATTGTCACCTGAAGTTTTTCGATAATGAGCTCTTTGAAAGACATCAAATGGATTTTATTTTTTTTTCGCGGAAACGACGCGTCGGAGAAGAAAAAAACAAGAGAGCGTTTCTTTTCCAAATTGATTGGGAATGTGAAAAATGATTCCAATATTTGGAAAAACCAGTGGCGTGCTACATTTTCTCTTAAAACTAAGTGAGAAAAACTGAAAGTCCGGTCCTGAAATTTTTAGAAGAGTCGGATTGGCACATAAAAATGACCAATACTTTGCTTGACATACTCTGAAATTTTAAGAAAATCGATCAACGCGTTTTCAAAATACAAACAAAACATATTAATTTTTGAACTTTTTCAAGGCCCTGTATATCGGAAGCAACGCATTTCCGGACATAGATTTATTATCTCAAATCTCTAATCTGGAGTTTCTCTATGTACCCTTGAAATATTGCCACCCTTATCTGAGACACCCTGTATATAAGCTTCCTATTGTTTTTAATTTTAGTATCGGTTTGCTGATGATGATAGCTTAGCTATTGAAACACGCGTCCGAGTAAAGTTTTTTGGTGTTTTTCAGTTTGTTAAAGTTTATAGATTAGTTTCTTTTTTATACGCTTTCAGTCACCACTCACGTCAACATGTTATCTCTTTTAAAAAGGTTGAAACTCAATTTTTAGGCAATTTTAAATGTCAAAGAACTTAATAACAATATTTCTACAGCGATATAAATATTACACTTAAACATTTTTTGTCTTCTAAATGCTATATGATAATGACCAACGGTATGAATTGTTTTATTCTCACTTTTGAATGCATGTAATTACATTAATTTAATTTTAACGTCAACTAAATATAATATTTATGTATATATTAGTAAGTTCTAATTTCTTTGATTTGACAATGTCAATTCTACATATAGTATTACATATTTCTTTGAAGGTAATAAAACACTTTAAAAACAAATATAAAAGATTCAGAGTAAAACTTAACACGTCTATTTAATAAATTGTTTTACTTGTATAACATGAAAAAGGCACTTTTGGTAGTGGCATTTAAACTTGATTTATTGTAAAATGCTCAATAAATTTATTTTACTGGTAAGATATTATTTTTTCAGTTCACTTTGGTGTTATTTAAATATATGAATTGAGCGATTTTTATAAATAAAAATAGTTTTGATGAACAAATGTCGTTGTGGTGTCATCCCGAGTAATTTCTTTTATTAAGAAATTTCTTGAAGGAAGTAAAGGTAGTTTGGGTACTATATGTAAAGTTAAATTTAAAAGTGTGTTATGATTTTTACTCAAAAACCACAACCCCATCGTCACATACTAAATCGATTTTTATAATATTTAAACTTTTAATTTTGTATAATATCAATGTATAACAACTATATTTGTTAATTATTTAAGACACAGTACCTATGTTCAGCAACTCAATATATTTTTGAAACTATCCTATCCTTAAGCTATTATTTAATAAACATTTATTAATTCAATCAATAAACACAAAATGTTCTCAAAATTTAAAAAACTAAAGATAATATAAAATTTGGAATTTAGAGAAAATTTTTATCACTTGTTTCAAAAATAATTCTATATCTCTGGTTCTTGTTTTAGTTTAAACATTAATATCTGTCAACGTCCATGTCAAATGTGACACATGTCTGAACTCAGAATGCTTAAATCTACCCAAAACTGCAAAAAATGTAGGTAGTGCTATTTAAAAAAATTATCGATGTCGTCATTGCAAAAAAATAGAAGGAATAAAAAATTTCAGAAAATATGCGTTTTAAGAAAACTAAATTGACCTGTCCGAGGGTTTTTATCGTAAACGATCTGCAACTTATACATATGTTCTATTATAAATACAGGTAACATTGGTTGCGTTCTCACTGTATGTAAGCGCTACAATAGTATATTGTAAAACCAGTGTTACAATGACGAGTATTGTAACACATGTTTTTCATACTACTTTCTCTATTTCGCTTTAATGTGCTTTTATTTACTGATAAAAATTGTAACATGTAGCAGCGATTTTTGTATATACATATTTAGGTTGGTAACACTTGCCTACTATGTAATTTGAAATTTAAAATTTTGACATTAGATTTTTCTGTGACATTAGTTAATTGTTGTTCAAAGATTATTGTTAATTAGGTAGGTACGCAACAAAAGTTCTTTATTTTTAATATGTAAGTATAAAATTAATGTCGCCTCACCTTTTCTTGAAACTTTATCCTTGTTCTCAAGAATGGATTCTATTCACAATTTGGACGAATTTTCCTGCACTCCTCCCGAGTTACGTGAAATTGCCAATAATGCAATTCAAAAATTGTTACCGACTAAATCCAAACCTAAATACGAAAAAGAATATCAAAATTTTTGTACTTGGTGTAACGAAAATAACGTGACCAATATCAGCGAAAATATTGTATTAGCATACTTTGAAATAATGAGTAAAACAAAGAATCATCGACAATGTGGTCAAGTTACTCCATGCTACGATCATGTCTCTCGATTAATAAAAATATTGACATTTCTAAATATTTAAAAGTAATTGCTTTTTTAAAAAGGAAATCCGAAAATTATCAACCAAAAAAATCAAGTATTTTACAGTATGATGATATCATTAAATTTTTTAACGAGGCTGACGATTATACTTTCTTGGCAATGAAGGTAATGTCCTACGTTATATTTTAGTAACAAATTTAAAATTTACTTCTATTTAGGCTATATTAATCATGGGGTACTGTGGAGCTTGTAGGCGAGATGAGCTGACTCGTATGACGATGAAGAATGTGCAGCTCAAATCTGATGTAATTCAGGTCACTATTTATGCAGAGAAAACTAACACATCTCGTCTATTTGTCATTACGGAAGATTCTTGGATTGCCCTCCTTAAAATATATATTCAATTAAGACCGTCCCATACTTCACACGACAGATTTTTTTTAACTTACCGTAGAGGTCGATGTACTGTTTCACCAATAGGTATTAATAAGATTGGTGAAGTACCTAAAAACATAGCAAAATTCTTGAAGCTATCTAATTATGAAACATATACTGGCCACTGTTTTCGTCGCTCTTCTGCATCGCATCTTGCAAATCAAGGAGGCGATTTACTTACGATTAAAAAACATGGGGCTGGAAGTCATCGGCAATTGCAGAGGGATATATCGAATCTTCTTTAAAGAAAAAGTGAAATGGCGCAAGTACTGTCAAGCCAGTATCAGCCGGTTGCTTCCACTTCAACTGCAGTAAGCCGTTCAGAAATGTCGATCCCAATTCAAAAAGAATTGATGTTGAAAGAACTGGAACAGATGGGACGGTAATTATCAACGAAAGTATGCTCTCTGCTCAGAACGTACCTCCTATTTCTATTTCTGCAAGTGATGGTGCTGTCGTAACAATTAAAGTATATAACAATTGCACTATAAACCATGACTAGGTTATTGTAAACTATTTATGTTATTTTTTTATTGTTCATTATGTTATTTTAGAGGTCAAGTTCAAATTGGTTATACACCTTTTATGTTTGATTTATTTTATGTGTAAAACATAATTTGTATAGAGTTTAATAGTGTATTAATCCGAATGTATAATCGAATGCAAAGAGTATAAAGCATGACACGCATTGAGGTTAGATGTTACAATTCGTTGATCTGAAACCAGAACTTATTACCAACGTTGCACATAAAAATTAACACTTTGGGTTGCACAAAAAATTACTTTGTGATACTGTTTTTTGACAAAAAAGTTTCACAAAATATTTATTGTATATGCGAAATAGAGAAAAAATATTTGTGTTCGTTTATTATTTTTACTGATTTTAAGAAGGCCTGGCTGTTTAACCATTTTGACATACACCACCTAATATGTGGTTCATTTGTTGAATTGACGTATAGATGGCGCCATCAATATCATCAATAAAAAAAATTAAATGAGCTCTTATTCTGTACATTATCGTGCCAAGTATGGTGCAAAGCAATTTATAGGATTTTATACTTAGTTTATTTTTAAAACGTTCCCAGCAGATAAATCAGCCACTACTTTACCGCATACTAGCCGTATTTGTTTTTCAAGACAAGTATGAACAACTGAAAAATGTGATTTACAGTTCAGGAAGCTAAAAAAATATTTGCATTTTATTAAAATAAGACGCGTTTTTTCACATGTACATACAAATAATACACTATTTAAATTTGAAAATGAAGGTTTGTAAAACGAAATAATTATTAAAAATATAGACTTTGAGTATGTTCCGTTGAATTTTATATGTCAAATATTATTGGAATTATACGTATTTTAAACTTAAGAGGACTTTTACGTCAAGCCTGAAACCGACCTGAGGGATATCCGTGAAGCCCCTTCACGGATATCCCTTTTTGTTTTGTTTAAACATTTATTAAATTTTATTCAAAATATTTATCCTAGCCATAATATATCAAAGAAGAATTTAGTTGACAAATTACTTCATACTCTTTTTTCGCGGAGCAGATAAACGAAGATGTGATTTTTTGCCTTTTCTAGAATCCATTTACTTAAACTTATCTAAGCACAATAGATTAAAGAAACAAAAGAATGCAAACAATATAACAAATAATTTATGTAGGTACTTGTAAAAACTGTTCGGATGAATTTCAAAATCGAATGACGAAAAACTAAAGATGTTGAAGTATATATACATGATTTGTACCACCACTAAAGGGGTGGTTAAATCTTATAAATTGAATAGGTAGTAATGGTTGTGAGAAAATCCATGAAAATGTCCAAAATAGTAAATTGTACAGCATAAACATGTTTTAAATAACAACTTTTGTAACCCTTAAATAAAATCTATTTTAGTGGGTACGTGAGAGAACAATAGGCTTTATGAAAGGTGCAATAAAATTAGGTACCGTAAAGAGAGATATAATGAAGTAATCCTTTTTCTGGATAATAATGCAACGCTTATATTAGTCGCCTGGTTAGAATTTTAATAATAATTTTGGTTTGGACGTGACCAAAAGATAAGGATTTACGGAAGGTGCAACAAAATTATGTACCTAAGTTTAAAAATGCCCGATGTTCTCTCACAGGTTTTAATTTTGACGAATTCCTTTAAAGCTTTAATTGCGGTTCAGAAAAATTAAAAACAAAGAATTTCAAAAATTAATTACGAGTTTCAATAGGTGATGACTGTGTTGAAATGCTATTCAAACTTCGGGCAATGCTTCGGGTATAACACCATCATAAATGATTTATTGTTGCTTATTAAAGATAAACTTGTATTACATAAACAGTCTCACGTATACAGAGATAAGAACGCTCGAAATTGAGCTATCGAAATATGTGAAGTGCGGATCTGAACGCATCAATAAGTAACTCCAGCAACAATCACGGTGTTTCCAGCGTACTGCTGTATTTCGATTGTTTTGTAGTGTTTAGGGTTTTCAGTAATATTTTGGTTATTTTTAAAGAATTCTCAATGAACGTGGTCTTGTTTGAAAGAAGAAACTTAAATCTACGCTTATTGTTTTTAAAATTTTAAGTTTGTTATAGTTGAAGTTAATAATGAGGTTTAAACATGAAACTTGAAATTTTGGAAATATTCTAGTATTTTCTAAATAGAAGGTTAAAAGAAATTGAAAATTAGAAAACAAAAACATAGATTTAAACGTTTTCTTTCAGATAAAAAAATAACTCGCTATCTCTAATGGTATTCTTACTATATCCCAACCAATTAGCATTGAAACTACATTAGCGAATTAACGAAAAGTCCTCTTAAAAATTTTACGTTTCAACGAAATGTTAAAAAAATTCTAAATTGAAAGGTTGATATTTTTTCCCCATTGTAAACGAGTCTGGTTTAGTTTTAATAAGATGAAAAAGTAGGTATTAAAAAAAAAAGTTTGTAAAAGAAATAGCCATTGTATTAATTATTAAAATAATTATGAGCAAAGATTTACAGTAATAACATAAACGTACAAAGCCTAATTTTAAAGTTAATTTTAGCTATGAAACTTCATGATACGTCAAATCTTTATAAAAAAATAGATAGTGTTGATTTAGTAATTATCAGTACTATACAGGGTGATCTGCGTAGAGTGTGCACTAAAAGTTTTTTAATTTGCAGATAAATCAAAAATTTGAAATTTGGTACGCGTTTATAATCGATTATTTTTGTTCTACTTAAAATATTTTCAGACATTCAGCTATACAGGGTGTGCCAAAAGTTGCTATGAACTTTTTTATTTTAAATACAAACCTACAATTTTTTTACATGGGTTGATTGGCTATATAATTTTGAGTTTATATAACCTAAATTATGTTATTTTATCCTTAATATGGTTGAAAGCAAAATTTCTATTTTATTTTTCAATTTCACTTTCAATTTGAATTTGTTTGCGCGTATTGTAAACTCAAACATATTTTTGTTGTTCGTATATAATCTTTGTTTGTTTTAAATACACTTATTTAATCTACCTAAGAATCGTTAATTATTGCATAATCTTAAAATTGAAGTTTGATAGAAAATTTCATTAAACATATGGAGTGAACATTGTTAAAATGCATAGAAGGCTAATCAATATCTGAAAAGAATAAAGAAAATTTTGATTTATGTTTTAATAACTACACTTGCACTTGGTGGAAAGTCAAACTTCAGTGTAAACTTTTCCAATTATTGTAAAATTTATGTCTTTAAATAATAATATGTGATATATTGTTTTAGTAATGTACAGTTTGACAAATATACATTCAACTCAACTCATATACGCACACTGATCCTACTTTATTTAATCTACTTAATTCGTAGACAACTATCAATGAATATTACAGTTTATTCTTAAAATTTCATCAAAGTTCATTAGAAAGTATTTTGTAAAATACTAATATCTGTGTCGGAAACAATTGCAACAAAGTAATTTATAAAATTTTAACTTGATCAACAGGAACATCCAATTTTATTTTTGTAAATGTTAATAATACTTACGAGTATATTATATTGCATGCATGATACATAAAATTGAAAAATGAATACATTAATTAAAACTTTACTAAAATTATTGTCCAGAACTTTGTGTCCAACAATTGCTAATTATGTTCATTTCTAAATATTAATTTTATTTGTCTGTAAATATTTATAATATAATATTTATAATATTACTATCAAAATTCATCAATTGATGATGGCCATTTAATTTGAAATGATCACAAAAAATCAAGTATCTAAATGCGTATATTACTTAAAATTTAATAACACACACACAATACAAATTGAATAATACGAACGTCGAATTTACACACTTGCGTCAAACACAATTAAGGAATCTATGAAATTCTGAAATTAGGTAGTTAAATACGTATTCTATCAGATTGAAAACTTTCTCCAAGTGATATTACAATGATTTCAAAAATTGCAAATGTTTACAATTTTTATTTGTTTTAATTTAAACTTCTTTAAATAAAAAAATATTAAAAAAAAAGTTTCAAACAAAAGTTGTAGTTTAAGATCTTATTTACAACATTTGTTTGAAAACGCCCTTACAGTTCTCCTGGTATTTCAAATATTCACTCTTTGATTAATAATATCAGATACAGGGTGATCTGTGTAGAGCGCAGCGTGCATTAAAGGTTTTTTAACATGCAGATAAATCAAAAACTTGAAATTTGGTACACGGCCATAATTGATAATTTTTGTTCTACCTAAAGTATTTTCAAACCTTGGGCTGTACAGGGTGAGGCAAAGTTGCTATCAACTTTCTTATCTTAAATACAAATCTATAATTCCTTTTGCATAGGTCGTGTCGATTGTCCTTAAAATTCTGAGTTTTTATAATTTCAATTATATTATCTTATTTTATCTGTTATTAATATATCTAATTTTTGTTCAAAAAATGGTTTTTGTAGTAGTTAACGAAAGAAAATTGGTTTGCAAATCAGTTAAGATTATTAAATATAATTTATGGAGCAGTTGACTGGAAATCCAGGCCTACTTCTGATGTAACTTTTTTGATGATTTTTGAAAATTACCCGTGACCATATAGTGTAAAATGGACCCGCCAGTAGAACATCTGGAGTAAGTCTGGATTTCCAACTAAATAATTCATAAATTTTATTTTATAATCTCAACTGATTTGCAAGATACAAATGTTCTCGTAAACTATTACAAAAACCATTGTTTCGGAAAAAATGACATATCAAAAATGGTTAAGGTGCAAAGAATTTAGATTACAGTCCAAACAACATATATGAGAATTCAAAAAAGCCGAAAGGTGTGATGGTAGCCGTTTTTGGTATGTCGTCTTTTTTCTTCCGTGTAGAACTTAGAAATCTTGGATGTGCGGCACAGGGTAACAAACCGGGATGATGCGTGTGTTAAGAGGACGATAGTTTCTAGTTCTTGCCGTTTTTAGGTACCATGTGTAGGGGAGATGACCAACTGCTGTCGGATGGTCTTGCAATTTCTATTTTAACCATGGTATGAAATGCGAAGTTTGTTGGGCATAAGACGGCGTGGTTTGCAGTATACCGGTAGTCCCGGCGTTGTTTTTATGTACGCTTGCGTTTTCTTGTTCCGTTACCACTCCGGTTTGTTCAACTATGTTTGTAAGTGGGTCAATTTGCAAAAGTAAAACTTATGTCGACAGCGTTTTAAAAACGTGTGTCGTGTGTAGCACTTTACGACGAAAGTTGAAGACGATGAGCGAATATTTTCTACTTCCTGCTACTTGGGTGTTTGGCTTGCCTCATAAAGTTAAAAATTTTACACATGAATTATTAATGTGGGTTTCAATAATTACAAGTCGAATTGGGGTTTAAATTTAAATCCCACCGCATTCATCGTAAGTACTTTCTTTTCCTATCTTTGGTTTCGTAGTTGTGTTAGTTCTAATTACGACGTATGCTTTAGCACGTGCGTTGACCTCATATTCTTATCGTGTCTTACACCTGGATAACTCCTGGAATGGCTATTTAAAAACCTTTCTCTATAAACTTGACGACTACCACGGTTTTGCATCCAATTAAGCTGCAACCAACCGGTAAACTTCACGGGCTGCAGGGTCGTTAATGCTGTATATTTGCTACTTTGAGGGAACATATTTGCCATCCGTTCTTCACTACAAATCTCTTGGTCGGTTTTATTTTTTTCTAATACCCAGCAGGTGGCGCCTTGTTAAACAGCAGTCTATTTCTTTACAGTTCCTCAAGGATCTTCCCAACTCACCGACTAAGCCAGACACTGCTGCGCTAACTACTACAAATACTGGATCCCCCACGAATTTAGTGCGCTACATCGAGCCAAATTGTCTTGTTCTTCTCTCTAGGTTGTACCGCTAGAGCCGTCACTTTCTTTTATGTGAACTACAACCGTTACAATGTCCACTAAAAATCTGTAGTGGTGTAAGAAATCTGCTCCTATGATTGGTTTTGTAACGTCCGCAATAACAAAACGCCAAAGAAATGATTTTTGTAAACCAATGTTCAAGCTTAGGGTAATGAATCCGTATGTACAGATCGTGGATCCATTTGGTGCGATAAGTTCGTAAGATGTTTTGTAGCGTGGACTACTTACAAATCTGCGTGGGAACACGGATATGTCGGCCCCGGTGTCAATTAAAAAATTTTGTTTTGTGTCACGCTCTGTTATGAAAAGGCAGCGCGAAATGTTTTGGGGTGCGTCGTTGGCCGTACGACTGCCCGTGTCGTTTCCCAAGTGCAAGTTGCAAGGTTTTTTACATTTCCTGGCTATGGATCCGAAAACTTGATGATACTAACATATAGATGTATTGTTGAAATCGTATTTTGTATTATGTTGTCTGGAACGTGGTGATGATCGATGACGAGATGCCTATTGGTTGCGTTGACTGTCACGGAAGTGTGTTGGTTTTGGGGTCGAGAGTTCATTTTTGATCAAGGCTCAAATATTATTTGTCGGGTTGTTATTACACGCATCTATGTTGAAATTGCATCTGCGATAGCGGCAGCCAATACTGCATTTTCGTCAAGTTTCTTCCCAGTTTGTGTTGCCAGGATAGCCTGTGTTGCTGTAGGTAATCGTATATTTATAGGGTCCTCAGGAGGTCGTCGGGGACTTAAACACCCCATAAGTTTTAAAGGTGTCAAAAAAATGGTGATGGTTTGCTATCGCCAATGTCTTCCCCCTCTAACAATTGTTTGATTTTTTTTTGTTTGAGAGACGCTGAGCCGATCGGTAAGTCCCGAATTCAACGCTTTGTATTTTCCGTCGGTCGGTGGTGCTTGAAGTATGTCCCTGATCTCGGATGCGTTATTTGGTATCGATATTGGCAATCACATAATTGTACCGTGTGTCGTCTGCCGTGATTCCTGCCAATGCGAACTGACTCTCTATTTGTACAAACCACATTTGTGGATCTTCATGTTAAAATGGGGGGGGATACGGACTCCAACTCTATCAATACCGATTGTGGCGCTGGTAGAGGTAGTGGTTGTCATATCTGAAGTGGAGATTGTTGTTGTTGCGTTCTGGTTCATCGTGGGCTAATACTGATGTTTCTAAAAAATGTCTTGACACGGTTAAAATATTTACCACGGGGTCGTGTTAAACCACAAGCTAAAAGTAAACTTGACTTTAATATTTGCTGTGTCGCGGCTACGAGGAGGACTTCAGTGAGCATTCCGAGTAAGAATGTAGATTATAGCTTATATCCCTTGGGTTGTCTTCGTCAACGTCTTGGTCTTCGGCGTAGAAGATGAGCTTTTGTTTTGATTTTAAACTGCTCATTTCGTTGGATTAGGCCGCGGCTGGATTTCTGGTGCTCACGCCTGTCTTCGCATCAAGTCCAATGTCGGAATGTTATCCAATGTCGGAATGTTAACGTCGCCGGTCATCTCTTTATGTAATTTGAACTGGACTTCCTATGGAATCAAACGACGCGGGTCACCACTTTAGGTATTTTTTGATGATAATGCTAATACCTTTACTTGGGAATGCAGATGAGAGTAATACGACATGAGATTAAAAGTTACTTAAGAATTTAAACGTTTGCTAAATTAATATGTTGGTGGTGAAATGTATGTCGTCACACTTTCTTGGATAATCCTTTGGTCTGAAAAAGTTCATTAAAATATATTGTTTTTGGACATTGTTCGAACCTGTTATGGCTACATAATTTCTCCTGTTTCATTAAAATTCTGAAAAAGGTTTATCTACTTTGGTGCATCTATTCTGCTCTTTTATTTAATCTGGAATAGAAGATGACGTATTTTTTGAATGATTTTAGAAAATCAACGACCTGTGATTTGTATGAACGATTCCACTAATAAGGTTCCTTTTGAATGAGAATTCACACAATAATAAATTACAACTTCAGTCAAACCAATACTAATTATGTATATCTTTTATTTGAAAAACTTAACTTACATCCGAAGTAAGTTTATTTTTATACAAAATAACAAATTATGACGTTAATTAACAATATTGTAAACAAAAACAAAAAATACTTTGGTAGGTCTTCTTTATTAATAAAAGATCTATTACAAAATCTCAAAGTTCTTAAAGACGGCTAAGCTGAGAATGAAAGAAGTGATTATTCTTACGTACATGTACTAAAAGTTTCTCCCTCGGGAAGACGTTTCTTCTCTCTCTCTCCTAAATTTATTTCATTCTGTTGTACTGTAAAATTACAAAAATTTGTAAAATTGGCTATATATAAATCATGTGAAATGTAATTACAAGTAATAATAATGTTCGAAGTATCACACCGATAACGTTAAAATTTCGTTATAAGGCTGAGATTATATGAAATTTATCAAAGTAAGCAAGAAAAGTTAATGTACTTTTCGACTACCGAACTAAAATTTGGATCAATAATTAAAATTAACAATGATGTAAGTAAGTTATAATCCTTGCTCTTATAATATTCATAAGTTTAAAACACTTGTTAAAAGTACCTATATGAAAAGTGTTCAAAAATAAATATGTTGCAAAGCAACCGCAGTTTCAAAATTTAAAATCTCAGTTACACAAAACTAAAGTAATTTGATCCAGATGCTTCAATTCGTACTTTCAAACTTTGATTTTAGTTTTAAACTGTGTTCACAGGAAGAGAAGAATGCATTTATTCGTTGCTTTTTATTAACGTTAAATACCACTAGTGGCGAATAAAAAATTGATTGTTCTTAGGTAGCAAAAGTTTCTCCTTTCTCTCTCAAGCATCTCCTCAATTTATTTTACTCTGCTGTCCTGTAAAATTAATAAAATTTCTAAATTTGGTTAGACATAAATCATGTAAAATGTAATTACAAGTAATAATCTTCGAGGTTTCAGACTGAAAACGATAAAATGTCGTTGTAAGGATGAGCTTTTGCAAAATTTGTCAATCTAAGTAAGAAAAAGTTAATACAATGTTTGTCTGGGAAATTAAAATTTAGATCAATAATTAAAAATTATTAATGAAGTAAGAAAGTTATATCCTTATTCTCAAAAGAAACCGTTTCATGATATTTATAACGTGTAAGTACAGCACTTGCGAAAAGTGGTGGATTAATAATAAATATATTTAAAAAATAACTGCACTTTTAAAATTTTAAATCTCAGTTACACAAAATTAAGATGGTTCAAACTTTAGTTTTAGTTTTAAACTCTATTTACAATATGAGAAAAACGCAAGAATTCGTCGCTTTCCTTATTAACGTTGGATTAGTTTTTCTGTTTACATGTACGTTTTGAGTTTTTTTATGTGTTTAATTAATATTGTACTGTGGTTTCAATGTTTATTTTTGTAACAATTTTATTGATTCTTGTACATAAAAGTAATTATTGCACAATAAAAACTTGTATATAATATAAATGCTTCTTACGTTTCTTTTAACCCAGTTCCAAACTAAACTGTGAAAACAGAAAATTTATTTATAGACGAAATATAGTTTATTCAGAATTTCTGCATGAATGAAATTGTATTCTTGTTTTCATGTTTACAAATGAGGTTCAATCAAAGCAATGTAATAGTTTTAATTTAAAAAAAAAACAAGAACGAAGATATTTTACCACTTAAGCATGAAGAAATGGAAGAGTACCAAAATTGCTATGATTCGATCAATACAAAAATCGAAATGTCTAATAAATTATTTTAAATACTTTGTCGGAAAATTAATATAACAACGTTCGACAGAAATTTATTCGTCATTTAAAATTAATGTATAGCTGATTGTTATTTGTTACAAAACTGATGCATTGATCTAGTTCACTAAAAAATCAGTTTCGCTAAACATTGTGTGTAAATATCGGTACCTAAAAATGTCTCAAAGTTCGGAAAGTAAAATGGAGCTAGGCACTCCACCTAACAAAAGGATTCAAAATTTTTTACCGGGGAAAAGCAAAACTCGTTATGAAAAAGCATACAGAGATTATAATGGTGCGCGATCAAAAATATACAGCAAAAATCATTAGTAAAGATTTTAAGGGACCTGGCTAAATTTAAAAAGCCTTCAACATTATGGACAACATATTCAATGTTGCGAACAACATTAGATTATTATTGGAAGTTTAGATTGTGCAAATTTACCGTGTGTCTTACGAAAAAGTTGGTATAAGCATTTACTATGCCACGTTAAAAATTAAAGTATATCTTTTTTTCTGGCACAATTCAAACACAGTATAGCAATCTATTATGTTGGATAAATAAAATAAAACAAATTGATGTGATAATAATGAATATTCAAAGCGTATTTGAGTAAAAAAAAACAGTAATATAAGTTATTTCTTGTGAAAATTTTTCATTTATTAAGCGGCAAACTGGTTAATTTGTTACCTAGCAATGTTCTGTGCTTTCTAACTTTCTAAGTTCGATTCTGACTGCAGTATTCTTTTTTATTACCTTTACTAGATTACCTCCAGGCCCCTAGGAGCCTCACGAACGAAGTAACCCCGTTCCCTCAAGTGCGTTGCCTATCCAACCAATGCAACAGCACGCCTTATTATACTTAACACTGGCCTAGTACTGGGTATGCTTGTTCCACTATTCTAGCAACGTGAACAGAGAACCGAGGTGATGAGAAAAATATATGTTAAGATTATTATCTAATACAATTTTGTGAATTGAATTTAACATTTTGAACAAGATTAAACTCAATTTATAAAAATTGTATTAATATAACTTGTTTGTGCACATGCTTAAAATTTAGTGGGTATAATGACAGGGCTTTCAATTGTCAAATATTTTTAAGGAGCTTATTTTAATTAATTTGCACGATGTGGGGAACGTAATTAAATTGTTTCAATTGTGGCAGTTTACAGTTTTGACTTACAGTTCTATCTTGGCGTAAAAATCAGTAAATTTTTTCAAAAATTAATTGCAAAATTTGATGGATCATTTACTAAATCAAACCATTGACATCATTAAATAAATTTTGGAGTTAGAACAGAAAGTCACAACTGTGTAGAGTTGAGATATTAGTCTGAAAAATAGGGAAACAATAAAAAAAAATTTAATCTAGTAAAACCAAATAATTTGGTATATGATGGAACAAAGGCACGTTAGGTGATTATCAATTGAATTATTGAACTTCATTACATTTAATTATTTTGAATAAATTAAAACAAAAAGTTGAAGTTGAAGGATTAACATGCATTGCATACCACCGCGTATGTGAAGATTCATCCTACAGTTCCTGAGATTTAACTTATTTATAAAGTTACTATAAAGTGTTGTAATGGTTTTGGTTTATTTGAATTATAATGAATGACAATGTTTTTTAAATATTTGGAAAACGTTTTTACTGAACACGCTTGTAAGTACAAGTTGTTACAAGTGGATTTTATACAGTTCTTTATACGTACAAGAACTTTTGTCTATGCGAATAGTCAATAAATGCCAGGATAATCTTGACTTCTAGCAATTTGCAACCACCAAGGTGTCATTTTTAGCCTCCTGATATGTAAACCATGCATACATGCATTGTCCCCGTCAAAGGTAAGTCGATGTTTACGAGGTCTGTTAGATTTGCATTTTTCCTATACACTATGCGGTAAACCAAACAACCACGTTTACCCTTCAAAAGGTATACATGAAGCGTGACTAGAAATTCATCAAGCCGATATTTAGGAGAATAATGTTTTCAATATTTAATGCAATAATTTAAATAATTATTTTTTTATTTTACCAGTGCCATCTAACGGTTTCTTTTTGAAATTTTGATATTATTATGATTTGCACTTCTGCATTGTACATCATATTTGTCAATCAGGTAAGCGGGAATTAAATAATGCAATTCTTTACTGTCATCATGTATCAACAATTTTTACAAATTGAGATATCTTCTATACAACAATGGTAATGTAGAATAATGTTTAGCATTTGATGCATCTCGAACCTAACCACAAAATAAAACCTGATATAAATTTTTAGTTTATTCGAACTTGGCATAATTCATAGAAATTAATAGAATAAATTAATAAATAATAAAATTAAATGAGCGACATCTGATTAAATGTACTATAATTACATGTTATAGGTAATATAGAAACTTGTATAAAAAAATCAACGTCAACCATTGTTTTTATGTATATAGGGTTGGGCAAAAGTCCCGGAACGGCTCGATTACAGTTGAACGGGACCTCGTATCAGCTTTGGGTTTTTGACACTGTATTCAGCAACATTTTTAGAACTTCTTAACATGTATTTCATGACCGTTACGTTATTACGTTCAGAGGTGTGACGTAAGTGTCAATTTTTTTTAATGAAACACCCGGTATATTTTTATATATTTCTATACTTTAAGGAGTCCCGAAATCAACGATATAACGTTTGTATAGTTTCTGTTATGTAATATAATCTCAATAAGGAAAAATTAGAAATTACAATCGTAATTAATAAAGAATTATTTATTTTCTTAATAAATGTTCAAATTGGAATCCTTCCACTGCCTGACAATGTGCTAAACTGTTCACAAATTCCCGCTGAACATTTTGGAGAGACTGAGGTGTATTATTATCAGCAACCGCTAGAATTCTTTCTTAAAGTTCTTGTACTGTAGCAGGTTTTGTGCTATACACCACAGACTTCAAATGACCTTAGAATAAGAAATCAAGAGGGGTTAGGTCGGGTGACCTAGCTGGCCATTCCATATGACCCCTTCTACCTATCCATCTCCGGGGAAAGACATTGTCCAAAAAATCTCTTACAATTCTGGCATAGTGTGCCGGAGCTCCGTCTTGCTAAAAGTACACATCATTTGCGATCACCTGAAAATTTTCGCGGTTGGAAAATATCTAAATTACTGCGGGTATAACTCTTACGCGTAATAAAGTTAAATAGGTTTCAACAGTTAAATTACCATTTAGAAAAAAGGTCCTATTACATGTGTTTCAATTATACCCGCCCAAACATTTACTTTTTGTGGATGTTGTGTGTGCATTTCTTCCATCTAATGTGGATGCTCAGCAGACCAATAGCGACAATTGTGACGATTGACAAATCCATTTAAACAAAATGTAGCCTAATCGGAAAACAAAATGCGATTTACAAACTGTGGTGTCTCGTCTAAGAAATTCATAATTTGTTGGAAAAACTGCATTTGACGATCAGGGTCATCTTCCGCAAGTTCCTGAAGTAAGATGACTTTGTAGGGATGTATTTTATTGTATGAATGTAAGCTTTCGCGGCTGTTGTCACTAAGATTATTATCTTCCGGGTTGAGCCGTGTTCGTCCTTCCTTCCTACATTCTCTGCTTGACGTTTCGCTAACCATGCTGTTAGCTTCTTCAGAAGTTACTCTAAAGACTGATGTTGTCGTCTTTTGCTCCTCGTTATATACCTATGTTCCGCTACGGTTGGTTAATGTTGATCAGTGACGGGTGGTTGGTTTTCAATGGTTGGTTGATCTTCTGTTTGGTGTTGACTAATTTTGTGGTGACATTTGTTTTCTTTGTTTTTGTGAAGAGTTAGTTTCCACGACGTGTTGCTTAATCGGTAATCATCTTCTCGATTTAAGTTATTTTTATTTTTCATAATTTCTAGGATTCTCTGATTATCCTTGGATAGTAGTTGTTAGTCCTTGATAGAACTTTAGCTTCCTCGAAGTTGATGATGTGTTTTCCTTTTTGTGTAGATGTTCTGCGATTGCTGATTTATCTACCGCTCTGGACTTGGCGTCTCGGTGATGTTCTTTTAATCTACATTTTATGTTGCGTCCGGTTTGACCAATGTAGACCTTTCCACATGAACAGTCAATTTGGTAGACCCCTTTTGTTGAGAGTTTCGGCAGGTTATCTTTATTAGAAGGTAGTAGTTGTTGGATTTTTCTACCCGTTCCAAATATTCTTGTTCTCCAATGATTTTCTTAATTTGTCAGTTACTTCAGCAATGAATGGCAAACGAGCGTAGGTTTCTTCTCTTTTTCCGATTTCCTGCGACAGGCGGCTCTTACTTCTTTTCTGGTATAGCCGTTCTTCATTAGGCTTGTTGGACGTGTCGAAGTTCTTCTGCCTTGTGAACCTCTTCAGGAATCTTGTTACCTCTATGCAATAAAGTTTTGATTAGAGACCGCTTCTGCTGTGGATGATGGTGTGATGTGGCATGGAGGTATCGGTCGGTGTGTGTCTTTTACGATATACACTATGAGCCAACTTGTTGTTATCCCCTCGTTTCACTAGAACATCCAGGAAGGGAAGCTCCTTATTCTCTTCTGTCTCCATGGTAAACTTGATCTTTTCGTGCTGAGTGTTGAGGTGGTTAAGAAATACAGTAAGTGCTTCTTTCCCATGAGGCCATATGACAAAGGTATTGTCCACGTATCTGAACCAGCATTTCGGTTTCTTTTCGCTGGATTGAATGGCTTCTTGCTCGAATGTTTCCATAAAGATATTCGCAATAACCGGTGATAATGGTGATCCCATGGCTGCACTTGATTTTTGTTCGTAGAAATATTTGTTCCATAGAAAGTAAGTTGTATTCAGACAGATTCTTGCTAGCTCTGGTATGTCTTCTCTTAACCCATTTCCATTAAATAAATTTTGGAGTTAGAACAGAAAGTCACAACTGTGTAGAGTTGAGATATTAGTCTGAAAAATGGGGAAACAATAAAAAAAAATTTAATCTATTAAAACCAAATAATTTGGTATATGATGGAACAAAGGCACGTTAGGTGATTATCAAAACAATTTTGTATAAATTAATTTCAACAAAACATACATAGGTGTAGGTTTGAAATTATTGAACTTCATTACATTTAATTATTTTGAATAAATTAAAACAAAAAGTTGAAGTTGAAGGATTAACATGCATTGCATACCACCGCGTATGTGAAGATTCATCCTACGGTTCCTGAGATTTAACTTATTTATAAAGTTACTATAAAGTGTTGTAATGGTTTTGGTTTATTTGAATTATAATGAATGACAATGTTTTTTAAATATTTGAAAAACATTTTTACTGAACACGCTTGTAGGTACAAGTTGTTACAAGTGGATTTTATACAGTTCTTTATACGTACAAGAACTTTCGTCTATGCAAATAGTCAATAAATGCCAGGGGAATCTTAACTTCAAGCAATTGTTTGTTTTCTTTGTTTTTGTGAAGAGTTAGTTTCCACGTGTTGCTTAATCGGTAACCATCTTCTCGATTTAAGTTATTTTTCTTTTTCATAATTTCTAGGGATTCTCTGATTATCCTTGGATAGTAGTTGTTAGTCCTTGATAGAACTTTAGCTTCCTCGAAGTTGATGATGTATTTTCCTTTTTTGTGTAGATTTCTAGTAACTCTAGAAGACGTCTTCTAACGATTTTAAATAAGCCCACGACCACTTGCGACTACTGGAGCTGCAGACAAGGTTTTCTAACACTGTTATCTCATTGTTTAGTTTGTTTACAAATTAACCGTATCAAAGTTTTGGAATAAAACCTTTTTTGCACTCTTTACCACCAATCAAGAGCGCACGTAAATCAGTCACCGAAACGCTGTTTTCCGAACATGTGTTTCAAAAACTACCAAAAAACACCCAACATTAGAAGCTTTCCACGAACACTTTGTTGATTTACTTACATTGTTCGTTATCTAGAATGCAATTTAAGCACATTTTATGTGTTGTAAATGTTGTAAACAATGCAAATCTTTAAATAAAAGTTTGACAATTAAATAGGTTAACTAAATGTTAGATGAGGAATGTATACATTATGTGCATATACGTATAGCCTCAGTTTACTAATTAAATGTTGTGACCTATAACTATTTTATTAAAACATGTATTACGTATACCAGCAATTAAAATGGTAGAATTACATTTCAAAGCTGTCAATTTTTAACAATTATTCGTTTCGAATACTTAAAGTGAAATAGTTTATTACCAATTTCCAAATTTAAAATAAACTCATTTTATATTTAGATTTGATTTAGGACTAAAAATTATTGGAATAACCAATACGAATCCAATGTCGCTTAAAGTACTTAGATAACACTTAAACGAACTTCGAAGACATCGCCATTTCATGTAAGAGTTCAATAAAAAGTCGTTTAAATTTTAACAATTACTAATAAAAAATGATTTATGGATATTCTAAAATTGTCAAAAACATTACTATCTAAAACATTTTTATTCCACACCTGAATTTGACAGTTTCGCATTTATAATACATAAATAACTTATGTTCGTACTAAACTTCGTTATATCTTATAGTTTTTCTACCTAAGCGATTTTTCAGGTAGGTAATATTTATTTTAATGAATTAAATATAGCACTCAGAAGTACTGCATCCTAATAACATTTTTATATTCATCTAACAATAAGACACGAAAAATGTATGATAAAATCAGCTTTTCATGTTTCCGTTGTTACAGAGAAATGCACTTACTTACAAAAGTGGGACCAAAGTTAAAGGATTCAGGATTAAGTTCACGAATACATTTAAAAAAAAATTGTGTTAATACATGTTTTTAAAGGAGGTGTATAGTATTGCCCAATTAAAATTTACAATCTGATTTATTCCTTCGCAAAACGAAGTTCATCTAATTTCTCGAGAGATTTTGTATAAATTAAATTTTATAAATTTGTTTTACCGTTATATTGAAAAAGTTATAATAACTTTCTTTATATGGATGCTTTTTAAATATTCGTAAGCAAGTTATATAATTACAATTAGTTTTTGTGTGATTGCATAAAGTTTCACTTTGTGTGATTGGTTTTAGTGGAAATTTTAATTGACTGTTGTTATATTAATATTACATTCACAAGCATCTTTTGTTTTACCTATATGTGCGACTGTATTTCATCTTATTATTTGTTTTAAATATTTACGGTGTTCCAATACTTTGTATTTGCACACCATATTACTGAGCTTGTGGCAAATTTAATATTTTGTTACGAAATATAAAGTGATCGTCCTTCAAGGCAAAAAAGAGATTTAGAGATACAATTATTATTGAAGAAAATTAGAATGGACGGATGATGCGTGGATCATTTGGTGGTACTGAATCGATTCCTCAGATGCTTAAACGTTAAAACTTAGAAGTTGTTTTTGTCTAATTGAGATCAAACGGTTAAGTCTAACTTTATTTTAGTGAAACATCTGTGAACTACTTCCTGGTTACAAGAATTGAAAAAGTATTGCTCACATAAAATCAAAAAAAAAAAGTTAATGATGTAGATAATTCAGGTACGTACAGATTTGTAAAATTATTTAAATTATTTAATGTTCTTTTCGTGAACAGAGTGAAATTTAACAATGAGGGTAAATTAAAGGTGGAACTCTTTCGTTAAAACAAACAATTACTTCCAGATAATGCAGAATGCAGACTATATAATACCACCATAAAGCTGTTGAAAAAGACAATATTTCCGAATTACAGTGATCCTCATAAACTTTGAGATAAACTTGGTTTAATTCAAGTAGTTCAAAAAAATTGGTTCAGAAACTATTTTACCTATGATTTAAAACTAAATTTTTGCTGCCTGCCTATACGAAAAGGTCATAAATATGTAATGTACTGGAAATAAATTACTACACATGCTCAAAAACAAAAACAGACTGGTGCTTACAAATATTTTGTAGTTGAAAGTTAGGTGTTAATAATACTTCCCGTTTACGCTTACTACTCAGATTAGTTGAAGAGTTGCGACAGCTACTGTTGATCATGAATAATTTTTAAACCTTTTATTTAAATTCAGGTTGGCACAGTGTTACTAATCATTAGAAGTTTCCGATAACCTAAACAAAATACATTTCTAAAAATTTAGAATTAATTATAATCCCAAAAGGATTATCCAACATTGTGTACACCATAAATTCTTTTGCTTAAACATTTTGTATGACAACCTCTTTATATACATCATTGGATATTTCAAGAAACCCTAGTAAATTGTTTAAATGGAATAAATTATCGGTATTTTCTCGAATATGCCGATAATCAGATACTTTTCCCTTCTTAATTTTGGTTTTTGTTTTTAGGATAATTTTGAAAATCATTCTGTTTTTGTCCATTGAAAATCATTCTGTAAAATTGGTAAGAATTTACCCAAATTCTAATCTCTAAATCTCAAAGATTATGCATCAATATTATGTACCGTTTGAATTCGAACCCATAAAGAACAAACATTGTGCTAATGGAAGTGTTTTTGCAGCTTTGGCAACTAAATAACCCTGTCAAAAACACGTTTTTTTAACTTAAAAGACCGCATGCAATTTAAAACTGGAAACAATAATGTTTGATTAACAATATTTTCATCATTAACTGTAATTATAATTAACGCCAGGCACGGCAGTTGCAATAATGGAAAAATATTTTTTTAAAATGATTTTTCAAAATACTTTCATTTAAGTTACCTATGTCGTTTTGTAGCAAAATTGATTGCGAAATAGGCTATACAACAAAGAATGATCTTTTTACGTTCTGTTCGTTAATGTAAAAATGATTCTCATGCATAAGTTTGCATTTACAACATTGCTTACTACGGCATGTTCTGTAAAAGATTTTGAAAAATTATCTTTCGCATTTAATAATGTAAAAAACATATATTTTTTAAAGGGAACATATTTTGGTGTTATTATTGGTAATTTTTTTTATTTCGTGGTTTTTTTCTATCTCGAATTCATCCGTTAAATCATACTTAACAGGCTCAAGCTGCACTACGTGATAAATTAACAAAGTTTATTTATAACGAAATAAGAAATTAAAAATCCATCAGTTTCAAATTTTATAATTATAAATTCCCACCCAACATACGTTCATTAATTCAACAAATCAACCAAAAACAAAATACAACATTCAACTATATTAAAACAAAATTGTTCGGTACCTTAATCTGATCTAGTCCAATACAACCAGCACACTTGTCACACCATTCATTGTCAAATCAGTATCACATCATTCATGTCTTCAATTTTCAATTCATAACCAACGATCCCAATACTTTTATTATCGTCCCTTGCAATGCTGTTCTATACCTTTCCCGCTTTTATTTTTATTCCATTTAGTAGGTACACTTTTTTTACTTTTTACTTAACTGTCATGTCATATTATTTTAATAAATTTTTTTTATCTCTTGTCACTTTTGTTATTTTATACCTACTTATATTTACAAATCTTAAAATTACCTTTAACAAATTTTATACAATTACATTAATCATTTTACATACTAAATAACAAAAAATCTTTATCACGTTATGCAACCTGATTCACGAACACTACTAATTTTATAACAATCCCCTCAAATTTGTAATATTTAAAAAAACATTTTTTTTAATTTTGAAATTTCACAACCATAATATTATCCATACTTAATATTAAATCAAACAGAAACTATAAACTTGAGAAATATGATAAATTGCTTTGCATTCAATTTATACAAATAAAACAAAATCCCTTTCTACACATATAAAGTATTTGTCTATTAATAAAACTCATTGATTCATATCTACATATGGGTATATTTGACTTATATGAAACTTTCCTCTAATATCTACATTTTCTAGGTGGATGAGCTTATATATCCTTTATTCCTGTTCTTCTTTTCAAATCTTTTTCAAAATGTTCTGTCATATATTGCACAATTTCACTTTCTAAATAGACTGGTTTTAGCTGTTGTGCTTGGCTGATGATTCTCATTGCATAAATTTCCCTAGGCCGTTTGTATCCTTGATATTTTCCAGTGGTAAATATTTTCCTAACCTTTATTTTGTTCTAATTGTCCCCAAAATTGATCTAAAAATAATTTTTTGAAATCACTAAATGTTATTACTTTGTCTTCAATCAACGAAAACCAAATTTCAGCTTCTCCTTTCATTGTTTTTCTAATGTATCCTTTTAATATATTTTTTTTGACCTGACCTTCAAGGGCATTAGTTACGAATAATTTAATTAATTATTTAAATGTTTACTTTCATAGCCATGCAATATTTGAAGAAAAGGTTCATAATATTCGCTATAAATGGATTCGGATACAAGTATTGAACTTAAAATATTTTATACAATTTAAAACAGATTGTGAGTCGGAGCAAATTATAACAGATTTTAAATGTCGATTCAATACCCATTTATTAGCATACAGGATTGCAGTAGCTTCAGCTGAAGAAATACTCAAAGCGGAATGAAGAGAAATTCAATATTTGTTATTAGATGCAGGAACATAAAACGCGCTTGTTACAGAGGATGAAGATTTAGATCCGTCAGTGAAAATGTGAATTGAATTAGCTGGAAGAGTATTTAATGCCTCCCAAAATATTGTATTGGAACTAATCCCAAATGAGTAATAAGGTATGGAGATAGTGGGTGATCTGAACAAAACATTGTATTCCAACTGAAAAATAGCCGGTTCATAATAAAATTCACTATTACTAAGTTTAAGATCCTGGCAAAATTCCATCGGTTTGGCCAGAGGAGCGTCGTTTTTTTTTGTTCAATATTTTTCGGTTAAATTCAGAATGAAAATATCATATATTTTTTTAAATAATTGGGAATTATTGCGTTTGTGTTTTAAAATGAATTTTGACGCCAAAAGAAGTCTTCGACACCCCAAAGGTGGCTCTAAACTTTCAATTAAGCAAGCTTGATTTGGTGAAGATTTCATCACTCCGAGACATATTTTTGATAGATTTATATTGCAATTTATCTATTTTCTGCAGGTGGGTGTTGCAAGTTGAAACGTATAAAATGCATCCATAGTCTATAATACTTCTTATATATGTTTTATAGAGAGCAATCTCTTGATTTTAACCCCAGGCAAATTTACAAATGTGTTTTAGCAGATTTATGTTTTTTTCTGTTTTATTAGTAATATGAATAACAAAATCTCTCCATAACAATTTGGTGTCTAGTATTACTCCCAAATATTTGAAGGTTTGAACGACAGGAAACGAAATTTTATTTAAGATAATGTTGGTTTGTCGTGGTATTCTTTGCGGGTGAAAAACATTACAGTCGATTTGGTACTTGATATGTTAAGGCCATTATGGAAACACCAGCTACCTAACTCCTTACTGACTAATTGTAGACGCTCTTTACATTCTTGTTGTGATGAACGACATGTGTATGCTACGATGTCATCTGCGTATTGTATCAAAGTTGTATCATTTTGTATGGTCCGATGTAAATCAATTGTGTATAAGTTAAACAAGAGAGAACTTAACACTGATCCCTGAGGTAGACCTGTTGAAGTAAATCTAGAACTTATTGCATTATTATTGTTCCTTATTGAGATTTCTCTATGGGTAAATAAATTAATAATTGTCTTAACTACGGATTTAGGAAGGTTTAGAGAAAAGAGTTTATATGTCAGCATCCCTAGATCAACGTTTCCATATGCGTTTGCGATATCTACAAATATGGCGCCTGTGCAGTGATTGTTGGGGAGATTTTGTTGAAGATCCATGACAAGATGTGCTGTTGCATCTATTGACCCGAAACCTGGTTTAAAACCATATTGATTAGCAGGAATTAATTTGTTATTAAGTAGCCAATATTCCAGTCTAAATTTAATTAGCCTTTTAAATGAAGACTTATATTGGCCTATAATTGCTACTTAAACTCCGATCTTTACCTAATTTATGAAAAACAACGACACAACTATTTTTAAACCAGTGGAATATGTGAAGAACCCCACATATCATTAAAGAAGTTTAATAAAAAAGTTTTAGCTTGAGGACCTAAATTAGCTAGCATTTTATAACATATATTATTGGGTCCAGGAGATGTGTTGGTATTTTTCTTTATAGCTTTTTCGAGTTCGTCGATTGCAAATTTTTTTGATAAAAAATGTGTGTCGTTATTTGTATCTTCGTTTAAGTGTGAAAAGTTGTATACAGACGGTGTTGTTAAACTGATTAATATTTCTTCTGTCAATTCTTCTGAAATACCGATAACTGAAGTCCTACCCTTTTTTATTTTCTTTATATTTTGCCATACACTGCTAATCGGAACGTTTTTTTCAGATTATTGCAATAAGTAATCCATTGTCTTCTAGCTTTAGTTTTAAATAAAAGTTTACAAGCAGCGGAAAGCTTTTACATTGAATAAAATTTGTTTCATTGGCTTGCTTTTATACTTAGCAAAGGCGTCTTTTCTTTTATTGAGATATTCGTTCGCATTCCTTATCCCACCAGGGAGCATTTTTGTTTATTTGGTATAAATGGCTTATTAATTTTGATAGTATTAGAAGCAACACTATTTACATTATCGACAAAAAATTTACTTTATCTTCTAGGTTGTGAAGGTTTTCTTTGGGGGGGAAACAATTTTCTAAAAGATTCTCAAACAAATACCAATTAGCAGATTTTACTCTCCATTTTCTGAATAGGTAAATAATTTTACTCATGTCAACTTTAACGGATAAATTGATAATAATAGGAAAATAATCGGATCCGTGTGTATCATTGTCCACAACCCAAGTTGTATGTGCAGCAAGACTATGTGAGGCCAAAGTAATATCTACGCATGATTTGGAAATATGGCTAGGGACGAGCCTAGTAGCTAAGCCTGTGTTTAAAATTACTAATTGTGTACTGTCGATTGCTTCGGCTACCGTTAAACCTTCTTTGGAAGAATTAACCGAACCCCAAATACCATGGTGAACATTAAAATCACCACCAATAATCACATTCTGAAACATCGAGAACAATTTTATGAGGTCACCTAACAGGACATCTTTTATTGGTGCTCGGTATACAGACACGAAATGAGACCACATCTTATCAATTAATACTTTAACACCACATAGTTCCAGATTACCCAAGTCAGCCTTTTTAAATAGAATGGGTTCAAACTTTAATATTGCAGAAATTACAATAGCAACACCTCGTTTACCATCACTTCTGTCGCTTTGTAGGATATTGTAACCATAAAAAGTAAGATTGATTTTAGGGTTTAACCAGGTTTTTGAAATAAGTGCAATATCAATATTTTGATCTAGTAACATTTTTTGAAAACTGTGTTTATTTGCAATCAATGACCTAGAATTCTATTGTACGATTTTATCGGTATTTTTTGTTGTATTAGCCATGAGGGAATTAAGTATTAAGGGGAAGGTTATTAATGTAATTAGAAATCTGCGTTTATATATCTTTATTTATGTCTGTTAAATTTAGAAACAAATTGGTTTGTAAACTCAGTAATATTTTCAATCAATTCCTGTTTATAAGCCATAAAATCATCTCGATATGGGTTTGGTAACACTGAATATGTATGCGGAGAATGTTCTGTATTGTTAAATAATGGGGCTTCCTTATCTATAGGACTAATTACTTTTCTTTTCTTAATGCGGTCATTTACTGCAGGGTTTGGTTGAGAAAATGATATTTTATTTACTTTTTTAGGTTTATTTAAATCAAATTCGAAGGTTCTGGGTATTCTTCAAGATTGGTTAATACTTGGAAACGGATTTGAGTAGTAAGAACATTAGAATATGGCGTATTTAGATTTTTTGCTTCAGATAAAGATATGTTTAAACTTGCCATAGTTTCTTTGATTTTTCGTTGACTACTATATTCGGGACATATTTTTGATGTTGCCGTGTGAACAACAGATTTGCAGTAGATGCATTTAACAGAACATTCGATGGTGCTATCGTGTGATTCCCCACATTTGTCGCATCGTTGTTCACCTTTACAATGTTGATACCTTAACCAGTTACTACACTGGATAACAGGATAAACAAAAGGCTCTACGTCGAACGAGACTTGATTAATATACCCATGGTTAGGCAAGGTATTGCCTAAAAAGGACACACTAATTATTTGTCTGGGAATAAATTTTTGATCGCCATCAGCTTTGACAATTATTTTTAAAGCGCCTAACAGTAGTTATATGAGGGTTTAGTGTCTTAATTTCATGGAGAATGTAACCGTCGTCGAAAAAGGTATCTACACCTTTAATAATACCTTTGCGTTCTACATAATATCTGGGAATATATGCGACAAAGTTATCACTAATGCATTTATGTGTTATGATATTATTCGCTGCTAGATAGTTTTTAAATTCAATTCTTATTTTATTGCGCTCCAAGGGTTTAATATTAATTATTTGAGATCTAATTTCAGCATCATGTTTTAAATAGTGACCTTCACGAATTGCATGTAATTTACCTATATTTTTGTCGTATCTACGAATACAAAAAATGTACCAAGATCTATGCTTCTGTAGCGTAGCTGAATATCATAATGATTAGATGACGTGGTTTTATGCATGTTAACTTTAGTACTTCTTCTACCACTGTTATTATTTTTAAAAGAATCGATTTCGTTATTCGTAACTACGTTAAATTTATCGTATGGAACGAACTCACCGCTATCTATTGTCATTGAATTGCTATCACCATCCGGGTTAAAGCTAGGGTCACCTGCTTCACCATATCGACCACTATCCATACTTATATAATTTAAAAATTGTAATCAATTAATTCCACTTAATTGCAATACAAATATACTCAATTAACGGTTTAACACTTTCAAAAAACGTCCGCACTCAACAATGGGAACGAAGTGAATGTTAATCTATTTGTTTCTGTTATATTGCTTACTCCTTGTTCTAAGTTTCTGATAAAAATATTTGGGTTTGTTTTGTCATCCCCGTAAAATTTAACTCCACTATTTGTTCACAATTGCCTCTCAATATTTCCATTGTTTTTATATTTTATTTCGTCTATTCTCTTCTCAATATTTTGAAATTTTTCTCCCGTTTCTTTTCTATTTTATCAATTTTCTCTTTTTCATGTTTTTATGTTCAAGTCTGCTTATTGTATTTCCCTGATATTTTATGTTTAATTCACAACGTTGGACATCTTTTTGAAGTATATTTACATATTTCTCATAATTTTGAATTTTTATTTCATTCTGTTTACATTTTTTTCGACTTCTTTTATTGTTTGTCTGTTTTCTTGATGTGCTTTCTCACATTTTTCTCTTTGTACACCCATCACGTCTTCCATCTTTTTCCACCATTCTTCTTGTTTACGTTTTCTTTCCTCCTATCTTTTTCCTTTTCCAGTTTTGCTTCTTCCATTATATTCAACATTCTTGCTAGCATGTTATATTGTCTCCATTCAGTTTTTTGTATTGATCCAATTTCTGAATTTAGTTCTATTGGTATTTCCATAGACTTATTTTCTTCTAACATCCTGTTCATCTCCTACATTTTCGTGATCTTGTTCTAAATACATTTCAATTTCTTGATTGAAGTTATTTTGTTTTTTTTATCGTTTGTTCTTGTCCAATTTCCTTTACTTTTCTTGTATTTCTAGTTTCCATTTTATTAATAATAAACTGTTCGTGTACCTTTTAAACGTTTTAAATTCAATAAACACTTATATTTAATCAAACAATTAAAATATCTATATAATAAATTATATACTATATATGTGTATATAACTTATAAGCAAATCATGAATTTTAATTCAAATAAATTCTTTTTTTATTTTATTCTAATTTATTTGCAATTTTCAACAATGTAATCATTCAAATAACTTCAAATACCTAAATGTAAACAATGTATTTCTCAATGTATTTTTATTTTATATAATCATTAATTTATAAAATAAAAAAAATTTTTCGCCATTGAGTTGTAATTAAATTGGATGATGAAATGCCCCACGTCGGGCGCTATTTAAATATTTGGTGTTATTATTGGTAATTTTGTGGTTTTGTTCTATCTCGTATTCATTTGTTGAATCATACTTAACAGGCTCAAGCTGCACCACGTGATAAATTAACAAACTTTATTTATAACGAAATAAGAAATTAAAAATCCATCAGTTTCAAATTTTATAATTATAAATTCCCACCCAACATACGTTCATTAATTCAACAAATCAACCAAAAACAAAATACAACATTCAACTGTATTAAAACTTAATTGTTCTGTACCTTAATCTGATATAGTCCAATCCAACCTGCACACTTGTCACAGCATTCATTGTCAAATCAATATCATTATCATTGACGTCCTCAATTTTCGATTCATCACCAACGATCCTAATACTTTTATTATCGTCTCTTGCAATGCTGTTCTACACCTTTCCCAGTTTTATTTTTATTCCATTTAGTACACTTTTTACACTTTTCTATCTTTTTATTCAACCGTCATGTCATAATATTTAGATAATTTTGTTTGTCTTTTGTCACTTTTGTATTTTATACCTACTTACATTTACAAATCTTATAATTACCTTTTAACAAATTTTATACAATTACATTAATCATTTTACATACTAAATAACAAAAATCTTCATCACGTTATACAACCTGATTCACGAACACTACTTTATATTTAAATCTACAAATTTTATAACAATCATCGCAATATGAAATTATAAATTTTTGGAATTTTATTTTGTCCAGAGCTTCAAAAATTTCTAATGAACGGTATCGATGACACACCCTGTATTGATGTTAATCATTTGATTGCTAATTTAGATTGTTTAAATAAAGTATTTTTTTTCTTTCATTTAATTAGCAATCAGAATTACTTACATGTCATTTTATAAGCTAATGTGCTGTTTTTAATTACTATAGTAGTCGTGGATGGTGTGAAGAGGACTTCTCCAATGAGTTGTCCTCGTTAATCCAGTTTCAGGTCTGCTGGCCATTTTCGTTTTAGTCTTCTACCATTTTGCGCATCAAGCAGTGGTTGCAACAGGGGATTAGCGTGGGTTTCAGTTTGTTATGATGTCTTGTACTTTTTCTTTTATGGCGTCCTTCACGTAAGGAATTTTTAGGACATTGTGAATCGTCAGGTTGGAGACGTACCATGGGGCGTTCGTGATCATACGAAGTATTTTTGATTGGCTCCTTTGAATTTTGTTTAGGTTAGATTTACTTGCACATCCCCATAGTTCTGCTCCATACATCCAGATTGGTTTAATTACAGTATTGTATAGTAAACGTTTGTTTTCAAGCGATAGCTTAGATTTTCGTCCAATTAGCCATTGGAGTTCTTTCATCCTCAAGTCTATCTGTTTACGTTTCTTATCTATATGTTCTTTCCACGTCAATCTGTTGTCCATATGTATTCCTAGATATCTTGCACTTGTAGATTGCGGTATTGGTATATTGTTAAAATGTAATGGCGGGCATAAGCCTTTTTGTAGTGTAGAATTGACTTGTATTAATTTTGATTTTTCATTTACGGGTCCATGTCTGTAGTTGGTCTAGGTGGTTTTGTAGAGTTGTCGATGCTATGAGTGGGTCAACGGCAGTTGAGAGAATGACAGTGTCATCGGCAAACGTACCCATTGTTGTATTTTTATTGGTGGGAATATCGGCTGTATAAAGCACGTAGAGCAGGGGTCCCAAGACGCTGTCTTGGAGCACTCCGGATTTAATTGGACGTTAGGACAAAACTTCGTCATTGACTTTGATGCAGAAGTCTCTATTACTTAGGTATGATTTTTTCAGTTTGAAGTAGGTGATGGGTAGGAGTTCTTTGATCTTATATAGTAGTCCAGTATGCCATACCTTGTCAAAAGCTTTACTGACATCTAAGAAAACTGATAAACAGTATTTCTTTTGGTCTAGTGCTTGATTTATTTGGTGACTGATTCTATGCACTTGCTGTATAGTGGAATGGTTACTGCGGAAGCCAAACTGATGCATAGGTATCCAATCTTCTGTCATTGGGTCGGAGTTTATTCTTTGCAGGAGGAGTCGTTCGAGTAATTTTGATATAATTGGTAACAGACTTATAGGACGGTACGATGATACTTCGTTAGGTTCTTTGTCTGGTTTAAGGATTAGTATTATTTCGGTGATTTTTAATTGTTTTGGCCAGTAGTTAAATCTTGCGATAGCATTGAAAATATAGCTAAGTAAAACTAACCCTTTCCTTGGCATCTCCTTTAACATTTTTGTAGTTACTTTATCTATTCCTGGAGCTTTGCGTGGATTTAATAAGCTGATTTCTTTCTCAATTTCTTTCGGAGTAAAGGATTTGATTTTTGGAATGTTGACAGGGATCTCGGATAAATGGCGGTCTATATCGTTGTCTATTTGGTCCTCATTATGCGTAAATACTTCTGCAAAGTAATCTGCAAAAAGAACAGCTTTTTTCTTATCACTTCTGGCCCACTGTTGATATGCTATTGCAGTGTTACGGAGGGGAGGTATTGGCGTTTTAGGTTTTTTTATGTTGTAATGGTTTCCATATCTGTTGAGATTGGTAACATAATCATGGAATTACTTTTCTTTCATTTCTTTTAGTTGACTATGCAGTTGGTTATTAAGTCTATTTAGTACAGTTTTGTCTGCTGGTGCATGGGTACGGTGCCACTTTGCCATGGCTCTCATTTTTTCTGCTATAATCTTCTTAATGTCCGTAGGTAATATATACTTGTGATTTTGGAATTCAGTGTGAGGAGTGGCATGTTGAGCGGCCTGTTTGAGAATGTTTACTAGGGTGGTTAGGACAGTGTCAATTTCCTCTGGAGTTTTCAGACTTACTCTCAAATTTATGTCTTCTTGTATCTTGTTCCTGTATTGTTCCCAATTTGTGTTTTTGTTATGAAGTCTAGGCGTTAGTTTTTTATGAATAGCATATTGACTGATTGTTGCAATTACCGGCGAGTGGTCAGAGGAGAGATCGTAGCTTGGTGTTACGTTCATATACTCTTGCGAGATCCCATTGGTTACATAAAAGTTCAGAAGATCTGAGATCTTATTGGAGTCTGACGGCCAATAGGTTGGTGTACCCGTTAAAAGGAAGGAGTAATTATTTTCCTGTATGAGATTAGCCAACTGGCTACCTTTTGTTGTGGTTAGTCGACATCCCCACATTGTATGCTTACAGTTATAGTCTCCGCCTGCAACAAATGTATGCCCTAGTGTCTGGAAGAATTCCTTGAAATTTTCTTATTTGATGTTGTGCCGTGGCCGGCAGTATGCTGCTACTGTTAATTCGTATGGGAGTGTCTTTACTTTAATGACTGTGGCTTGTAATGATTAGTTGCATATTTTGAAAGTTCAATGTTTATAGTACTATTTATTAAGTTGGCGGTCCCCGCATGTGCCGTATTATCTGGATGATTGGTAATGTAGGTAATGTAGTTAGGTATGCGAAAATATGATCTGTCTGTGAAATGTGTTTCGCTGACTAGCATGATGTCCACTGAGTTATGAAGAATGAATATTTCAACTTCATTTTTGTGCTATAGAAGACCATTGTAGTTCCATAGGGCTATTGTTAAAAAATTTGTGAATTTTACTTATCAGTGTGGTAAGCAGATTCATCACCATGCTGTTCTGTTGTACGAGTTGCTGAAACATAGGTTTAAACTCATCTAGGAATTTGTTTAGGTTAATGGTTGGTCTTTCTGTGTGATGTTCGTTATGTTCTCTACTTTCTGTTGAGCGAAATGTAATTTGTTCGTAGTTGATACGATTTGTTTGGGGTTGGTTATCTGTATATGTGGTGGCTACCTGGTTGTGTTGAATGTTTAATCTATTGTTATTATTGTTGAATTTTTTTAATAAGCTTTGGTAAAATTCGCAGCTTTTATAGCTAGCCGGATGAGGACCATTGCATAATGCACATCGTGCAGGTGTGTCCTTGTTTTTTAAACAGGTGTCCGTGCTATGTGACCCTCCGCATTTAACACATACATAGGGTTTAGTACAATAAGCTTTAGTATGACCATATTGCTGGCAACGCATGCACTGTGATATACCTTTTACTTTTTTAGGAGGTTCTATAGTAATTAACTGATTTTGTATTTTTTGTACCTTATAGATATTTTAGTTGCTTTGTGCTGGCTCTAGGTCAACAAAGAAAAGGTTTAAAGGTTCTTTTGTTCTTCGTTTTCTTGCATTCATATTAATTCTGACTTCTGATTTTCGTCTTCTTTCATGGTTTCTGTGGTAGTTGTAAAATGTGAGTGCTTTAGTACTACCCTATAAGCACCTTCATACTTCGGTTGATATGTATGGTGCACAATTTTGTTTTCTTGCATGAAGTGAATCAGTTTTCGGTAAGTATCAGAGGTATGGCAATTGATTTTTATTGTATTTTTACCTAGAGTTTTTGTGCTGTACTGCTCTATTACTGTGATTTCGTTTAATTTGTTTATCATTTGTTGGTAATTTAATACGCCATAGACAAAAATTGGCGGGGGTCGTGGGACCTTATTTTCTACTTGTGTTGTGTTAGTTTCATCTACCACGGCATCGGTTAAATGACTGTATTTATTTTGTAGTAAAATGTTTTGACTGTTGGGTACATTTATTTTTCTTCGCTTGGTTTGTTTTACTTTTTGCCATGGGTTTTCTTTGGAGATTTTATTGGAGTTTTCTTCTGTTTCATCATCGCTGGTTGAGGTCAGTCTGTAGTACTGGTGTTTGTTGTTTGATTGCTGCTGCTGAGTGGGATGGGAGTGGTCGGTGGATTAATGTACTCTTGCGGTATGAAAAAGTTGCAACTAGTGGGTGTTGATTGACTTTGTTGTTGATAGTTGTAGTACTGTATGGGATTATTATATGGTACGCCATTTTGGTTGTAATTAACTCCTGGGCCATTATACGCTGGTAACATTTTGACTTTGTTTAATGAAATTTAATAGGTAAACTCAGTTCCCTTTTATTAGGTATTCTAGCATCTATTAACCGCTAGTGGTTATTAGTTATTATGTCCGTTATTTTTACAAAATATTTAATGTTAGTGTAATATAAAAAATAATTAAGCCAATAAAATTTAATACACGTATTGGAATAATAGTTCATATAAAAGATGATAGAAATTACAAGATTTTTGATTAGGATGTGGTTTAATTTTCAAATTCTTTATACTTTGTACTCAAAGAGAATACTAATGAAATTACCTTTTATTTGCTCGGTTATATATCGTACGTTCTTTCAAACTAATACTAATAATTTGGTATCTTTTGGTAATCAACATTCAACCTTTACTTTTAACTCATACTATCAAATGAATTTTATTTTACTTGTCGTTAACATTTATGTATATGTAATTTTCTTTAATATAAAAGTATATGGACGTATGTTTACACATGCCACAAATAATTTAAATTTTTCATGGTTGTATTTTAAATAATCCTTCTTTTTGAGTTCGGTTAAAATAAAAATAACTTATTGTGTTATTCGACTATTAGCGACCTTTCGAAATCTTTATTAATTAATTAATCGGGCTTTTTGTCGTTATGCAATAAGTGTCACTACTATTAATTAAGAATCATGAAAACGTAGTTTGATGTCAATTTATTGGACATGCAATTAAAAATTGAAACCTAAACATACAAAAATAAATAATTTATGTATAATAACAAACTTGTAATGGAACAAAAACATGACAATACAAGTTTGTTATTATACATACATTATTTATTTTTATATGTTTTTTATATGCTTAACGTTACAATTTTAAATATATGTCCAATAAATTGACATCGAACTATGTTTTCATGGTTCTTAATTAATAATAGTGACACTTATTGCACAACTGACAAAAACCCGATGAAGGAAACACATTAATTAATAAAGATTTCCGAAACGTCGCTAATAGTCGAATAACACAATACGTTTATTATATTATTAAACACTAGATTTTTAGTGATTCTGTAAGTTGTCATGCAATTTTCCAAAAAAAAAAAATTCATATGGGACCTGTTCAGTAATCAGTTTTTTTGTGCGTTAATATCAATTAAAATCTTTAGAGCAATTTTAAATTCCTGAAAATTTTGAAGAAAACTGCACTGTTTCAAAGTGTTTATTCTTTATATAAGAAAACTACTTTTTCAAATATTATTTAATTAGAAAATTTTTACTTTCACATTAAAACAAAATTTTTGAATATACCAGAAACAATTAAGAATATTGAAACAAAAACGTTATTTAAACCTACTTCAACCTAATTAATTGAGTAATGATTAAGAATCGAAATAAAATACTTTAATGTTCACAGAACAACTTTAATTAGAACATAAAATAAAAAATCGGCACAACATAAATCTATTATGTGCAAAATTTAATTAAATTGTTAAAGGTGATGCTAAAAATAGAACTAAATTTTGTAATGCGATACACAAAAGCGAAGCTTAATTACAATGTATTTGATAAAAGTTTTCTACTTTCACGATTAAATATCTAAGGAAGTTGGTAATGACATTTGATCTTAATTGTAGCACAATAGGGGGATTATTTAAAAAATGATTTTCACATTTCACCTCATTCGTAACATTAAATAGTATATTAAGTATGGAGAACGGTAAGGGTTTTATACCGATCGAAGACAATTGTTTGGAGGAGGAGCGGAGCGACGACTCCAATTATTGTCTGAGATCGGTTATCCTAACGTTCGACATGCTTATAACGTTTTTGCACGATTGATACCATTATAAATTATAAAATTAAACATTTTCGTCATATTGACTAGTTTCATTCATTTTATCAAGATAGATACTTTGGTTGTTAGGTAGTAACTAGGGTGCATAACAACAATGGAGAATTGAGTTTTTATTTAGTTGTCAATAATTTTAAGTACAATTTTGATTATCATAAATTAAAATATGAGCGAAAGTGAATTTGAAGAAATTGAACGGGCTTGGGAAGAAGGGTGTTCCGCAATTATTCCCGAAAATCTAAAATCCGTTATCAAAATACCTACCAAAGTTTTAAAAAATGGTGCGAAGGCAAGAATTTAAGAATCGATGAAAAGACTCTATTGGCATATTTCGTTCAAAGACATATGCAGTTGAAAGCTCCTGTAAGCCTCTGGGCAGAATATTCAATGATTAAATCCACCGTTTTTCTTTATGATGGCATTGATATTTCCAAGTTTTCAACTTTGATCGCGTACTTGAAGAGAAAAATGTTGGCTATAGGCCTAAGAAAGCGAGCATTTTTACACGGGAGCAATTTGAAAATTTTCTGATGGAAGCACCGGATGAAGAATTTCTAATTCACAAGGTAATGTAAGCTAGCTTGGGTAAAAGAAATACTCTAATGAAGATTTTTTCATAATTTGTAGGTCGCAATGATATTGGGAATATCTGGTGCCTGTAGAAGAGAAGAATTATATAATATTACTATGAATGACATCCAACAAACCGATGGTTTAATGATTGTAAAATTACCCAATACAAAAACGAACATCCAGCGTAATTTTATAGTCGTTAATAAACCAGACGATAAAATTCCATATTTAGGAATTCTGCAAAAGTATATAAAACTTCGTCCATTACAAGTGAAATCAAATAATTTGTTCTTAAGATACGCCAAAGGAAAATGTTGTGCTCAAGTAATAGGGAAAGGGACAATCGGGGGCTGGCCTTCTCGAATTGCCAAATTCTTAAATTTGCCTAATCCCGAGAACTATACTGGCCATTCGTTCAGGAGGACATCAGCAACGCTTTTGGCTAATAAAGGTGTTGATGTCCTCGGATTAAAGCGTCATGGAGGTTGGCGTTCATCGACAGTGGCAGAAAGCTATGTAGAAGATTCTCTTCAAAATAAAATAGATTTTGCCGAAAAATATTGTGCAATACTAGTAATACTATTAATGTATGCGATTCTGCAGGAGTTTCTGTTAGTAGTGAAACCACAGCCCAAACAAGTGGGATTTCATTAAATAATTTAACAAATTGTACCATAAGTTTCAATATTAATAAATAATTCGTTAGTTTTCTTTATTCTTTCAAAAATAAATTAAAAGTAAGAGATTTTTAACTCGACGGTAAGTGAATTACTTACCGTCGAGTTGGATTACTTACCGTCGAGTTGGATTACTTACCGTCGAGTTGCTAGTAAATGTCACCTACTGACGTAAAATCTGTCACGGTAAACAGTCAAAAATGATCAATCGTGCAAAAATTTACTTTATTATTTCTTATGCAAAAATTGTGTCAATTTTAACTTGTTTACACATTTTATAATTTATACCTTTTGTTAAATTTTGCTTACAAAGCATTACATCTTTTTATAAACTTTTCCATTAAATGAAATCTCCTGTCTTAATTGATTACAGTTTGTTCCACCATATGATGGGCCTTCTTATAGGAGTATTTTTTGGAGTGGACTATTAAAACTCCATATAGTAATTACGTGCCAACGTTTCGGTTAGACGTCTTTTGACCGAAACGTTGGCACGTAATTAGTACATGAAGTTTTAATAGTCCACTCCAAAAAATACTCCTAATTTTACTGTAAATTTATCAATTCTTATCAAAATCGGCAGAAAGACATAAATTAAGATCAAGAATATTATTTTATGTACTATTTTACATTTAGTTATAGGGGGCGCCACGTGAATGATTCCTGATGATGAAATCGACTGGTACCTTTTTTAAGAAATAATTTGAGTAATTTTGATTAGAGAATATGACGTGTAAACATTATTTCTACACAATATTGGTACCCCTGTTTAAATACGATAATTTCATCTGTTTCCGAGAAAAGTGTCAGAAGGGGATTTCAAATATTACTTCATTTATTAAAGGTACGTTTTGGACTGTCAGATAATTATGCTTCTCTGTAGATTTTGATAAGAATTAATAAATTAACAGTGAAATTATTAACAAAAAAATGAAGAAAACTTTTTTTAACTAACGCCTTGCATCTTTTTCCACAGCAATTTTTTATTAAAGCATATTGTGTATTATAGTTATATTTTGGTCTAAATAACCCGCCCTTAGCTTATGTCCCATTAGTTATGAATCACCCTGTATATAGCTCGTTTTTATAGGACTGGTTACCGATTATTAATACAATTAAACGGTCATAATGTCCGACAAGTTAGATGCTGCAATTTTGCAATCCGACAGCCCAAATAACAAGGTTATGTCTTGCTCGGAAAAGTAGCAGTTTTGAGAAAAGTCGTGGAGAAAAAGTGTATCGGATTCGGCAATAGGAATCCACTCACAAAGAATCAAATATATATATGTATCACCAACCTCCATGTATCCCGAACTGGTAACTATGTGTTTCGATAGCTAAACTATCATGATCAGCAAACTGACACTTGTTTGGTGTTTTCTTTTTTGTTACAACGTAACATGACTTCATTAATTTTTGTTTAATTGTTTTTTGTAGATTCAAAAATTTAGGTAATTTTTTCAGAATTTAAACCTTTGTTGTTTGATAAAAAGATGAATATCTTAAAATGTTGAAACTAGAATAAATACTATCGTTCACTTTTAGATTTCATTGTAATTAAAAATAATTGCACGAATTTTTACTTTAATTTGTAGCATTCGCGTGTCCCACGGAAAAGTTGACAAAAGCATTTACTATCTTAAATTAAAAATTAACGCATATCTATTTTCCGGCATAATTTGAACAGAATATAACAACATATTATGTTCAATACTAAGACAAATTGAAGTGATAATAATGAGTATTCAAAGTGCTTTTTACTAGAAATCAGTAAAATTTTTTGTGAAATATTATTTATTAACCAAAGGGATTTTTATTTATTAAGCAGCTTTAATGGACGAATGAATTAATATGTTACCTAGTTATCTTTTTTCGTTTTCTAACTAGGGTTCGATTCCGATTGCAGTATTTTGTTCTCATTATAATACAATTTTGAAAAGTGAATTTAACATTTTGAACAAACTTATTTCATAAAAATTGTAATAATAGTAACATCGATTATAATTTTATTAATAAAAAATTACGACAATCGAGATCGAACTTCGCTTAAACCATTATAAAAATTTTGTCTTTATTATTAAAATAAGCTTTAAACACTTACATTACCACATTAATTTGTTCTCATATATCTATCTAATAAAATATATAGCAATATTGTGCTTAAATTGTGCCAAAAAAAGATATACATTAATTTTGAATTTAACATAGAAAACGCCTACGTCAACTTTTCCATGGGACACACACTATGTATAATCATTTATTATAATTTATAATCAATGGTACAATTAATACCTAATCTCCAACATCAATGTGTTAAATGTATTTAAGTATTTACTTGTTAACCCTGTACAACAATTTGGTCTAGACACTCCGTAAATTTTTTTTCAAATTTTTATAAAATTATAAGAATCAGATAACTAAACCTCACTCAAGTAAACCTTGGTAAGAGTTGATAGTGTTTAATAATGAAAAATCTTATAGGTAACTTGCCTCCAAAAACTTTTTAATAGTATGTGTACTCTATAAGAGCCCTTCTAGGTGGAGGTGGGAAGAATACACAACTCAGTAAGTTGTAATCGCCGACGTCTCGTCCACCGTTGTGTGGGCTTTATCAAGGCTGGTTACAGAAACGAGTTGGTAGTCAATTTAAAAATAAACTTCATCAATAGAATACATAGTGTCAAATTAAAACTTAAAAAAAAACAAATGAAACATGTAATCTTATTAAAATTTATATAAATAACACACAGCAACACACTTAAGTTCAAACGATACTGATCGTTTGTACTTAAGTGTGTTGTTGTGTGTTATTTATATAAATTTTAATAAGGCTACGTGTTTTTAAAAGTTTTATTTGTTTTTTAAGTTTTATTTCGACACTATCATCTATTGATGAAGTTTATTTTTAAATTGACTACCAACTCGTTTCTGTAACCAGTCTTGATAAAGCACACACAACGGTGTGCAAAACGTCGGCCATTACAACCTACTAAGTTGTATATTTCCCACCTCCACCTAGAAGGGCTCTTGTAGAGTACACATATTATTATTATAAATCTTATTCGCATAGGTGTGGAAGGAGAATCGCCAATTCACAATTCTCACCCTCGGGCATGGTGTCTGCATAATAGAGGTGAGTTTTAGTAAATGTAACGATGGATTTATGGCTAGTAATATAAACAAACATATGTTTTAAGATGTACTGACGTTCCAAGTTGTCGTTGTTTATTTGTCCTTCTCGCCATAAGATAGACTAAAAAACATAAAAATGAGCGTTCTTAAGCTGTGATTTTACCCAAATCTAACCAAATGTAGAGCACAAATAAAGCACGGTTTGTCCATATTATTTCACATAGTTTTGGTTATTAGGTAGCTCTTTTCATCCATATTACTTTTCCAAGTTTACGGGGACCTTGTTGGATAACAATAACTCAAAAAGCAATATGAGCAAGAGAATTCAGAAACTTGAAAATATAGTGGCATTTGCTTTCCGTTCTAGTAGCAGTGAAGCCAAAGAAGATGAAGAACAAATTCAGTTTCAAAATACTAATGACAAAATTCCAAATGTTTACAATTTTCGGAAGATAGAATGGAACTTAGGGGGTTATTGCTGAACAGGCATTAGCTGAAAAATTTAGTAACACGGATATATTACTTTAAAATTAAGTAACATAGTTGGTATTCTTAATGATGTACAAACAGACAGTAAATACAAATTTTCTCGCTCAACTCAGTATCTAAAACGATTATGGTACCTAAGGTTTCTGGCAGGATAAAATCACAATTAATGTACTAAGAAAAACGACTCCAACGAATCTAAGAAATACAATCTCCGAAAGTGTGAAGACAAAAAAAGAACAAAATGATAGAATCATTCTTTGTAACTACTACTTCTTCGGGTATCAGAAGCAGCTATATATTGTAACGGTTGTGGTTTACAACTAACGACGGCTCTAGAAGAACAACCTAAAAAAATAGAAACAACAAAAGGAAATACGCTTCGATGTAGCGCACTAAGTTCGTGGAGAATAAAGTATTTATAATAGTCAGAGCAGCAGAGTCCGGCTTCGTCGGAGAGTCGCAGAGGTAACTAAAGAGTTCTAAGAAATTAAACTATTATTTAACAAAGCGCCACCTGCTAGGTAAAAGAAAGAAATAAAACCGACCAATAGAAGATCAACAGGTTTTACTTAAAGCCTAATACGCTAGATCAAACACAATAAAAGAGAAAGACATACAATTCAATAAAACAACAAACAAATCTTAATAGGTGAATGTGACAGAAATAGAAAGACTGTCGCATATATTTACGTACGTTAGCAGTAGCTTCGCTTAATAATAAAGAAGGCTCACAATTAATGTGCCGGATTTCAGGTAAGCTTTAGTTACACCAAAATTAATGTTAACGTTTCAATTGAGGATTGGCTACTAATAAGACTCTGCGTACACATATCACCTACACACGGCGATTTAAACTAACTTAAACTAAAATTAAAGGGGTAAGTACCTCCCGCAAACCCAAAATTCCTTTTGTATTCGCGTCAACCGCACCAAGTAAAGCGCCCGAGCCCATATTGAACTGGTTAAAAACGTTCGGTTGTGGAGAGTACACCAAATATTTCATGATTTCATGAGGCAATTAGAATTAATACAAACAGAAAAAAAAAGAAAAGCAATGTGTACTGACGGTGAATTTAACCGAATTTAAACTTAACCAACAATTTGTATTGAAAATCTTGAATGTCCGCTCTTTGTCTAGGAATCCTAGCCGAATTTTATTTTTCACTAATAGAAAATTAGCAAAATGCGCGCCAAATACGACTTTTGTCGTAACATATTACTCGCGACACACGTTTTAATACTGCTCTCGACACACGTCCTACCTTCAGAAAATAAAACCGTAATAATATTAGACCAAGCAACAGAACATTTTAGCTTGACAAAATTAATAGCAGCGCAGGACCACTGTCATTATGTCTGGAAACGGTAGCTGATAGTGGGTGCATAGTTTGATACTCTACTTTTTACTTCATGTTTTTGTAATTAACGATTCTTTGGGAAAAAATGCAATGCGTTTTTTGCGTATAACTTTTAATCTATCCATCCGATCGCAAAACTGTCAACAGACGTTTGTAGAGAATTAAAAGACAAATAAAATGCAAACTTGATCGTCTCATTTTGTTTTTTTTACAAAGATGATTGCTAACGGTAGAAAAATCGACGCGAACTTGCGCTGAAACCGCTCACCGCGCGCGAGTAGTCAAGTAGTAAAAGAGAGGAAACGATATTAAACCTAAAGTTACCTTTAGAACCTTATTTTTTATGAATGCCAATTATTACCACAGTGCTATGTCTATGTGATAGTGAAAGTGTCATATTCTTGACAAGGCAAGATTCGCGTTTTAACTCATCGTCTTTCCAATATTATCGCCCGGCCGCGATATTTATAGATATCGTTTCCCCTCTTCTCCTACTACTTGACTACTCGCGCGCCGTGAGCGGTTTCAACGCAAGTTCGCGTCGATTTTCCGACCGTTGGCAATCATCTTTTGGAAAAAAACGAAAGAGACGATCAAGTTTTTTATCTATATTTTCCAAATTTTTAAAGAACGGGAGGATCGGATGAATACACGAGCATACAGCCCTCCGCAAAAAAAAGGGTTAAAAATTTTAAATCGCTATAACTCCGAAAGTATTCACCGAACATTGTCCAGGTTTTGCACCATCAAAGAACATGTTAATACCCACTTAAATCCAGAAGAACAGCGCTACATATTGAAAATTAAAAAAGTTATAAATTTTTGAAAAATCGTCATTTTTTTTTTTTTTTGGATTTTCTCGGGATCTATTTATTCGATCAGGACCTTCGAGTACATTTTTTATTTGTCTTTTAATTCTCTACAAATCGTTTGTTAACAGTTTTGCGATCGGATGGATAGTTATTATACACAAAAACGCGAAAAATGGCATTTTTCCCAAAGAATCGTTAATTACAAAATATGAAATAAAAGTGGAGTATCAAACTATGCACCCACTATCAGCTACCGTTTCCAGACATAATGACAGTGGTCCTATGCTGCTAATAATTTTGTCATGAAATACGTACTTTTTGATCTGTTGCTTGGCCTATATTTATAATAAAATTGCAGAAATTATGGTTAGTTATGTGAATGGAGCAAAATCTATTGCGATTTTAAAGACAACGTAATTTTTGTCATAATGTGAAACCAACGGGATTTTCAGGCTAAAATAATCATGGAAGTTAACATTTACTACCTGGTCCATAGTTGGTTTTGACAACAATAATACTTTAAAATTTCGACAGTTTTTCAGAATTTACAGTGGTTAATACATCCAGATACAGATTTGGATAAGGAATCGAGCCACCTAGTAAATGAGTTTTTTGAGAAAAAAATTAAGAGCAAAGAAAATTATGGGCTACGTAACGCAAGGTTAAAACACATTTCCATGTATAGTGTCAGGTCTAAATATTTAGTAAGCTGTATTTATCCAGAACGGTGCATTGGAATTGTCACTTATTGTGGAGTCGCTTCATCTATGATTTAAGAGGAAAAAGCAAGTAGCAAAATAGCGAGTTTTGTTTTGTTGTTATTGTCAAAAAAAAAAAAGAAAATAAATTGACATATTTTTCATAATAAGAAGTTTTACTAGTTTTAACGATAATTTCTGTCTGAAATTAATTGAGATTTGGGTGAGGAGTTAAACAGAATTGCAATTGTTGAAAATAGCGATTGTCCGTCCTATTTTCAGTTATTTAGCCTGTCCGGCAAAGCTACTAGTGAAGATATTTACAAACTGAAACTACTAACTGGTGCAAAACATTTTTAAATTTTTAGTTTGGTGTTTCATAAAATAGTTAATTTTACATGGTGCCGAAACCCGGAAAGTTGTAAACTTCATCTTGAATAAAATTAAACTGTCAGTTTAAAGTCAAATATACGTTAAATGAGTAACTATGTGGCAGCTAGCCAACCCCATCATCCGTCAGAGTTCACGATCTATCTTCGGGAACCCGCCGAAGAGGTACATGTTTGAGAACATGCCAGCTCCTGTCAACTTCCAGTCCAAAAGGAGAAGATTCTTTGCAGCCAGCAAAGCATCCAGGATTGACCGTTTGGAATTGGAAAGACAGCGTGACAAAGAGCTCCTCCAGTTGAGTGTAAGGAAAGAAAAACAGAAACTGGAAGCAGATAAGTTAAAGTCGAAACTCGAATCATTACAAAGGAAATTGTCTGTGATCCATAAAATGATTCCCTCATGTTTAACCGAAGAGCAGAAGCATGACCAAACTGCTTTGGAGTTACAGATAATGAATTTGAAGAAAATATTGGTAACGCTGAGGCTCAAGTGAGATACGAGGATAACGTTCGTGAGGCCAAGGACAGCAGTGTACGAAGTCGTTACAATGTAAAACCAAAAAAGATGGACTCCGACGGTGACGTTGAATTTGTTAAAAGTGGTAGAAGGAACTCAGCTGACATTAGAATATGGACTGAAAATGTAAGTGAAGACGGCAATCAGCAGCCACCACCACCATACAACTTATCCGGAAGGACTTACCACTTATCCTCTCCCTTACCATCCAAAGCATACCCCAACAACAACTTCGTTGATCAGTTGGCAAGTGCTCTAGAGCGTACCTTTGGAAATCGTCAAAAACAATAGTTAGAACAGGAGTCGACAGGGATTTACCAAATTTTGATAGTAATCCAGCTGACTGGGAGAATTTCTCAGCAGAGTACTTTCGAACTACAAAAAAATACAACTTCGAGCCAAGTGAAAATTTGACAAGAATGAGGAAAGCATTGAAGGAAAACCACTAGCCGCAGTACGTCACCTTTTCAGAAACGAAGCCAACCTTCCAAAAATTCTGTCTACACTAAAGCAAAAATTTGGTAGATCCAAGTTTGTACTAGATTACCTAGTAGAAAAGGCAAAAGCAACAGCAGCACCAGATGTTAATAAGCCGGAGTCTTTAGTGGAATTTGGAACCAGCATCGACGTTTTTATCACCGACATAAATGGATTATCTACATAATAGGCAATTAGTGACTGAGCTAGTGGGTAAACTCCCAATGCCACTCCGCACGCAGTGGTATGAGTGGATATCAGATAAAGAGGAAAGAAAACCTAACTTGGAACAATTTTGATTTTGGATAAATAAGAAAGTCGACGGGACTATTCTGGTCATCAAACCTAAAGTTGATGTACCTTCATCTCATAAGAATTACAAATCGTCTCAACAACGTCGCAGAAGAAGGCCGGTTGGATCAAAATTCATCTCAAGTGGAGATGAATACAAGAAAACAGAAATAGGCTGATTTTGCTGTGGAAAGAAGAGACGCTCACTAAAGTCTTGTTGGGAGTTCCAGAAAAATCTATAGATAAAAATGAAATATTGTGAAATTGGTAAGAGCCTGCATTTCTTGTCTAGAAGTAGGACACAACATGCACATGAAAAAGTGCAGATCTAGGAAGCAGTGTGATAAGGGTAGCATCCTCTACTTCACAGTGATGAAAAAAAAGATTTGCCGAATAGTCAACAAACACCATGTCAGAATGTAGAAGGAGCAGAACCTGCACTACCAGGAGGTAGTATTGGTGCCACATTCATCCAGGGTGCTGACTGGCCGTTAACAGTTCTACCTATAAAATTAAAGGGACCAAAAGGAGTATTTAAAACTTATGCTTTACTTGACTCTGGAGCCAGTCGAACCATGATTGAAGAAGAAACTACACGCAAACTCGGACTAAAAGGGGGCATAACAAATTACCGCATAACCGGAATAGGAGAAAACGTATCAACTTTCCAGTCTGCATGTGTAAACATAGAAATTGTTGGATGCTATAAAGGATCAAGCTACTACGAGCTGAAAAGTGTGTTTACTGTTCCTCAACTTGGAATCAAACCATACTCTACGACGTTGTTAAAATAAAGCAGATATGGCCTCATCTACGAAAAATAAAGCTGTGCAAGGCTACCCCAACAATCCTTATTAGAAATGACCACGGCTCACAAGGAGGTATTGGAAGGAACAATAAACGCACCAATTGCAACACGTTGTAAATTAGGTTGGGTAATCGTGGGACAAACCTCAACTGGCAATAGCGGATCTATGTTTTTTCTTGGAGGATACGAGTGGAACAATTATCTTCATAACTTGGTAAAGCAACATTTTACTACAGAAGATTTTGGAGTCTCCGTTTTAGTCAAGTCAGTTCACTCAGTCGAAGATAGCAAGGCTACTGCAATAATGAAGCAGAGAACAGTGAAATCTAGTGCAGGCATAATTACAGGATTACTATGGAAGAATGAAACAGTAATACTCCCCGAAAGTAAAACCCAGGCTCTAAATCGGCTTTTATCAATTGAACGAAAAATGAAGAAAAAAAAAAGGTTTTTAAAACTATACACGGAAAAGTTTGATGAGTACCTCAGCAAAGGATACATCACAAAACTCTTGCCACAGGTAGCTGCAAGTCACAGTAAGCGTGATTGGTACATACCACATTTTGGCGTTACCAACCCCAACAAGCCAGGTAAGTTAAGGCTTGTATTTGATGCAGCAGCAAAGAAGGACGTAGTCAGTCTAAATGACTTTTTGTATACGGGACAAACTTAATAAGATCACTTACATCGGTACTTTGAAACTTCGGTCGTCATCCTATTGTCATTAACGGAGATATCGAGAACATGTTCAGTACACTTTCGTAAGGAGGATCGTAACAGTCAGCGGTTTTTATGGAGGGATGGAGACTCATCACGAGAACCGGACACGTATCATATGAACGTAATGAGTTATACAGGATAATAACGGAAGATTTTTTTGTTGACGACTGTCTAACTGAAACAGTCACTGTTAAGGAGGCAATGCAACTGAGATTGGAGTTACAGGATGTTAATCAAAACGGTAGTTTTGTTTTGAAGAAATGGATTTCTAATAGTCGTGACGTCATTGCCAACATACCCGAGGACTTACGAGCTACTGGATTAAAGAAGTTAGAAGTAAAGTGCATCATTCTAACGGGAAGAGTACTTGGTTTATGATGGGATCCTGACACGGACTGCTTTATTTTTCGGACCAATTTTAATAAGGTGCCGCAGAAAATTTTGGAAGGAGAGAGGCTAACGAAACGTCAAGTTTGCAGCCTCGTCATGTCACTATACAATCCCTTAGGATTCATCTCACACTTTAAAATAGTTCGGCTTACTATTTTGTAAGCAACTTAGAGATCAGGCATAGGATGGGAAAACGAATTACCAGATTCTATTTATTCACTATGGAAGGAGTGGGTAAAATCAATTTCCAACATTCGGAATGTGCAGATGCCAAGATGCTATTCATATGACTTGCCAAAATCGGATGAAGTGCAACTGCATACGTTTGTGGATGCTAGTAAAGAAGTTTTCTGTGCAGTTTGCTATTTTCGAATACAAATAGTTGGTAAAGTGAGTGTTTCATTTGTGAGTTCAAAAGTCAAAGTGGTTCTACTCGTCTGAAGCTTAACCGAGCCGTACTTGGAACGAGGCTAGCCGCTAGTAGTTTAAAAGAGTGTAAAGTGAAGGTTAACATGACACATTTTTGGAGCGACTCAAAAACGGTTTTTAGCTGGATTTCATCTGAAACTCAACATTTTAAGGAGTTTGTGGCTAACAGGATAGGAGAAATTCAGAAGCTGATTGATAATACAAACTGAAAGTGGGTGCCTACCAAACTAAATCCAACTGACATCGTAACTAAGAGTACAATGCAAGACATTATTAATGAAGATTGGTTCAGTGGCCCAAAATTTTTAAACGAAGACAATTAGCCAGCAACAAGGGCAGAAGACAACTCCGGGACTCCATTTGGATCCGGGTTCATCACTAGTGTGGAGGGCAGGTTAAGTGAAGACGAAAAGGAACTGGTGCGTTTTGATAGATTTTCCAGTTACAAAACGTTGGTTTTGGCCTCTGCAGGAAAGTGAAAGTTGAAAATTAAAAATAAAGCTCATACACAGCCACCACTTATCAAGGTTACTCAGATTGATGGAGGAGAAAAAGGAAATTTGTTCCAGATCTACAGTACTCACTAATGCTTAATTGGACAGCGGAGAGAAAGTCATTTTAAGCGCTGCATTCGTAAATTGTTTCTTGTTGTGGACACTACTTGCTATTAATGGACGATACAGAGATAGTAAGCTGAAGCTGCCAATTTCACATTCTCCTGTCATTCTTCCAAAAAATCATCACGTCACAAATATTCTTATCGATGATGAGCACAAGAGAAACGGACACGTAGGAGTGGAAACAATTTTATGCAATCTGAAGAGAAGATTTTGGATCATATATGGCCGGTCAGTAGTTAAAAAAAGGTTTCGATGCTGTTGGAAATGTAAACTGAATAATACGATGCCTGAACCAACCATAATGGTACTGATTCCAGCTGGGCGATTGGATTGTTATTCTCCAATGTTTACACATACAGAAGTAGATGGATTGGGTCCAATGACAGTTACCGTTGGAAGAAAGCGTGAGAAACGCTGGGGTATCCTGTTTACTTGTATGGTCTCTCGAGGAATACACATTGAAGTAGTTCATGATTTGAGGACATCCAAGACATTTCTACTCAGATAATGGTACAAACTTCGTGAGGGCAGCAAAGGAACTACATGACATGGCAAAATCAGGAAGTGCTCAGCGAAAGTTTGAATTGGAGTGGCATTTTATAATTCCAGAAGCCTTACATCAAGGTGGAATATGAGAACGTATGGTACAGAGTGTGAAAAAGGCAATGCACAAAATACTCGTGGAAAAAGCTACCAAAGACACTACATTGCTAACGGTCATGAAGTCAGTAGAGAACATTGTTAATTCAAGACCACTAACTTAAGTCTCAAGTGATCCAGCTGACCCACTTCCAATCACCAAATGATTTGCTAAGGGGGCATCGTTTTGAAGAAGGAACATTTCCAGAATTAACTACTACTACTACTGAAGAAACAATACGCAAGAGATACAGGATCGCTTAACGTTACGTAGATCGATTTTGGGAACCGTGGACAAAGTTTCACTTATCAACATTAGTAATTTTTACAGGAATGGTGTAAACAAATTATGAAATACTTTAAGAAAACTGTTAGCTTTAGGTTGCTTTGTAAAAACAATGGGAACGTCAATGGAATTGTATATTAGTATGCAATTCAACAAAGTACTTTCAGAAAACTGTGTTTAAAAAGAGTTGGTAGTTCTGTTTCTCTTGCTCCAATCAGCAATTTCTTCAGGTTTTAGTGATGATTTTGAATCTTAATGAAATAAGACCTCTTTGTCTTGATAAAAGGAACAAAATGTATATAAAATTGTACTGAGAATTATCCAACTACAACGTCTAGAAAGTCAAACTTTAGGTTTTAACTTTCATGTAACGGCAAAGGAATTTGAGTATGTAAGATTTTCATTATAACGGAAAGAATGTAACTAACGGTAATTAAAGCAGTTTTTGGACTTTTCTGCCATGAACAATCATAACGGTTCAAAAAATCTAACTTAAAACATTGACACAAAAAACTATTACACTAGTCATTTGAGGCTGAATTGTTCTATACATTAAACAATATTGTTAAGGTTAATATGCCAGTAAATTGTTAAATATAAAAATACTAAATTTTAAAATTTCTCAAAAACTGTAAGAGTTAGGATCAGGTAACCCTAATACCAACTGAAAACTAATCAGTGTCAGGTTCCAACAGTTTTTGAAAACACGGAGTGTTAAATTTAATTAAGCTATCATACATCACCATATTACAAAACTGATATTGAAACCCTTTAGTAAGGTGTTGGAACATCAAACGTTTATTCTCACATATATGTTAAAGTTGTTGTATTTTTTCGGAGGGTTTGAAAGTCACATAAAATTGATTTACCTCGTTATTTTTATGATATAATTCATAAATATAGGGTGTTCCATTTTAATAACAACTTTGGTACGGAACATTATTTGGAACGCCTTGGAGTATCCAAAATAGTTTTAAAATCTCGAGTCATCTCGATATATGTTAAGCATTCTCGAATGATTGGTCAAATGATGCTACAGAATAGTTTATTGGTAGTGCCCTACTTTGTATACATTTCAAGTTCATACTTAATTTTTAATCAATTTTTAGTTTTATTTCTGATATTTATTTGCAAATTAATTTTTTTTAGTTAAGTTTGAAAAGTAAAGTATTGAATAAATACTTCGTTCTTAAATATCCTAAATAGTTTTTGATAATATTCGCCACATTTGAATAATTTAATTTTTCACATTTTAAATACATAAGTTGAATGGACTTTATTATGTATTTTTTTTGTCATTTAAATCAATACCTTATTAATTAATATTTTATAAATATGTTTTGACCTTTCTTGCATTTGGAGTCAACCCACTGGTACTTTATTTCAATTAATTGCTTATTTACATTACTTTTTCAAAAGCTACATCAATTTATCAATCCCATAAAATATTTTCAACAATTCATAGTTTAATTTTAACAATGAATATTTAATCAAACGATAAATTATTAAATTACAGACTAGTAATTGCTCGTTTCTTTTTAACAATTATTTTCTCAAATACACATTCATCGCAATTCATCGTTTAAAATGAAATTTATTTATATTATTTATTTAATTAGAATTAAATTAAATATTAAATTAGATTTTGTAAAAGGCATTTATAAAAAAAAATTATAAGTATTCTGTATAATTTATAATAAATCCGAAATGCGTGATTTAACTAATAAAATATTTTGTGATCTTGTTATACAATAAACCGATTTCACTTTACTTTGTTAGTCACATGTACCTAATTATATGTATGTATGTTAAGAAAAATTTCACGGATGTAATTATTTGTGTAATACGTTGGAATATTATTGTTCTCCTATACGTCAATGTATCTATAGAATTTATTCAAAAAACCATGGTTTGGTGATATCAGATGTAATATTAGACTGAAAACTCTTTTTTTAAATAATTTAACAAATAATGTTCTGTACTTAAAATATTATTTGATTCATATATTGCTTTCCTGAGTATTTTTGGACAAAGATCGTGAGTTTCTTAAATTTATCCAAATATGATTGAGATTATATGTATTATGCGAAATTAGTCCAGGTTATGATTTCTTAAGAAGCCTTTTGTTTTATGGCTTTTACGTATTTTTGTGAACGGTATTCCCTTTCAAGGCAAGTTCGTAAGGAAAAGTGTACTACATCCTGAACCATCTTCTAGTAACCAAGGGTAGAAGCTGAAACTGTCGTGACCTTGGTTGGAACCCTAATGATTTAGACAAATTTTATCGATTAATTTATTGGCATTTCAACCGCTTATGAGTTTCTATAATTTTACGAAGGCAAGTCTCCCTACAAATCACCCCGCCGATCTAGGACAGTTCGGCGCGGACATTTCGGCGCCGGCCAGTTTGATGCGGCGATTTTGGTTTGGGACGTTTTGGTTGCAGGCCAGTTCGGCGCAAAGAATTGAAAGAAACTGTGGTTGTGTGTTTTGAAAGACTTATGGTAGCCAGATAGTATGACGTCGGGACTTTTTATAATGGAAGTTATGTTGCGCTCAACACAAAAACTCTGGTTATTAGTGAAATTCGACGTTTTGCAAGCTAAAGTAATTGCTTCATCAGGCCTAAGCCAACATATTTAGATGAGTTTTGAAGCAAGCCTGATACACAATAATAATAATAATCATTAATTATATAATTACATGCTAATTTCTAATATAATAAAACCTAGACAAATTTTGTTTAAACAATTTTTTTTATTTGATGTTTAATGACAAAGGTACGTTAATTATATGACCTATATATCTTGGTTTATACTAATTATTCAAAAGAATAAAAAAAAGTAACAATTGCCTATCGTAAATTAGATCAACTGTCGATTTGTGTAATTATGTGTTTGAATCACCTGTCTTTTTGTAATATTTATTTATATTCAGATCTTAGTTGTAAATATTTATTTAATGTTACGCACCGAACTGGCCCGACAACGAACTGACTGCATCGAACCGTCCCAGCCCACCCTGAGATAGATGCAATTTCCCTATTTATGTTACGTCTTCCTTAAAAGTTTTGTTAGAGTCTTTTGACATGTAACAACCTATGGCTTACTGCAAATACATATGAGAGAGAACCACTAAGATTTGTCTTCATTTTGAAAAAAATTCTGCCGAAGAAACAAAATTATACGTTAACAACCTCAAGCAACTTTATCCCTCACATATTTATGAATAAAATTGATTACCTGCTTGTTAGTTTTAATGTTGCATAATTTTTTACTGTTCAAAATTCTATCCATAGTTTATAATCAATGATTCTATCATAACCAAAGAAATACTATCTCACGTGGTAATAACGATGTGAGATTGACACCTCTCATAAAAAGTATCTTTCGTCCACTAACTTCCAATTTTTACGAAAATGTTTCGTGTAATGCTATGAGATCTCCTTATCTACTATAGTCACCAACATTTTTATGAAAATTTTTGAAATTATTTCATTCGCCGTTAAATTCGAAAGTATGGTCTAGGTATGTTTCTTGTAGAATCGTTTCTTGACCATTTCAATAAACAACACCATAGCCGTATAAAAATTAAGAAAATAATTGCGTCTCAGTTATCGACAATGACAATCTAATGACATGACTAAGCATACATTAGATTAACTAAAGGTATTAAAATTAGATTTAAAAACATTTACCACACTTAATAGGTATGCAAATGCCAAAAACTAAACATAAATTAGACCAAATATAGCTAATTAAACAAATAAAAAACAAAATTTAATTTAATTGTTATAGTTTTCAGAATCATTCAAGAACAACAAACCGTGAAAGTCATAGATAATATTCGGTTGATGCATAAGTACTGACATTTTTTATTTAAAAAAATATATATTTTATTACAAAAATCTATAATGTATTATCAATTATACAGTATGGGACAGTTTATACGAATCGGTGGACATACAGAATAGTATTAAAGATTTTAAAAACTTGTTTTATTTGATTTATAGAAAGTCTTAAAGACTACGTTTTAAAATTATTTTGGGATATACAGAGTGTTCAAATACAGGGTGTACATTTCAATGTTTTTTTAAGTGGAACATGGTGTTTTTATTAATATTTGTTGTTATTATGTTTCCTATACCAAAAATGAACTGGTTATAAGATACTCATTTTTTTTCGAAAGATTGAGGTAAATTTTAAATTTTCCCTCTGCTTCAGATATTGAGATTGTCTACTTAAAACCATATCAGGTCGTAAGCAGAAAGAATGCCTACAAGGCAGACTGTAGTGTATTTTGATAAATTATACAAAACTTTTGAATCATATTAAGTTGTATAACTTTTTTATTTTAAATGGAACACCGTGTATCTGATGGTCAAATTTGACATGTAATTTATTGGTTTTCCAACAAGTATAAGGGTTCTCTATACCTAACTTTGCTAGCTTTTGAGATATAAGCGTTTTTATTTCGAACATTATGTACTTACGTAGCATTACATGTTCAATTTTTTAATCATAGAACTAATATCAATTCAAAATCTAAAAGGGGTGGGGTTCTTATAACAATAAAGTATTTTTTCTTTGCCTCACTATTGATTAACCAGTATACAGATGTTGAACACATATTAACGAGCTTGAAAATTAACGGACACAAAGTCATTGGATGTTCTTTATGTATCCCTCTAAATTGTAGCGTTGAATCATATGAAAACCACTGTTCTGCAGTTGAAAAGTATTTCTATTGCTCCTAGGTTACTACAACATACCGTGTTCTAATTTCAAAACAACACTTTTGGTATAAATATATCAGCTACAAGCGCGGTTGGATCTACGGGTTCAATTAAAGTGATTATTTTGGTTTCTTAAACTTACACCAACGTAACACTATCACAAACAGTAGAAGAACATGTGACGGGATTATTTCCTAAATAATTGGTTTATTGAGAATTTTTCTCCCTACAGTATAGGCCGTCGTGTTTGCACTGATGCGTCTGAATATACATTCTTATATTGGAGAGTTTACCTGTTTAGAGTTGTTGCTTCCGATTTGGCATCCGTGTATTCCAAAAGTGATACGTTCTTTTTCTATTAAATAGTCGTGGTGAAAGAGTGTACTTGTAAAATGCTGTCTAAAAGTTGAACAATTAGACACCTGCTTAGTAATAGCGAGTGTTTTGGTGTTTTCTGTCGTTTTGGACGTTTGTTTGACATACTCCGTGGTAATTTGTAGCTGAATATTGAATGAGGGAAATACACTACCGTGGGAATTGACTGGCAACTTTAGTAAACTAATTACGAAGCCAACTATACTTATATGGTTAATCAGTTTCCCTCGAGGCCATCATCGAATCAAGGTCACCACTCAAGATAAGCCGGTGATCTACTCATTGGTGCAGCACAGTAACTGTTATCAGTGGAGTCCATTTTAGTTCCTTCTCCTTCTACTCAGATACTGGATTTGGATACAAGAGCTGTTATCTTTAACGATTAGCTGTCGAACCCGGAAGACTTCCTAGATACACGAGCTAAGTTATTTTTTTATGCATGTCATTAATTAATGTTATCACGTTATATGTATTTGTATTGTGGTTGAGAGTTTAACACCGTATCTTTTTTTTGCCCCTATTCTTATTATAATGTAAACTTAAAGAATCCTTTCAGTACAATCATATATGTACGTTTTGAACTCGTTTAAATAATCGGCCACGATCCGGTACTCGTCGTAATTGCTTTAAGTACCTTTTGAACAAGAGTTTGTCGTGTGAACTAAGTGTAGAGATTCATCGGAGTTCCGCGACTGTCAATTTAAGCTAACCTAGTCGGGGGCGTATCTGAGAACTATATATGCTATTGATTTGATATTGTCTATTGGTGTGTTTACATGTGTCTCGATATGTAAATTGAACTCTAGTCGCTAACACAATATACTGATTTCTATGCACATACCGTTTATTTATTTTTGTGTCTACGAGTACCTAGTGGCTCTAGATATTTCTCTTACAGAATCTTAGATGGCGCCTTATTAATTTTCCGAGCAGTGTAGAAACCTCTTTGTGAACGATTTTTAATCCACCCACGACCACTTCCGACTAATTAAGAGCTGCCGCGGGGGGTCATCTTGCACTACGATACATTTATTTTATTGATTGCAAATAAACCGTAACAAACATTTCTAGATCTAATTTTTACAAATATAAACCACATTGACGTAAATAAAACTTTTGATGCATTTATTTCGGATAGTGTGCATCATATTGGCTACATAGTGAATCATGATTACATTTTTGATGTTAAAAGAGCTGATTATTTAAGCATAAATAATATTATTAACAGCATCGAATGGAACACATTTTTTCATTCATTTGATGATATCGACTTTTCAGTTAACGCGTTTTATAATGTACTATATTACTGTATAAATCGATACGTTCAGTAAAAAAAAATATACTATCCTATCCCATTTGGTATAATAAAAGAACAATAAAATTAATTGTAGATAAGAAATTGCTCATAACAAATATATAAAATCTTTAAATTTGAAAGATTACAATACATTTTGTGAATTGCGTGCTGAATGTAAAAATCTTAGCTCTTCTTTTTATAAACAGTACATCAGAACTTTGAATCCAATATACGCTTGATCCCACAAATATTTTAGACGCACGTAAGTCAGCTAAAAAACAATTAATCGTTATAACTGAATATGTATCTTAGGATTTCTACTTAGCACTGCAAATTGGATAGAAAACTTTTTAACCAATAGATCCCAGTGTGTAAGATATTTTAAGGACATTTTAAATCCTATACAATCATACTCTGGTGTACCTCAAGGATCATTTTGTGGGCTTATTTTATCAAAAACTGTAATTACCTATTCTACTATATGTTGACGATTTAAACTATTTGGTGGTTCAAAATGATATAGATAATCTTTTAGTTTGGTATAATGTTAATATTTTATTCGAGAAAATCTCTATCAATATAGTTTACGCAAAAAACATATTAATCAGCAACACCTACTTTATAAATAATATACCCTTAAAAAATGTTACTGATGTTAAAAATTTGGGTATAATTTTTGACCAACGCTTGAGTTTCAAAAATCATATAAATTTTATTACGAACAGTGCTATAAAAATGCTTGTTTTATTTTAAGGGTTGATAAAGGTTTTTCTGTGTCGGTTCTCAAAACTTTGTATTGCACCTTCGTCAGATAAAGATTGGAATACTGTTCTATTCTATGATATTATTATTATGATACAAATGTGTATACGATAAAAAAAGTGCAAAATAAATTTCTTTGATTAGCTGATTATAAGCTGCTTATACCTAAAGACTTTCTTTCTGTTTAAATTAATTCAGTTTTATATAGACTGTCCTAAACTTTTAGAAAGTGCATATTTTATTTTCGTCTTTGGTACAATTACGCGTAGTCTCACCACTTTTGGAATTAAGCACCACTGTACAAAAAACGGTTTTTATTCAGTCATGTCAAGAGTGTATCGTTTGGTAAATAAGTTAGGAGACCCACCACATTTTACTATATTTAATTCGTCTTTTAATATATTCAAACTTAATTTACAGATTATAAATTTAGATTGATGAGGTTGTGACACCAATTATCTCTTGCTTAATAGATTCAGTTACCTGTATAAATTACATTGTTCTTAATTTCAATTTATGTTATATAAGGGTGTTATCTATAGATCCATAGATACAGGAGTTGAGTAGATATGCCGCTACTCATACTTTCAACGTAACAAACTGAAGCTTCGTTTGGAGACATTAGTTTTTAATTTTTCGTTTGTGTTTAGTTAGTATATTTTCAACTGTCATTAAGCTTTTTGTAATTAAATTTGTTTAATTATTTTGCAACACCACTGATTTCAATGTTAATTTTTAATTGGAGACATTCGGCTTCACTTTCTGTTTAGGTAAGGCGTATCTACACCACTCCTACATCATTGGTGTTATCTTAGGATTGCTACTTTTATTTTTATGTTTGTATATTACTAATATTCCATGTATTAATTACTATTATTTTATTTTCTTACACTTAAAAAAGGTGTATTGCCGTAAATAAAGATATTATTATTATTATTAGAATTTGTACAATTATAACACTTGCCTTTGTAGAGGTCATGTTTTGCTTAAGTATATTATCCAATTATGCAAGCATTGACTTACGAAAACTTCATACATAGGAAGTAACAGAATGATTTCTTCTGTTGATGTATATGCCAAGCTGTTACAAGGCGAATTTGTTTATAGTGTTATGCAAGATTTGACCATTTCTTTGTCATAGGCAATAGTAACATTACATTATTAGCTCTGGCATCTCTAAGCAAGATTTAGTGTCGTTACTTTAAACACACATGTTAAGTTTTACTCTCCTAAAGTAGAAGTATTATTACATTTGTACCGAAACCAATGTGTTACAACAATGTGTTAAATTTTTTATAATTTTTCTAATTTATTTTGAATAAACAAAACCATTTTGTTAATTTTTTGCAATTCAAAAGACAAATTCAATTAAAAATTTGTTTTAGTTTTTAGTGTTTCTAAAATTCCACCCTAATATGTTTGTGGCTTAGTTATTATACAATTAAAATTTGTTGAAAGAATCGAAAAAAAATGAATCAACCAAAGTAAAATTTTAACACTCAACTAATCAACTTGTGCACGAAGTGGATTTTAAGGTAAAATATAGTGGTCTAATTTTACATGGTAGATACAATTCTAATTAAATACAATTTGCACAATATTTTAATTGTAATAAGATTGTGGTAAATACTTAATAAACACTTAATATCGAATTGAAATTGACTTAGATTACACATCGACAAAGTTTTACAATTTCCTTCTAATACGAATTTTTGAGAAGTAATGTAAACGAAATAATCTTTGAGTGTATGAAAGCACTAGATAAATATCTACTTTATCAAAATTGGAGTTGTGTCAACAAAAATACAGTGTTTTTCATTTGATTTTCAGCTTTTGCAAATAGCGTTTCTATATTTGTAAATTGAATTTCTTACGTCAAAGCATAACATTATTAAAATCAAATTTGACAAATATGGAATTGCAGTTTTCAAAAATGAAAAATGAAAAGAAAAGACTGTATAATTATATAAAAAAAGCATTGAAAACAAAAACAAATTGAATACAAAATTGTATCCTTTAAATTTAGTTCTTGACTTCGTGTCAACTAAAAACTTAAGAACTTTGTGGCCGTAAATAATGTTTTCTTGGAAGAAGTTGTTTTTTGAAAATATTACTGATGTATTCTATTTCCTTATGCTTCCTTAAGTCATCTAATAAATTTTAAACTTGGCGCCAATGTAACTACCAATATACCGTTATTGTATACCATCTGTATTCCGTATGTGGTATAGAATACGAGGCCATTATAACTTTAACATCATCAATAGCAACTTTCTAAAAGAAATACCTGTTTCCTACCTGTCTGGTTTAGTTAAGTCGCCATAGCGCTACCGCGAGTATGGCGTTATAAGCGGTAAACGATGATTTTGAGAATCCCCGGAAACAAAGTGTATGTCGATTTAAAAAATGGTATTCATATTAATTTGTTTAAACAGAATTAAGATTATTGATGCTTACTGATTTGTTTAACTACAGTTTTCGTACACTAGAGATGGAGACTTCAATGTCAATTAAATCAACAAAATTAAACGAACGTGCAGTGAATAAATAATTATTTATTATACTTAAACAAAGTGTTTAAAAATAGTTTGTGTTAGTGCTATTTAAAAATATCTTCACAAAAATGGCTGTGCGATATCAAATTTTATTTGTTTTGATATGGATTGTAATGCAAGGTAACATTTTTTCTTTAATTCAATTTGTGGGTTTTATACTCTTTTGTATTTTAGTATGTTTCTCTTAACGTAAAATATAGCACACAATTCACTTCTTGACCAAGAACATTTATTTAAAGAACTGTTATAGAAGCCATCGAAGTCAAAGTTTACTTTTTATAAAGTTCTTTTCGTTTTCATAATAAATAGATAAATGTATTGTATTACATCTTTAACGTATTGGCAAGTTATACGTCTGTATAAATATTAAAAAGAATACGATTACATTTTATCTGCGTGTAGCGTGTTGACATTTTCGAAATTCGTTTCCTATTAAACAACAATTTAAATTTTATCTTATGACGCATAACGTAGGCGTGTGAGCTACTTGTCAAGGCTATAAATTTGTGTAGGTATCTGAATCTTGTCGATTTTACAATTTCCAAGTATATATTTGAATGAAAGTTAAGAGGTCCGCTTTTGAGAAAGCATCATAGAGAAAGTTTGCTAGAAATTAAATGCAATACGTATTGATTACAGAAAAGAAGTTTTAATGAACATAAATAAATCAAGAAGGGTTATCATACAACTAAGGTTCTGATTAACTGTTATCTGACTTAAAATTAAATTCTAGTAATTACTATGAGAAAATGTGTACAGATCTGTAAGTATCCCATATTTTAATTAATCAATAGATATTCGAATTTAGTTGCAATATACTATATAATAATAATTAGAAAGCGTTTTACTTTTTTACTATCAAAAGAGAATATTTTACATTATTTAAGTTAGTGCTCCTCTGACACTCTTTATGTACATACCTATAAATGTCTTTCCTGCCTGGAGTTCATTTTGTGTAAATATTTTTATATTCGCAGAAATAAATACTACAAAGGATCTCCCGAGTTTTCTAAGTCTTCAATTGGAATAAAATAATAACGAGAAGTAATTGCACGTATTTCAGGAACTGATGAAATTTTAACTCACAATAAGTTTACTTTTCGGAAATTGTTACTCATGGAAATTTAAAGCCGCATAAATTTCTATTTAATCATTAAGAAAATTTGGTATTTGTTTAATGCATTATGAATAAGTTTCTTGTAATTTTAAAATTTGCAATGTAATTTAACGTAAATCTTAAAATAATTTTTAGTGAACGTAAATTCAGTCTTATATTATTGTATACTGATAATCCCCACATAAATAAGATTGTAGAAATAGGTCGCTCAAACCAGATTTCCACATAATAGTTAAATGAAACAGGAGGCAAATTATTCGTACGCCTGCTTCAACAACATGTGGTTTTTATACACACTTTAACTTCTAATATGAATGATAATCGTATTTTATTTTCAAGAGAAAATACGTATTAATAACGCATTTACGCGCAGAGTTTATGTGCATTTGAATTATGCACCGTGTCCAAGAAGCGATCTTGGAAACGGTAAGAGATACTAATTTGGTTAACGTGTTTTAGTTTTTGAGATTTTTCGATTTTATATAATATTTTTTTTGGTTTAATACTGGACCTAGACTAAAACTACGTTTTGTTTTTGCGGAAAATTGTAACACCTTTTTTTTTAATTTTTTCCGACGAATTAAAGTTAGTACGTTATAATGAAGCTAAAAAAATGTTAAGTCCGACGGCTGACCGGCCGGCTGTCTGTCTGTACGTAAACAAGATATCAAGAAAACCAGCTTTTCGATTTTTATGAAACTTTGTACATAGACCTTATTTATAATTCCAAAGACCGGATTCAATTTTGGGCATAATCCATGTAGCCAAAAGGGCCGTTAACCTAAACAGGTTTTTAAATTTTTGAAATATTTAGAAAAATATTCATTTTACATTTTTAAATACAGCACTGATAAAAACCTACTAAAACGCAATTAAACCGCAAAGTGTTACACATACATTAAATTATAAACAACTTTTATTTGAAACAAAAAGGTGTAAAAATATTTTACAAATTCGAAAATCTTATTTATAAGATGTGGAGTAAAAATGAAGTTAATGATGGATCCGCAAAAACGAAAGTTGTGTTAAAAAACTTGTAATGCCACGTTAAAGAGCATGAAAAGTTGTCGTGGAGAAGTGTTGTTAATTTCATTTTTTTCAAAATATCTTACAAACTAAAAAAACTTTTCGAGAATTTTTAAACGCCATTTTTTAAGCCTTTGATTGCGCAATTTTTCTTCCATTTAATCAAATCTGGATCTCTTACCGGTTCCAAGATTACCTTTCTTGGACACGGTGCATAATTCAAATGCAAATTAACTCTGCGCATAAATGCTTTAGGGAGTTCATTTTAAATAACTGATTACTCAAAACCAGGCGAGGTTGGAAAGGTGAACAACCAGTGAGTTAGCACATGTAATGCATATTAAAGCTACGAAATCGCAGTTGGATAAATTCCAGGATAACTGAGTTATTTAATTGTTTCGAAACGTCAATATTTCCGGAAAAAGTGAAATAATGCGAAAACCCTCCATTTTAGACACTACTTATAATGCATAAAGTCATATTAGAATTTTTCAAGGAATCCTAATTTGTAATAAAAAATAGATAACTCTATTTGAAAAAATATAACTTTGGTATGTCGCACTTTTATGGAACACTCTGTATAAACGAAAGTAATTAAAATATCTGCAGCTCATTAATTTGCACAACAATCTCGAATCGCCTGCTGTAAGTTCACAAGAGATTGTACAAACAAACACCAAGAATCACTCGACAGCTGTTTCGTCCTTTTGAGACACATCAGGAGTGAGAGAATTCGAGTGTTAGTTCACTATTATACAAATATGCGCTGTCCATACAGAAGGGCAGATTATATACGACCAATAAATGTTGTGTCGTCTCATGCTATCGTAACCCCCTCCAAAAATGCAGTTATATAAGTCGATTCTTCGATTATCATATCCAACTATGTTTGAATCGCCTGCTGTAAGTTCGCAAAAGATTTTGCTATGTCAAACAAATACTTAAAATCACTCGACACTTGTTTGGTCCTTTTGGAACTCTTTTTCTTTTATTTTCTTTTTAATCACATTTGGAGTTATAGTTTCAATATTTTTTTAATGATTCCTTCAAGATGATCAAGATCTTGAAATTGGTTCTTAAGATACACCTTATCTTTTAAGTAGCCTACAAAACTAAGTTTAGAGGTGTAACTTAAAAAGCCATTTCACGATCCTAATCATCTTGATGTAAACCTATAACTCCAGATGTAATTAGAAATGTTATAAATAAATTGAATCAAGGAACAATTGCTTGTTTGGAAAAGGACGGTGGATACATTGAACTTCCGTAGTATTTAAGTAATTACATGTTCGTGTTAAAATGCATTAGTTGTTGATAAATTAATAATAAAGGGTTATCAATGATTTATAAAAATTAATTATCTCACAATTGCTGATGTGCATAATTATAAGCTAGATATTAAAAAAAGTCAATAAACATTTTGCTCCCTACTACAGTTTCAACGTACCTCTATAACAACATATTTGATTTTTTGAAATTTAAATTTTATTAGTGAAAAAGGTGAACAATGTTTAGAGGTTATATTAGTTATACATAAAAATGTTTTAAAAATTTTGTATATAAACTAATATAACCTCTAAACATTGTTCACCTTTTTCACTAATAAAATTCAAATTTCAAAAAAATTTACTTCAATGTTATTAAATATCTCATACTAACATATTAGATTTTTCCTGTAATCCAGTCAATGTTTTAAAATTTTACACTGATTATAGATTTAATAGTCATGCAGAACATTTAATCAAGAATAATTTTTTGTGAAACGTGAAATAAACTTTTTCTTCATTTGTATAAACATTTTAGAACCCACTGTAGATATGAAAAGAAAACCTACCAAGATTACTGCCCAATAGTACCTTTGGGTCATTTATTGTTTGTACTCGCAGTTTTGTCAAAAGTAGATGGAGATAACTGCCGTTAGTGCTTTGTGCATCGTAATGTAAATCATCTTCAAACTTCCTTCAATGTAATGCAATAAGAATGTCATTCAAATTACTTCAAACATTTGCCCAATAAATACAACTAAATTATTAATGAATACAACAGTAGGTAATGTTGCAGTCAGTCAGTCATAGAATAATAAAATAAAAAAGTGATTGTATAATGCGTACAACGAATAAACGGACACAAATTATTCCACATATACTCAATTAACGGAGAAGTACATAGTAACAAATAGGTAAAGTAACAACGGTGAATTACTAATGTTACAATTAAATAGCAAGCCTTCCTTGCTTAGTGTAAAGTATAGAATTATCAACAGTAATGTATCAAGTGCATAGTGACTTATCGATTTTGCTGGTATTTTCGATACGTCACAAAATACATTTTGCGTGATTATTGCAAAAGTAAAAAAAATTAACTTTAGAATTCAAAAAATCGAATAGTTTGAGTACTATAATAACTTTGTTTTCAATTTGAATAAATAATATTTTTTGTAATTTTGTGTTTGTTTAATGTGATTGATAACACGAAAGGTCTTGGTGATTGGGTTAAAATTACAAAATAAAATAAAGTCATTGGTTCGCAAATGATTTGACATACGTATGCAATAGTCAATCAAATATGTGAAAGACTCAAAGGTATAAATTCAGAAGTAGCGGCAATTACAATGACCATCTTATTAAATCGCGCGGTAAAATTTTTTTCTGTTTGTTTTGATATTTATGGATATGGATTCACGATAGTATTTTCAAGCTTCATTAAAATTAATTTTACTGTGTCATTCAGAAAGTTGTCCAACTGTAAGTGCTTACATATATCAAAACAATTCTCATTAGGTATTGATTTTTCTGAAAACTTTATTCTTGATAAAATCTCTGCCGCTGTTCAAACGCATTTTGCAGTCGCAAAAATCTCCTTTCATGTACATTGTGAATTGCCACCAACGGGACGAATAATCATAGCAGAACAGTAAAAGTTTTACAAATTTCCTCATTTTAGTAGCCTGCATGTTAATAAGTTTTACATTTTGAAATATACAGTATGTCCCAAAAAGTGTGGTGCATCAAAATCATATCTGTACTTTATTACGTTTTTTTGATTGCCCGTAAAAAATTAGTTATAATTTCATAAAGGTTCCCTATACCTAAATACAAAGCGTTCTGAGTATTAATTTATAAAGTTTTAAAAATTTGGGTACGAACACTCAATAGACGTCTAAATATAGATCCAAAGAGTTCCAACCTCTTAAGAGGGTGCTTCATCCCCTTTAGCTTAAGAAACCACCCTATAAGGTGACCTCTTGCTAGTTTTTTAGTTTTTTCTCAAAAACTGTTACCCTGACAAGAAAACTGAATAGGACTTAAATTATTCGCTATAAAATTCTACACCATTTACGTCCCATAAATTGTTTTCCTATATCGACCCCTATTCTCACAAATGACGTTTAAGTTTGCTTAATGTTAGTATAGAGAAGACAAATTTACTAATTTACTATTTATCATTGATTAAAACAAGCAGATCGTAGAATAGGTACAAAATCGTAATCGCGTCGTTCAAGTCTTGCTGCCTTGGAATAATCCATTTCACTTTATGAGCTATTTATATATCGACTAAATCTCACAAATATATATACTAATCGCAAAAACGAATATAATAATAAATTTCTTAAAATAACGAAACGTTCTTCACAAAAATGGCTATAAAACAAAAATGACTACAGGTTTTTTTAAAAATAATACAATATCTTACTGTTTATTCAATAATTGGATTGTCTTCATGCAATTCTTTCTCTACCACCGAATTAAGACATCCTTGTCCATGACAATTGGAGCACATTGTCGAACACTTTAATCCAACCTTCGCACAACCGCATCGTTTTCCTCAACCCTTTTTACAACTGCAAGATATTAACTGAAGAATGGAAGTAGGAGCTGGTATCTCAGTTGTAGGAATTGGCACCAAAATTCGGCTGATTGTTTTCCAACCCCATTTAGTAGGCTTCAAAATTTCTCCACGCCAGGAATGAATTTGGTGGAAAACACGGTATGAATGTTGGTCTAAAGCAGCAGATGTAGGTGGTAGTCTTGATAATAGCACTGCTTGTTTAGATTGGCCAACCAATTTATTAAATGAAGTGAATCTATATTTGTTTAATGATGTAACAGTACGAGGTGCCTTGTATAAAACTAGGGTGATTTTTTCTGCAGCTCGTACAATGTCTGGTTTATTGATAGATTGCTAAATATATATATATATATATATATATATATATATAAATATATTTATAGCATTGTCCAAATCTCTTCTAGTTTTAATCAAGGTTACAGTTTGTGCTTTTCCTTTGCCAAAAAATGCCGATGTAGTATCACATCCACTAAATGCATGAGCAAATAGTATATTATTTTTACAGTTATAAAGGATTTACGAATGCTGTAGATCAAGAGAACTATATGCCCTTTCCTTGATGTTACCTTGAGCATCTCTTAGAAATTGAAAATCTTTATCAAGAGGACAAAGAGCAATTATTAGAATAAGTAGGTCAACATCTTGTCCCACGACAACCACCTTGTGACTATTATAGGCTTTCTTAATAGCAGTTTGGACAATTAGAGTATCAGCATCATCCGTTGCAGAAAGAGCTTGGATACCGGCACATTCCGATTTCTCCATTAATTTAATGTTTTTTGTACTATCCATATTTTCAGAATAATTGTCAAATACTACGATTACTCGTTGACCGTACCGTTTATTAATGAATGTAATATAAGCTGTGTAGCTGTAGATGTTTGCAAATGTACCATGTTTTGGCCAAATCACTCGATGAATTAAATTGTCCCCATCTACAATATATGTACATTCACTAGGATTAATAGAACGTTCTGTAACAGAGTTGAAAATGTAATACAGGGCAGTTTTTTGGTTTTTCTCACCAAGTCAAAAGTTCATGCGTAAAACACAACACTAACTCAGTTGGAATTACTTCTTCTTTTATTATCACTAAATTGTTGGCTGTAGAGATCAACTTAGCCATATCTGCTCGTTTCAATTTCAAGCATCCAAATGTTGCATTGTCGGTAAGCAATTTATCCAGTAATTTCTCACCAATTTCTCTCGATTTATAGCAATTTACTGAGTTATCTGCTACAAGACCACTTGATAAAGAAATTAAATTGTCAGATATTATAAATGGAGAATGCTGTCTCAGCCGTAGTGTAAACCTGTTAATATCTTCATCCTTTTTAATTCTTGCATCTCGTAGTTTAATGTGTTGGTAAGAACTGTAGCTTTCGATTCCGCAAAATTTTTCCTTGTCATCACAAACGTGATGGGCGACAGATAATCCATAAATCCATTTGTTTAACACGCTTTCACTTACACCTCTTCTATGGGTAATGCCGCCAACGCTCTTCATATTTTTCATGAGCGTTTGCTCGATAGTCATATCTGACCATACTCCACACCAATGCTTTTCAGATCGTCTAATTGTAAAAAAACTTGTAAATTGGTCATATTCTTCGGATGTTATTTTCTGTTCCAGGGAGTCCATATCTTGAAAATATAGTTGACATTACTTGCGTAAGGAAAATGCGCACTTGCATGAAATTCATGATATTGTAACCATAACTGAGCGGTTTTGCCACGCTGTCGCAAAAGAGTAATATGTGATGTTAGATGAAGTTTAACTTTTTCGATGACTGGACCATTTTCAATTGTAGTAAAAGAAATTGGATTTTCTGCAAAATTTATAAGTAGTTGTTGCAAGTGACTTTTGTCAACCTCGTCTATAGGCATCTCTTCTAGTATTATCGTAGAAAGAGCTGAATATGTGCTCTAATAGCTCGAGCATAAGCATGCCCGGAAAGCATATGAGATACTGTTGCCGCTCCCTAAACTGTAGACCACAACTCGGACAATCCGCTGTTGTTCATAACATAACCGATAGAACCCAAATAGGACATTAGTAGATGAAAACCGCCCAATCTAATAATGACGTTCGATAATTTTTCAAAATTTCCAGAGGTAACAATGTCCTTAGCTTTAATATAAAGTGGTTGATCTAACGTGACGACACAGGAAGTTTGATCCAATTTTTTGGTCTCCTCAAGGGCATATTTTAAAACACTGTATATTGTGTCGTAATTTGAAGGAGGTTGATTAAGAAACAGGAATGCAATAATCTTATTATATGGTATTTTTAGAACTTACCATATATCCAAACCAAATCTTTACTTGAAGGTCCCGCCATTTGGTTAAATGTATCTTCAAAGTACACCTTCTTCAATGGAATATCTTGAATACCCATTCTTTCTCGCTGAAAACGTTGAATTTGTATTGTCTACTGTTGGCAATCTCAGTCGCAGATGGAGTTGATGTTAATTTCACAATTTTATTATCATTAACAGCGTTATGTGGTGTATTACATTGTATTCCACCCATCGCATAAAACTTCTCTTTCCAGTCATGCTATTGATGTTTACATCAGCACTATCAAATTCAAATTGTGAAAAGGATTACTTGTTAATATCAGGGGTTCCAAGAGATTACAGCGGAATTTTCAAACTGTGACACGTCACTATAACAAGAACAAAATCCCAAATTGGAGACAGTTGAACAATATTTCTGGAAGCAACATTACGAAACAAGTATATTGCTAGACCAAGCAGTACTGGAGATACAAAGGAGCGAGGTCTTGTTGCCATTATAATTGAATGCGCAATGGCAGTACACTTTCTATTAATACTTTCACTTTTCGTTTTCTTGTTTTGATAATAATTATGTCGAGAAGGGTTTTTAGTGATTCTGGAGTAAGGTCATCTGCCCCTTCTGTGAAGTTTGTTAAATCGGGATATTTAGTTGTATCATATGCGGTGCATCGAATATCCTCACGAATTATTGTCGCTGCAGCTTTCACAATTCGTAAACGTTCCTCCTTTTCATTTTGTGCTTTTTCTGTATATCAACTATTGATGAGCTTTATACCCGAACCACGAAAACACACAACCGTTGGCCTATTTCGAATGGCGGCAAACACAACACCATCACCGTATTCGTCCGCTAGTTTATTTTTAAGACTTTTTAGCATTAAAGAGGAAGTTTCGGGCAAGTAAGATTCTAATTTTTGCATTAATTCTTGAATTGTGAATTGGCACTCATCAGAATTATCTATAAATTCGCGCAAGTTACGAAACGCCAAAGAAACGCCCACGTTTACGAGACGATGGTTAGTTAGACAGAAATTTCGAATAACAATCATTATGGTATCGTGCCTATGCCGCTACTAAACAGATAACGCTATCGACCCGATGTAAAATGTCTCTGCTAAAATCATCTTCTCAATTAGCACAGCTTTGTATAATTCTGTCTTTAACTGTAGGTGAGCGAACTTCAGAGATAAGTTGACCTTTAAAAATATTTTTTTGTTTCTGCTACGACATCGCATACTTTAGCACTAAATATACAGTTTCTTTTAATACCGAATTGTTCAACTGACCTTAAACTTATCGCACTACTACTACTTCCAGGGGCATTCTTTAAACATTTAAGAATATTTCTGTCTTTTATATATTCACGCCTACATACTTTATGAACGCTCACCCTCGTAATGTCTTGTAATAGTTCCTATTCATCGTCGTTTCGGGTTTTGCTAGCCGCAATTAAATTTGCCAAAACTTTTTCTACACTGACGGTTTCACCACTTTCAAGCGGTTTTTTGCAAATAAAGCAATCGTCGATTTCCATCTTTGACACACCGAATAAAAGTAAACTAAGGCACTAGTATACTTACACGATAATGAAAGCAAACTAAATAAAACATTGACAATAGACGACGTGCAAGGGCACGGTGTGGTCGGAAGGAAAGGATGCGCGTTATTCTACCGACCACCCCATATAGTGCAATGGATTGGTCCAACAACAGAGACTCGAACGACGCGATTATAATTTGGTACCTATTTACGATCTGCTTGTTTCAATCAATGATAAATCATAATTTTAGGAAATTTTTCTTCTCTATACTAGTATTAAGCAAACTGAAACGTCATTTGTGAGATTAGGGGTCGATATAAGAAAAAATGTACAGGACATAAAAGATGCAGAATTTCATAGCGAATAATTTAAGTCCTATTTATTTTTTTGGTCAGGGTAACAGTTTTTGAGAAAAATTGAAAAAACTAGCAAGATGTCATCTTGGAGGGTGGTTTCTTAAGCTAAAAGGAATGAAGCACCTTCCTGAGAAGTGGGAACTCTTTTAATCTACATTAAGACGTCTATTGAGAGTCTGTACCCAAATTTTTAAAACTTTATAAATTTTTTCTCCTAGATGCCATTCTTAGTGCTAATTAACTTTCACTTTTTACGAAATGTTGTGTCTTGTTTTGCAATTACTTAACAAAAATTTAAAATCCCTCGAAGACCTTCTTACGAATTTGTTTACTGTTCACTAGTTTCTTCTAACACATTTTTTTAATACTGCGAATGACTGGAGCGCTGTGAGCACTCGTATACTTGGTAAAAAAAATTGGAACGCATGGCTGAGAGCGTATATTGAAAGCGCACGCGCATTTATTACTTGCGTGGAGCCGCCTTCAGATCATTCAATATGTAATATGAACCTTATTTTAAATGGAACACCCTGTATTTTATTAATTCATAAAGTTAAGAAAAAGTCCTCTTTTGAATAGTATAAAGGTAATAATTTGTACGCCTTTTGAGTGCGAGAAATTGTAAAAAAGTTTGAAAGCAACAATCCGATTTTATGTGAATGATTAACTCTTAACTAGTAATCGTTGTTAAAGTTATAACTAATGCTTGTGCAACATATTCCCAATAAAAAATAAAATAGTTGGGTATTGCATTCCATAATTTATATTAAACTTCACAAATGCTTACAAAACATTTTGTTTATGAATAAATTATTGATTTAATTTATCATTTTTGTGAATAATTTAATAATATCCTCGAATGTAACTATTTGAAAATCAAGTTTCAAGAATGTAATTTACAGAGTTAATGGTTTTCATAAAATTAATCATTGTTTCTCGAAAATGTGTTAAAGTGTTTTCTTTAAGACTTAAGATTATATTTTTACACGAATAAAATGTTTAATTAAAAAGAACATGTTCAACAAATTAAATTGTTTCCACCAAATTCTAATTCGAGTAATTATTTATTTTTCGATCAATTGCTTTCGAGCAATTTGCATTCGAGGAATTTACCTAAAACCGTTATTTGTTCTTTTTTTAATTTGCAATAAATTTAATCCTTGACTTATTATCTAACTACAAACGTGAACATTAGCAAAACAATCAATTTTCGAAAAGAAATTTGGAATATCACTCACTTCTATATTTGTTTCTGGAAATATATTAATTTAAAAAGAAAATAGCTATAATTCGTTTATTAGTAATTATTATAAATTAACGTATAATACACTCTTAAATGAGTACGTGTTAAACAAAATTGCAGTGTAATAAAAATTGAATATTGTTGAAAGTAAAGAGAAATCGAAATACAAAGACCGGATTCATTAAAAATGAGGTCGTACACATCACAGCATTTATTATACAAATACATTCATTAAACACAGACAAAGTTTTTCAAATAACTTTAATAAGATTTTTTCTACATTTTCAATTAGGGGTCTTAATTAAATGTGTTTCTTTTGGTTAAGTGTTAATTATATATTTTTTTTGGTATGATAAACTGCTAATGAGGTATAATGTGATTTTATAAGTACTTTATTCTTAATAGTTATATTTAAAAACGTAATTATGTTTGAAGAATAATTAGGTGCACACTTTAAGTAAAATATTTACGGTAATTTATATTAAAGCTTTATAACTCTAGAATTGAAATGATCAAAGCTTCATTAACGTACCGCAGCATACAGTTTATTGAAGATGCATAAAAACCACCGGATTAAATTAGATAATGATTAGGTATGAATATTTTAAAATTTGAATTAATAATCTTATTCTTAGTTGAAGATGCTCCGTAATAAGTTAATATAATATACTAATATTAGAATTTGAAGTCTTAGAGCACCCCAAAAATTAATACAGTATATAAAATTGCATTATTTAACTATATGTAGTAGAACTTGATTTTATGTTGTGATTGAAACATATTCTGCTTTATTTTTAGTTGGTTGGCGTTCTTATAATTGTTTGTCTTCAGATCAGTGGCGTAACCAGAATTCTGCTTCGGGAGGGGTCCCACATGACCACACTCAAATGATATTTTGATAAATTTGCATGCAAAGCTGCTGTTTCATCCTATGATCATGTTTTCAACACCTCTATTAACATTCCTAAATTTTAATATGAGGTAATAATGTTTTGACTATCCAATAATAATAATAATTAGGTTTTCTAATTTTATTTTTAAAATCAAAACTCATACTATCAATGAAGCCCTAGTATTACTACCTTTCATAACCTAATTCAGTATAGATAAACAAAAACAATTTGGTCGCCTGAATTTTTTTGATATGATTTTTAGTGGCACGATATCTACGGGAAACAATAAACAGATATGCCATAATAGTACTACAAGCATATATTTTTTTAATGGCACAAGAATAATAATTTAAACACAAACAGATTTATTTAATTCAACATACAAAGGAATTGAATTTAAATTACCTTCTGAGACTTCTTCATAAGAGGATTTCTCTTTTGGGATTCTTTGCCATTTCATCAAGGACTTCCTCTGCCGTGAACGGTACTGGGTAATGAATGAATGATATTAGAGCAAGGCCGTTGAGCCGTTCGTTATCTATTGAGTTTCAAAGATAATTTTTTATTCTTTTTGGAGATGAGAATGACCTCTCCACCTCACACGTTGAAACAGGTAAAGCAGCTAGCACTTTCAACAAGTAATTGATGTTTGTATAAAAATTCACATCACACTTATCTAAAATTGACAGAATCCTTTGAGGTCTCTTTTCTTGTGCGATTTTCTCCTATTTATGACACCACAATATATACTCATTTTCAATTGCTGCTTCTGAAGCTTTTCTCTTATAAAATAATTTAAGGGGGATTACTGTTTTTGGAAGTAAAATATCAAACGCTCCCAAGATATTTCTGTTCGATAATACTCCTCAGGGGTATTATGAGGTACATTATCTCTCTGGGTTCGCTTTAACACTTGACGGGGTACTTCAATTTTAGAACTGAAAATGTTTTTCATCAGTGTCTCTGCTTTCTTATACAATGTAATTAACGGGTTCTTTTTCTTCTTGGGATTCTCAAATATTTTTTAGAAAAAATAAAATATCGTCTGTATACTTGAGAGCTGAAGATAACTCAATACTGGGCTTTTGAAGATACTTAGCCAATGGAAGGGTGAGATTAAACACAAATTCACAAACAAATAATCCCAATATGAAACTTCCTTTTTTTTACAGAACTAAGAAGAGTCGAAGCAGTAGTAGACACATATCGTTTACTTGAAGATAATTCTTCTACTGTTTTCACAATGACGAAAAAAAGTTCAACAAAGACATTAATTGAAACTTGACATTCAACAAATCTAGTTTGGCATAAACCTATCAGACGTGTTTTGTTGGATTCAGTTTCCAGATGTGCTATTTTATTCTTCAGAAAATCAATGGCAAGGGCATTATTCCTAAAAAGGTTTTTTACCTCTCCAACTACACCCAATCAGTTTGAATGGAAGGTACGTTCATTGATTCATTTAGGACCAGTTTTAATCTATGAGCCGCACAATGAACATAAATAGCATTTGGATACAGTTCCTGAATTTATTTATGTACACCAGTAATATGCCCCTTAAATGTTGCACAGCCATAATATCCTTGGCCGATCATTTTGCCCATGTTCAGTTCTAAACTGTTGCAGATTTCGAAAATTACCTGACAAATATTCTCTGCCGACAAGTCATTTATATGTGTAAAACGCAAAAAATCTTTTTTCAAAACAGGTTGAGGATCATTAGTTAGATATCTAATGCATAGAGAAATTTGTTCTTTACCAGAAATATCCAAAGTTTCATCTCCTAAAATTGAAAAACAATGAGCGTTGTTTATTGATGTTACGACTTGTTTTTGAATCAGGTCTCCACAAATCTTAATTATCTCGTTTTGCTTTTCTGGGCTGATGTAGGATGCATTGCGAGCACTTTCTAATAGGTGAGACTTCAATTTCTCATCGGTGCATGCTTTAAATCTAAGAAGATCCCGAAATTTTCCTTCCTTACTTACAGGTTTGTCAATCGCAATAGGATCACTATTTCTATGACCCCTTAGAAGAATTTCATTTTCACCACAAAAAATAACTGTGTCTATTATAGGTTTCAGTGCGGTTCTGTTTTGTTCCAAACCCCCAAGACCCCCCCCCCCTGGCTACGCCACTGAGCTTCAGATATACAGGGTGTTTCTGAAAGGTGTGTAAATGGCTTTACCAGAGGTTTCCTGGCTAAAAATAGACCGTTTGACACCAATTTACTTATAACTAAAAGTGCTCCATAAGGGCGTCAGAGGGCGTCAAACTTTCTAAAAATATTGTATATTGGGAATAACTACAGAACGGTTTGACGGATTTTGTTCCGCCTACGTATGCTGGTTGTCTGCTTTCGAAGATGTTTTTCTGTGTAATGTATACAAATTTCGGATGCCAGGAAAAGTCGCTTTTGTACGGGCACTGTTAAATAAATCATAAAATTTTAACAATCGTCAACGATACAAAACCAAAACAATGCTGACAAATAAAATGAACATTTCTTTTATTGATATAATACACACTTTATCTGTCGTAGAAAAAGTATAGTCAGCAACACGTGTGGAATGGCTATTCCGCACTCATGGAACCGTCATTCCACTCGTGCGGAATATGCCATATTCCAAACTTGTTACAGAATGTACTATTACTGAAATAATAACATATATAACTAATCGTTATAACTTAAAATGTACATGACCAAAACAAATATTCAACTTGACATTGAACATATTATATGTTGTATTTTATGAATATTAAAATTTGTTTTTACTAAGTACAACTGTGTGGAATATTTATTAAAAACTAAAAACAGAACTGTAACTGATTTATCGAAAAATGTGCTATTTTTACTTTTGAAGTAATTCAGTTTTACCGTCAAAGTAAGAACAAATACGTAGTAGGTACAATGAAATAAATTTCTCTATATTGTTACAATGAATTGTTAAACAGCTTTTTGTTTACAATAAGTCTAACAATAGCTATTTCAAAATACAAGTAATTAATTGCGAACATAATTTAATATATTAATGTTTTATTTGTAATTAATTAGCTACATTAATTGAATAGTCAATTAATGGAATAAATGATTTAATATATTATTAGAACAGAATAACATGAATTTAACTGTCTTGTTTGTTCAATATCAATATCAACAATTACATTAAAACGTGTTAGAATTAAAAAACCAAGAGTTTCAATAGTTTTTAAACATAAATAAATTACGTACGGGTAATAAGTTTCATTTAAATGAAAATTACAATTTCTGTAAATGAGCTGCGCTAATCTAGGTGAAGTTTAGCCTAAGGCTATTCTTACACTTAACCTAATATAATGTTAGTGAAAAGATATCAATGTTTATTTAAACTAGACAAAAGATACAATTATTATAATTATACTGTGCTTAACTGTTGCTAAAAAAACGGCTTTAATTTGTCTACGAAATGTATATAAGACATACTTTTAAAATGAGGTTTAACTGAAAGTTGATACGATAGTATAAGTGAAAGTGAAAGACCTTCTGAAGAGTCTGTCGAATATTAAATATAGTAAATGTAACTATTGAGTCTGGCGATTGTGAAAATTATGCTGGAACACTAATTTCAGATAGGAAGGATTTCAATCAGCTGGTGGACAAAAACTAAATAATGCATTGAACCAACATTGTTTAATTTCAACCATTTTAACTCTTTAATCTAAGTAGAAACGTGATCAAATTTCCTTATACCATAAATAAACCGATCGCAATTGTTCTGTACAAGCTCAATTCTATATTTTTATAAATAATATCTTAGACGAAGATAATAAACTAAATCACAATAATATAGAACAGAAAGTACCAGAGTTTCACAGAGCTCTTTACGTATTTTAAAATTTAGAATATAACGGTTACTTTATAAAGTAGTCTTTTATTTGCTGAGAAAACTTAGATTTTCATCAAAGATGACGCATTCAAGTGGATTAAAACAATGCATCAACATTATACAGCATAGGCAAATATTTTAGATTTTTCAATGACATTAGATATATGCATTTTTAATGCGCATACGCTCACATTAGATAGGGGATTCGACAATAGTTATTTACCTACATACCGAGTTCGGGAAGTAGAATTTCCTGCATGAGCGCATTTAAAGCAAGAGCGAACGGAGTGAGCGAGTTCTTTAATAGCGCGAATGCTAGAATAATCTTCCAGAAAAAGGTTTGTACATAATTTTGTAACGAACAAATATTTCTTAAAAAATAATATAATTGACAGCTTAAATCTTGAATTCATAGATGGCACTGTAAATTTTTAATAACTTTTAATTGCTTTTTGTACTTTTTTTATGTGTTTTTATTTTCAAAAAATACTGGGAAAAGCGTTTTTTACAACTAAAAATTAAAATTACAATTACAAAAAATATATATTGTACAGGTCTCTAGTCATTTATAACCAAGATACAGGATGCTTTAATTATTTTTCTTATTTCTTTAATTGCCGATCACTCACAAGTATCCAATAGCGTATAAACATTAATGTTAATCTATGGACGGACTTTAAAAATTCAAAAATTTTGTTTATTTACAAAGACGGTAATACAGCGTTTTAAAATTCAAATAAAATAAATTTTATGAATTTTTTATTTCAAAATAATGAAATTTGTCATTTTGTGTTTCTCTTTAGCTTATCGTTTAAAGTCTAAATGCAACATTAATCACCAGACCCGTATTTAGGATAAAATACGTTTTTTAATACATACATATCTATCTTGGAAATGAACATCCTGTATTTCAAAAAATTTGAAAAACTTTTTACTTATTTGAAAAGAGCAGAAAAAATTGAGTTATAATAGTCGCTTTTCTAGTTTCTGCATACAATTTTGTTAGTGAATAATTTGAGACCAACTTAAACGTTTCCGTAATACATGAGACAATTTGAATAAAATTAATTTTATTTTGCATGACTAATAGGATAATTGGTTTTGTTTGATTTGATAAATTCGATACATTATATTCTTTGTTGTTAATATTACAGTCTCTGATTTTATGAGTTAATGAACACCGAAGACAAATAACATCATTTGCACAGTCTTTTGATGTGAGAATATCTATAACATTTATCACAATGAGATATGTGGCAATTGATTTGGTTGATATGGTACCACTCTTTTTTATTACTGACAATTAGCACTAAACAAAGTACAAATAGAATTATCTTTATATTTTCAAGAATTAATAATTATAGTCGTATTTATGTAATAACCATCGTTGAAGAATTTTTTCACTATAGTCAAATTATGACACAATAACGCGGAAGTTTACATTAACTAAATTAATTAATTGTTCTCCTGAAATACATACAAATAGATAGATACAGTGCCAGCAATATTTAATGTGAAAGTGTTTTATTCTTGACCTTGTGGAGAGGAACATATAGGTACAAAAGATACTCTTCTATTATTAGGGGCAAGGGAATCATTGTTATACATATTATTAACACACCATACAGTGAAATGAATTTTCCAACTTCTGATAGAGATGGAAGAAGTTCTTTGTCTCTTGCTCTCAGGAGGAAATAGGAATACTTACGAGTACTTGTTACCAGTGTTTTCCGTTTAATAAACCTGCCACCACGATCGTACAACAGTCATGTACTGTAATCCACACCTTTCTGGACAGGAAATTAACAAATAAGTTTGAAATTTCAAAACATTGACGTATTTGTTATGTGAGTGACAGTGGAAACAGAAATGAACGATTTAAATAACGACCCAAATTCCCTACTCTAATTCGCAAGAGATTGTACATATTGTTGCAAACAAACACCAAGAATCCGGACGAAACATCTATTGAGTGATTCACGGAGTACAATCTCGTTTATTAAGCAACGCTTAGTTAACGTTTAATGATCAAAGACTCGACTTTAGTACTGCCGCCAGATGGTGGCAAAGTTTTGAAACTCTTAATAGTTTACTATTAGGACGTGCTATGATAGCATGAAGCGTCATTAAATGTCGCACTTTATTAGATTTAAATAAACTTCACCAAAAAAAAAATGCTATATATTTTTTAGACAACTATATTATAACATCACATCAAAGTTTTGAATTTTTAACTTTTTTTATGGGTCGTAATTAATTGCTATGTATTTTTTACTGTTTTGTAAAGTAAATAATTCGAGTTGTCATGTACAGAGTGGGGCAGAATGGACTCCCTGACTTTACGGGTGAATTGTACAAAACAAACCAAGATAATTAAAACATTATTTTATTTCTGAAAACAACTGTCAATGCCATTTTATTTACATTAGGTTTTGAAAATTATATTATCCAGGTGACGACCTTGGCGAACGATGCACATATTTAGTCGTTCAAAGAAGTTTTCGTACACTCTGCTCAGCATATCTGGCGTTATTCCAGCGACGACATCTGTAATGGCATCCTTAAGAGCTTCTAAGGTCCTTGGTCGAACTTTGTATACCGCAGCTTTTAGAAATCCCCAAAGAAAAAATCACAGGGGCTCAGATCCGGGGAGCGAGGAGGCTATGGAATATCGCCTCGTATGGAGATCAGGCGACCGGGGAACTGTTCTTGGAGAATTGCGCGTGACCGACGGGCGGTATGAGCCGTGGCACCATCCTGTTGAAACCAAAAGGTTTCTGGTTCATATTCTCCACCATATCCTTCCAATTTGGGAGTAAAAAGCCCTCTGCGTTGCCACAACACTATTCTTGTTTTTAAAGAACGCTTCTACGATAAAACCTCGATGCTCACCAGACCACGGCATGATTGCTACTGAAAATGGCGTCGTTTCCCCCACCTAATGCCACTACTCCCACTCCGCTACATCACCAGCGCGCTCATCAGTGATTGTTTGAAACTAGGGAGTCCATTCTGCCCCACCCTGTATATTAATTATTTGCTAAGTAGTTTTTGGAAGTATAGGTATATTTTAGAAAGGTAATGTATCACAATATCAAAATGCTAAGTTTTTTAATACTTTTTGCTAGATAGATAAATTGGACGCTTAGCAAATATGTCAATGTATAATTTAGATAAATTGCAAAGCATTTGAACAAGTTTGCTTGGTAAAAATAATAGAAGTTTTGTATACCAAAATTAAAGCATCATTTCAAAACATACCAGACGTTTATTTACCAAAAAACAATTAACCGAAAATGCAATTCATTGAACTAACAATTTATCGATTGAAAATTGAACGAATGGCAAGTTTATTGAAATAACCGTTACACGAAAACATGTAATTTTTTTAAGAAGAAAATTCTAATAACAGTAACCTACCAACAAACAACGTTCACCTTCAATCACATCTACCAACCAACACCGTTTACCCCAAATCACATAAAAACATGTAATTTTTATAAGAAGAAAATTGTAATAATTATAACCTACCAACCAACACCGTTCACCACCGATCACCTTAACTACAAAGCAAGACACGTTTATTTGCATTTAACGCACTCTACTGGGCATCCGTTATATCTACCTAGCGTTAATTACTCTACTTTGCATTCATAATATCTACCTAGCGTTAATTTATTATACTTTGCATCCATTATATTTACCACCCATATATTATTTCTACTAAATATTTCATACATTATTACTTGAAGATATTAATATAAACTTAGCAAAAAATGAATAAACTGAGGAATATAGTTATTTACTATGACAAATTTTTAAATATATAAAAAATGAATTGTTAACCAAGATTATATTTTTATTTTTATAGAGCAATAATTATACATACTTAGCGAAGTAACTGGTCGAAACATTATAAAACTGTGCAAATAAGTAGTTGCGTTTTTTTATCAATCATAGTTGTACAAGTATGTGAAAGTGTTATTTTGGTTTGTCCGGGAGTGATTCAGCGCCTCAAAATGTTGAGAAGCTGTAATACCAAAAATTACTTAAATCCATATTTTGAACAAAATTGAACATGATTAAGTGCAAGTGTTGCTTAAATGCGTACCTAAGGTATTACCAGGTTGTACAGGGTGAGTCAGTTTAGTGTTCCCTTGGGGGGTTTTGGCCACTTCCCGACATTTTACAGGAAAAGTAACTAAAGGGTGTCGAGCTCAACACTCAGCACGAAAAGATCAAGTTTACCATGGAGACAGAAGAGAATAAGGAGCTTCCCTTCCTGGATGTTCTAGTGAAACGAGGGGATAACAACAAGTTGGCTTATAGTGTATATCGTAAAAAGACACACACCGACCGATACCTCCATGCCACATCACACCATCATCCACAGCAGAAGCGGTCTCTAATCAAAACTTTATTGCATAGAGCTAACAAGATTCCTGACGAGGTTCACAAGGCAGAAGAACTTCGACACGTCCAACAAGACCCTAATGAAGAACGGCTATACCAGAAAAGAAATAAGAGCCGCCTGTCGCAGGAAATCCAAAAGAGAAGGAACAGGTCACCACCTACGCTCGTTTGCCATTAATTGCTGGAGTAACTGACAAATTAAGAAAATCTTTGGAGAAGAAGAATATCGGTGTCAGGTTTGGAACGGTTAGAAAAATCCAGCAACTACTACCTTCTAATAAAGATAACCTGCCGAAACTCTCAGCAAAAGGGGTCTACCAAATTGACTGTTCATGTGGAAAGGTCTACATTGGTCAAACCGGACGCAACATAAAATGTAGATTAAAAGAACATCACCGAGTCCAGAGCGGCAGATAAATCAGCAATCGCAGAACATCTACACGAAAAAGGAAAACACATCATCAACTTCGAGGAAGCTAAAGTTCTATCAAGGACTAACAACTACTATCCAAGGATAATCAGAGAATCCCTAGAAATTATGAAAAATAAAAACAGAAGATCAACCAACCATTGAAAACCAACCACCCGTTACTGATCGACATCAACCAACCTTAACGGAACATAGGTATATAACGAGGAGCAGAAGACAACAACATCAGTCTTTAGAGTACTTCTGAAGAAGCTAACAGCATGGTTTGCGAAACATCAAGCAGAGAACGTAGGAAGGAAGGACGAACACGGCTCAACCCGGAAGATCAAATTTAATTTTTTTTTATATGGAAGTCATATTTAATATAATTCCCAAGCAGATTTCAAAAATTTTTATAAATAAAGAAGTTATGAGCAGTTTTGTTTTGGACCAAATGTGAAAAACGCCTTGTATCTTTTTTATTTGAAGATATAGCGGGATGCGGTTTGAGCATTCAAATTTTCTTAAAATTCGAGCTCGACATCCTTTAGTTACTTAAAATGTAAAATGTCGGGAAATGGTCAAAACCCCTTCCCCCAGGAAACACTAAACTGATTCACCCTGTACATACGAACGTTACTGGGAAACCAAAAGTGTCCCCCTGTTGACCTGTCTTAGGATTTTTTGGAGAAATTTTTTCTTCAGCAGTTATGCCTCCTAGCTCGTTTTCAATGGCCCACACTGTATGTACAGAATATACAGACGAAAGTTTTCAGAATATTTTTTTTGTATTATTAACTACTCCGGAATAGAACTTATAGATGGGAATCTTGAACCTACAGTTAAGAATTCTATTTATTTAGAGAGAAAAAAATAGATTTTAAGATGTTGACAAATAATCAATGTTTTTTAATATTTTACTCAATTACTTATTCATATTTTATGTAGTACCTACCAATTCCGAATGATTTAGTTAGGTGTTTGTGTTTAAAGATGGCATGTTAAACCACATTGGATGAGCTTTTTTTAATGGTACCTGTATATTTTTTTGATGGATTCTTGTAAGGCTTTTTTCTTTATAAAACATCTGAAAAAAATACACAGTTGTAGAATACATTTTTTGAGAACAATGGTGTAGAGTAATTAAATGCTCCCCAATATTATTTTACTTTTAGAATAAAAAAAAATTAGGCATTTAGAAGTGCGTCAAATAACAATTAAAACTATTTGCATAGACAATTTGTTTTCTAATTGAGTTTTGATAACTTTCATAAGCTTACATAAAACCAAATTGTATTTTCTTTAAAAAGTTTGGTAAACTTAGTTAATAGGAAAACAAAATCAAAAACCAACGCTTTAGATAATTGTAAAATAATGGTAAAATAAGATAGCTTTTATTTAAAAAAAATTTATAATACAACTGGAGAATTTTATTAAGTACTTTGTTGTATGAAAAAAAATGCCTTCCAACAATCTATTAATAAATATACCGGGTGTCATTTGAAAAAAAACACTTTGACATACTTCATTATAATTCTGACTTATGTAACTCATCCAATGCAGTTTAGCACGCCATTTACAAGTATATGGTTTATAGTATTCTTTCCATACCATAAAAAAATATATATGGCCTCGACCACCAAACTCAATCACTCGGTATATGCAAGTAAAAAGTTCAAGAGTGTATACTACGTATTCAAAAGTATCTAAGCTTAATAAACAAATATTTTAGTTAAATACTACTTACTCCTATAATTTTTTATTATATATTTTGTTATATTAAAGGAGTCGTGGACACTTCGCCGAATGGACATAACGTCGAAACTTGGATACAACGTCGAAACGAATTATTGGACATATCGCCGAAACTGGACACAACGCCAAAATCACCTGCTGGATACATTGCCGAATAGACGCAACGCCGAACTCAGTAATTGGACATATCGGCGAAATGTGGAAAAGAAAAAAAAGACAAAAATTGTAATAACTACCAACCAAAACCGTTTACCCCCGATCACATGAAAACAACTTACATTGATTAAAACAAATTTAAGTGGAAAAAAAAGTGTTTTTGAATACCTTACTTAAGATTAATCCCTCTTAATACGAAAAACACGTCAGTTTTTCTTTTTCTACGTTGTGTCCAGATTCGACGATATGTCCAATTACTGATTTCGACGTTGTGTCCTTTTTTGGCATTGTGTCCAGCAGGTGATTTTGGCGTTGTGTCCAGTTTCGGCGATATGTCCAATAATTGGTTTCAACGTTGTGTATTTTAATCAATATCCGATCTACGTGTGTCAGCTTTTGGTTTTCGACGTTGTATCCACATTTCGACGATATGTCCAATTACTGATTTCGGCGTTGTGTCCATTTTCGGCAATGTATCCAGCAGGTGATTTTGGCGTTGTGTCCAGTTTCGGCGATATGTCCAAGTTTCGGCGTAGTGTCCATTCGACGTTATGTCCATTCGGCGATGTGTCCGGATCCCTACTAAAGAAGGGTTGATTAAACTTTTATAGTAATCCCGACAAAGTAATTTTAAAATTGTCATTAATAATATAAGTACTTGTAATAATTGCATTGTTTTGTTTGTGTTGTGTAGTGAATTATCTAGTCATAATTTATTGTATATGGTTATCATTCACTATTGTAATTTTTGCTTTGTATTAGGTACCTTAGAGCTCGATTAAAGAAACACGATAATAAACGTTTTCCAAAACGTCGTCATATTTGGAAGAACATATTATAAGTTGTTTCATTTAACCAACTCATCTCCTAGGAGAAGGAATACATTGATATCACAAAAATATATAAATCATATTCTATAACTAAAGAATATTTATTTGCCTTTGATGAAGCACGTGTATAACGGGCGATATATACATCAATTTAAAAAAAAATTCTAAGGCTTTTCCTACATTCCAATTATACAATAAATATTCTTATTCTTTTGATTAATTAATTACAAAACTAATCTAAATAACTTACTCTCATATAACCTACATATAATTAAAGAAATTTTCGAGTTTTTCAACAATGTATTAGCTAATGGAGTACGCGATCAATTGTTACAGAAGTTTTTCTCAAAGGCGATTGTTTTAATTGAGTAACCTGCTTATTAAAAAAGATTTTACTCAAATCCTGTAGACAGTAAATAACTATGGATGTAAACAATTAAACTAACATTATTTATTATAGTGACATTTACCGTACGAATAAATAAATACATAGTGATATTGAGATAAATCTAATTGATTACTTTTATATAGTAGAAATCCAATTATTTGTAATTTTTTTTCGTTTTCATAGTGTTAAAATGTTAATAAGTTCTATTATGGGTACCTGGAAAATTTAACAGAAACTTTATTCAGATTAACCATATACTCCAAATTGCAATAGAATATATAAAAATTTGTCAATTCAGTTTGATTTTTTAAAATGAAATTATTGTGTATGTTAGTTATATTAAGTACGAGGAATTAAACTTATTTTCCAAATAAAGATTTTTCGGAAAATTAGTATGTTTGTGACGAGTTTAGTTTTACTTACGGTTGTTATTTCATAATTGTTTTCGATTTTCATTTTAATATGGAAATTCTAAATGTGAACAATAACTTGCTGTTAGTAAATTATGTAATTTTAATTTATATTGATAACATACGGTATTTAATAAAAAAATGTTTGTAGTGATTAGAGTTCCTATTCAATTGAATTAATTTTTGTTGTTTTTATGTTTAATTGTTCTAAACTTCTACAGATTTAAGTTAAGTGTGAGGATTAGTTTTTTTACACTTCTGAAGTTGAGTAGAGTATGCTAGAAATTCTATTTAAAATTGAGAAAACAGCACGTTTCTGTACGTGTAGGTGCTGGGAAGTGTTTTTTTTTCTGTACACATTCATATATTTCAACAAGTTTTCGCTGCTTCATTGATTTACATCTTTATGATGGCATAAAAAGTGAAAACGTGTGACTGAATACGTGCTGAAATGTAATTTTTGTGTATGTAATTTGTTATATTTGTTTTCGATTTAAAAGGTTTAAAGTATAAATACGATTAGCGTATTGATTGTTACAATCAAATAGCAAATTTGACAATTATAAGCAAACAATCCCTTTCTGTTAGAGGTTTATACATATAATATTTATGTAGCTAATGCGGTGATATCAAATACTAACAATCTGGTTTTATAAATAACAATTTTGATTCTGTGATATTAAGTTGTAATACGTTTTGAAATTTCAATATATTAAAGCAATTGGCATGCTATTACTTTAAATATATACCTACCAATTTTTAAATTGTCCTCTAGGCTTAGTTGGTTAATTAAGTTCAACTGATTACTTTAGAATGATCCCCAAAATAAACAAAGTGCAAGCATTGTAATGTAATGTAGTTAACGTTCGTGATTGTCTTGCAGTTTACTATTGTCGGTCGGAGCAAAGTGTAGTTTATTTTCGAAAAACAATTTTAACTCTACAACTAAATTAAGCGAAATACTCAATTTGTTTTCATCAAGGTATTTTTACTCTAAAATGCGATGAATTTTCCTTTTTCGGATAGAAATGTTCTAATAACTTTTAAATTGAATAAAATGAATGTACTGTTTAAGATTGTTCAAATTTAATATGTTTAAAGAAATAAATTGTTACATTAACAATGACTACAATGGAGGTAAATGAATTACAAACGGGAAGCTGTTATGAAGATTAATGGCATTTGCATTGGTCTACTTTGAAGAGTAAATTAATTATAAATAATTATTGTGTTATTGTTGAATGTTTGTGAAATATGTTTTAGTAAATTGCAACAATATTATAAACTTTAACCTTGTTACTACTCAATAATTAATTAAATTACTATTTAATAAAACACTTGCAATGGTACTTAATTAAACTTTGCCTGCAATTTCTACTAACGATAAGGAGTTAAACGTTGTCAAAGTCCAACGAAGGGATGAAGTTAATCAGTAGATCTAGGAAAATTTTGTATTACGTGACGCTTGTAGAGATGTCTCTTTTATTTAAGTCACGCATCAAAAAGCTTAATTACAATTAACTTTCTATGTTCGCAAAAAGATTAAGCACTTAACGTCGAATACTTCTCGACGTTCTTCATACAAGTAAAGTTTTATTCTGAAAATAATTATTTTTAGAATTGTTTCAATCATTCCTCTTTCGAGTTTCACTGTTAATTTTAGAAAATACTTTCTTTGTAAACCACCTGTTTATTTCAAATTGTGCAATTTCAAGGAGTAAAGCAATTTAACCCGTAAATAGGGCAATTTGACTTAACTGGCTTTTATAGTAAGTTGAGAAGTTATAGTGTAGTTTTAAATTTTGAAAAAAATTAATATTTCACTAATACTTCGATTTAAGAAAACTAAAGATGAATACTAGTCAAAATATAACTCAATTTTGAAACAATTTTTATATTTGTAATTTTTCAAAAGTTTTGAAATTTTTATGAAAAACACGAATAACTAAACACATACATACACACACACATTTTGTTAAAAGTTTTGCATTTGCAATGTTCTCTTTGCATTAAAGCTTTCTCTATAACCCCTTCATACTTGCTCCATTTTAAGTTTAGATGAGATACTACTACTCATACCTTTCCCTGGGAAACACAGATTTTGTTAATGTTACTTAAATCACTGTAGTTGACTATGAAATTTAGGTAAAACTTGACAATGAGTGTAAATAAGAATAATTTCTTAAAAAAACAAATAACTTGAACTACGAAAACACAAGATATGCTAGACAATAACTTTCAAAAATTTTCAAATTGATCACCGTTTTCTCACAAGCATAAATTTATTCATGGTCAAACATTGATATGTTGTCGATGTCAAGTTAAAATCTGCTATGTGAGATTTCTTTAATTTTAGAGAAAAAAGTGCATCTTGGCAAAATTTTTTTAAAAGTTAATGAATTTGTTGAAAAATAATCAATAATTATGACTGCGCGGGACTATATCCGTTGTCGAAATCTGTTGAGTGGTACAAATATTTGGTTTTGGTAAAAAACCCCACATATCAGATTTTAAGTTAAGTTGCTTGAGTTTTTAAGAAATTACTTTTTTTCACATTTATTGTCGAGTTTTACGTACATTATATAGTTAACTATTGAATTATCAAAGATTTAAGTAACATTAACAAAATGTGTGTGTAATTACTTAAAAATTTTAGTTGTTAGAAAAATAACAAGAATAAAAAACGTTTCAAAAATTAAATTATCACTTATCACCATAAGTGAGTTGATTGTTTCCGGAAATTTTTTTGAGTGATTGTCGAAAACGTGATTAATTCGTTCGAACGAAACACGAGTAGTGCTTGGTAAGAAAATTGCATGACATTATCGTCGGGCAAATGAGGGACAAAACGCATCCGCAGATATGGAATTGTCAAACAGCATGCAGTCTACGTCCACATCAAACTCTACTGTAACTAGCATGTATAATGATTGTGTGTTCAATTATAAGTCTTAATCTTTTATGATTATCGTTAACCATTTATAGAGATGAATAAAATAAAAATGGTGGTATTAAATTTAGGGTTAGTTTTGTTATCAAAAAAATTTCCACTTAGTAATTTTCCGGAATTTTTTTGTGTTGTGTTACTAATTATTATAATTAGTCTATTTTGATTGGTTCTTCTACAATGTCATGCAATTTTTAAAACAATAAAAAACATTTTTTTTTATTTTCAAAAATATTAAAAAAGATTTGTTTATTTTAAGGACACTTTTAAATTGATTTAATTGAACTTTACTTACGCCGGTTAATACTCTTGGTACACTTAAAATTTTTACCAAAATTTGAGTCGAAGCGTTAGTGAAATAATCTTTTTTTCAGAATTTAAAACTCCACTGATTTTTTTCCAAGAAACAATTAAAATGTGAAATTTTGAAATACTTGAATTACTTCACCAATGCTGTACTGGGTCGGGAAAAGCATTAAAAAGCATGTTGAAGTATTAAGTCAAAATAGAATTTGTTGGCGACGAACTAGAATATCATAGTTACTATTGTATGTTCAGATATATTTCGGCGCTTGTAGAACAACCATCACCTAAAACGTTATCGTTATCAATTGATTAATTAATTTATTTACTCTTCAATTAATTGAGAAATAATAGAAACGATCATGCAGTGTTTTGATTGTTTATCAACTTTTCTCATTTCGGTCGTGGAAGTTTTAATTATTACATCAATTAAAAACTTCTCTAAATTAGAATGGCTACCCCAATTTAGAAATTTTGCTTTTCAGTTACTAGGCGCATGAACGGTGTTCTGGTGTTGATATGGGACCCATTTTATGTTTTGATTTACTAGAGAAATTGAACAAAATTATGTTTTTCTTGAGAGACTCGGCACTCAGAAAAAATTAGATATTTTCCATAATTATTCTTATTCATCCCAAAAAAGATTTGTTTTTAGTTCTTGAATGTTACATGTCAACCCGGTAATTTGAATTTGGAGTTCTTATTGCAAACAAGTTATTCAAAAACTTATTAACTGTCGGTCACATAAGTGAAACTAGTCGCCCTATGAGAACGTATTGTGTTAAAAAACACATGGGGCTGAGCATAATTTCACGTGACTATAACATATATTTACTGACAATTCCTCGTTGATTGCCAAATATTCTTCCTTTATCATTAGAAAAATTTATAGAGATATTATTAAACATTCCAATAACTTCAATTGTGGGTGTCACTCTTTGCGCATTTTTATTGTTAACCTCTCCCAATCATTCTTTTTCTCAAAACCAATTTACGGAGTCGTTGACGTATTTATTGGTTAATAATAATAGTTCAATAATCAATTTTAAATATACTTGAAATTATTGATGTAATTTTTTTTAAATATTAATTAGTACAATTATAAAACCAAGCATACACTGAAACCTGCTATTAGTCTTTAGTGAGCTATATACCATTCCCCTACAAGTTTTGTATTTTTCAGTCCTGAAGATAATATTTTCAAAAATACACCTTAAACACATTTTTATTTTAATCAACAAAATTGAAGAAATCTTTACTTTTGCACTTTTGGTGATAAGTTTTTGTCACCATATCAGCACAATTACCTCAAAGACAAATTTCATAAAACTTTTAATTTAGTAGTTTATTTTATAATACCGGATGTTTGATAGATTTTGTACAAAACCCAGATGCCAAAAATTTGAGTTTTACACAATTTGTGTTTAGTAATTTTTTTTGATTTACTAAATAATTATCGATACACTGGTGGCAGTTGACCTTTATCAAACAACAACGTCAATGATATCTTAATATATATTTTTGGTTTGCCCTCCGTCCGTACCCAAGATGGCGACCGATCACAAGATCACATGGTAGTCATTTGCTTCACCAATCCTATTTTCACAATTCCTATATAAAAATGTATTTGACTTATGGGAGACTAAACCCACGACATACGAGTTACTGGCAAGACCATTGTTTGTGTTTAACCCCAAAAAATTATTCTTTAGTGTCAAAAATTTACACAAAAGATTTATTTTATAGTTATTTATGTATCAAGTTTGCCTGACGTTATTAAAGCTCATTAATTCCCATGGTACATAGATAATTTTATTTCTGACCGATTTTAATAAAATATTGTTCATTTTTAAAACGAAAATAATGTACCAATTTATTACCTTCCCAGTATATTTGAATCAGGTACCATTGAGTATAAGAGTTTTGTTGTTGCTAGGTTGTTGCTATGTATAAACAGAATTGTTACTTGTTTGTAAACAGAACTTTGTTATCAAGCTGTGTTTGCGTTAAAACCGTGTTTTCTACCCAAAATATAATGGAACAGATTTTGAAAAAAGCTGAAAAATCAAGAGAATCATTAATTCCATCGAAAAGTGAAGCCTTATACCAAAAGAATACAAGATATATGTGAGTGGCTGACACGGAGGGAATTATAGAATCTATAATATCACAAGAGAGTTATGACCCTCTTTATTAATAACGTTACTACGACGATATAAGCTTATAATATCCCGGTCAGAAATAAAAGAATTAATATTTGTAAACCTAAAAATTTTGTGTGACACTCGTCCAGAAACTGTTTTGCAAGTATTCCCACTTATGGGACCTCGGGTGCGCCTCGACCCCATAATGTTGTGCTCACACAGGCAGTTTGTGGCCTAGTGACCAAATAACTAATATCGCCAACCGTGTGTAAAAATTCCAAGTCAGTAAAGTGTAAAGTAAGACGTCTTTACTAAACAAGCATCTTATTTACGGGGATTTATATCAATAAGTGTTGCTACATCTAGTTTGTCGACCGTGTCAACGATCACGTACGAAAATAAAGCAGTTACAAATCAAGGAATTTACACTGTTCGCATGTCTCCCTCATCTCATAATTTCAAGTTCGTTCGATAATGCATCACTTGGTGCATTAATAACAATTTTCTAAATTTCTAACGACCCCTAAAAGGCACCAATTTAGAATCTTCTATAAACCGTCAAAAAAGCTATAATTTTAAGTGACTATTGATCACTTGTCCACCATCAACTTCAAATTGAAGGTTTCATTTTATGGTCTATGTAACAGAACAGAAATTACATTTTAATGATAAAATAAAAAACATTTTATGACATATGCAAGAGTAAATTTATAAATAAAAAATTAAGATTTAATATATTTTATTTTTTTAAGTAACTAATATAGTTTTGGTAATATACATGTCTAACTAGTTCCCTAAAATAAAATGTGAGTTTAATTAAATTTTAGAATGTATCATAAAATACACAGTACAGGTTTATTGCGTATTCTCCTTAATTCTTTTCGCGTGTTTAGAATGAGAGAACCGTTATTATAACAAAAGCTGTTGCCGCTCTAATTACAAAATTTCGGATGGTCAGAAACCTAAGTGAGCTATTGACGTTTTACATCCTAATTAAATAAAGCGAATAGCTTAACTAGTTTGAAACTTTTATTTATTTTGTTAATGTTAACCAATTTTAGATATGTATGTTGTGACAAGTCCTACTTTCTATTAGTAGGTATTTCATAAGTACATAAGTAAATGGAATGACGCATTTATTCATTTTTAAAGTGATTATGAAATTTACCTCTTACAAATATTTATTTTCTAGTAATAAAAAAAATTTTGTTGTTTAAGTACAATTTTCTTTAACCATGGTTTAGTATATATTATAAATAAACTTTATACGAGTACAACTTTTAATTCAATTTTAATTTGCATTAGAGTCGATCAGGTTACATTTTTTTGGTATTAATTAAATATAGATTTAAACGCGCTTTAGTTATTTGTGGGACATTATTGTTTGTTTTTTACGATATTCACTACAATACCTACTAAAATAATAATTAATTTTAGAATGTCGAATTCCATTTGAAATGCGCTTGCAAATTTGGAAATCAACTTTAATAATTTATGAATGTCAATAAGTAATCCAGAAATTTAAAAAATTTCCCCGTAACAGCGACATTATGAGTATGTTACAATTTCAAATAGAATACTCACGCAAATTAAAAAAAAATGCAAACTCCGGCAACACTAATGCAAACAAAAAGTGAATGGGCTGTATTTGTATAATCAAAAATTAAATTTTATAATTTGGGGTTGTGGTAGTTTAAGAAATAGTTTAGAAAACTACGGACTTTACCAAATATGTTACCGAAATGGTTTGAGTTCTTTAAATGAAAATTCAGTTTTCAGAACTATAATCACTCCAAAGTTTTGTGGATCAATGAACAATCTTCCGCCCTTTGAAATAAATATCACCATGTATGGTTTTCTAATAGTATGCTAATATTACATTGAAATATTTACACATTCAGTCGTTTATTGCTTTTACAATATTAACATTTTTACACTTAAGTAAGTTACATCTATTTTTAGTTATTCTACTCACGATCAGTTTATAAACTAAACTTCACGGTTTTAAAATGGTTTCTGTTATTTAAATTGTATACAAATAAACATGTCACATTTAAATTGTAACTTTATGTTTGATGAATTCTTTAAAACTACTCGAATACTATTAGTGTCTGTTTTAATGACGACCCAATTCTTTTACTTGAAATGACCAATGGATTTTATTAGAGAATTTTATTGACAGACCACATTAACGTAAACACATCATACAAAATTCATGTGTAAAATGTACAGGTGCAAAAATATTCGATTAAAGTTTGTTTTTCTCACAATTTCAATTGTGTTACGCCTGAAAACGCTTTGTTTAACCACATTGTGTGTGCTTATTCTGAGATTTATATTTTTTTTGTTTGTAAAAATTGTGTTAATCGTTTTCATAAGGTTCTAATAGCTTTAAAGAATGTTTATACATGCTAATTTACCTAATAAATTAATTATCGGTTAGCGAAGATGATAACAGTTCTTAATATACGTCTATCACATATTATAATACGTGATTAGATTTTCTTAAATCTAATTGATTTTGTACATTTACGTTATCAGTACACATAATTGGATTCGGCATCCTTTTATTAAATTAGAATTTAATGATCCTTAGGCGACAAAGCTTGACAGAATAAATACGCCTTTTTTATATACTAGTACAATACCCCGTAAATTAGATTTCTATAAAGACTTATGTTTTTTGTTGAAAATTGTCATCTATTAAAAAATTTTATTTCAAAATTACCATTTTTGCTGTGTTGTCTAATTATCCACTTCTTGTGATATTATAATTCAGAAAAAAATGGATTTAAATATGAATGTAAAATGACAAAATCAACTAGAACTCTAAATCATGGAAATAGTCTTATATGCTAAATAACGTCTCAGCATACATTTACATTCTTTAAAAACGCTGTTGAAGGACTTAATATAAGACTTAGTCAGGTGTTTTGAAAATTAAACTCTCACTTAAAATAATCTATCCAGTAAAGGAATGAAATGAAAATACTTATGTCGATTGGTCAATACGAAATATATAATATAAAACATTAGAAGGGTACAACTAAATTCTCGTCTAACGACACAGTGGGAGAAATTGTACCCAGAATACTTACACAGTTCCCCCTTTGAATGGCCAAACTTAATCTTTCAATCAGATATAGTCTTGAACGTGGCTCACCAGTGGCTTGAAACATCCTAGCATCTAGTTCATTAATAAATTCGATAGCTTCCGAGCTAAAAGTTCCAAACTTCTCGACACTCAGAGACACGAAATGATAACCCTGTTGAACTAAATTGGAATTCGCTGTGGCTGCTACATTTGTAGCCGATGCTGCGATGTTGATAAACAATTAGCCGTTAAGTTTCTTTTTAGAAAGCTACGTGAATGTTGATAATGACAAATCCTTCTTCAAAACTTAGTAATATCTGGTTTTGCATTTTAAATAAAGCTAAATATTATTTTCCGGGTGAAGAATCAAGTGAATGAGATTATTTATGATGAAAATATTAAACTTGTACTTAGTTTGAGGTTTCAAAACCTTCTACCTCTACCGGAAAGCATGATGACTACCATACAATCCTAGGTTTTGTGTGGAAATAATCAATGAAACCAAAGCTGATAGAAGACACGTACTTGCTCATTGGTCATGGCAAAAGAGGGATTGCAGGTCTCAAAATTGTGTCGAAATTCTGCGTCTGAGACTTGGAGGTAGTTGGTGCATTGGAAATGTTTCGTAGACTTTTCACCTTAAAATATCAGTTACACTAAATATTTAGGATCTCAAAATTTGAAAGCATTTTAGGCTGTTTGTTGGTCAGAGCCTTATGGTTTTGCTGTTTAAATAAAGGTGGTATAGAATACATTCGACATGTGGAAAAACAAATAGGCTATTTCGTCGCGGGGCAACAGTCTCTCTCAATCGGCGCAGTATTATTTTGCGTTCTTAATACACAAATATCTATTTTTGATTGTTTAGTTTTTAGAGGCGTATATAATTACAAAACTGTCAGGTAGTTGCAAAATTCAAATTGTTAGATTATTACACATGTTATTTAGGATTAACAAAAACAATCTTTAATTGGCTTCATTAGGAAACTAAACATATGTTTTATAATAAAAGTGATACGATTAACGGTTAGTTACTTGGTTAATAAATTTTGTTTTGTGGCACAGGTTTCTAAACACTCTATACAATTCACCCCCACACAATTCGCCCTCGTACAATTTGATTATCTGCGATTCCTCAAAGAAAATATAAGTAATCCTTATTGCCATAATCTAAAGCTTCTTTATTTTTTTTAGTGGCTTTGAACATTGTTCATTCGGCCACAAATCAATGATTTGGCTAAAGCTTCTTGACTTAAGCGTTTACCCACAGAAGCATAAGTTTTATGTTAGTTGGGTGCAGGTGCTCCAGATCTAAATTAGTTCTGTGGTTAATTGTATAACATTTGTTCCCTTTTGAAACGATGCTAGTTCTGTATTGTGCGGTCAAACGTATTTCATAAAGGAATAATAAATTGGAGAGGATGTCTTTGGCTACGAACACGGCGACCATTGTTATTGTCTTCAAAATAATCTGGCAACTCTTGCGCTTCTGCCGCAAAATTTTAGTTTTCGACCAAAATATTAAATATGTCTGGGACCTAGGCAGCGGTATAAACGCAAGAGTCATAACACCGAAGACATGGTCTCTTTGATAGTTGTTGTTAAATAAGTAAATAAAATAAATATTATAATACATAAAACGTAAACCCAATATTAACGTATGGTAACGTCTAATTTATTTCGACTTCTTTCAAAATTTAAATGCAGGACGAATTGTTCGGGGTGAATTATCCTCAAGGGTGAATGGTCCAATGGCAAAGAGTGGGGAAAGAATTGCCTCAACTCCTTATATAGTCATTAATTGAAATCGTTACTTAAAAACGTATTAAACTAATCACTTTTATATAATATTTAAAGTTTTTTGATGGTTTACGAGTAACTTTGACACCGATTAAAAACTATTAATGTAAATACAGGTTTATCTTTTCATTTTAGTTAAAAAATAATTAATTATTGTAATCCGTTATTACTAAATTAATTCAATGTTTTAACTCTTAAGAAAACCGTCTTTAATCAAAAATATAAAACATAGATTTAGTTGGCAGGTAAATTAATTTAATTGTTTATGCTCGGTTGCACCACCAACCTATGGTAATAATAATCTTCGGATGTTTTAAAACTATGGCTGCACTTGAAAAATAATAGTTTTTTATAAAACAAAGTTAGTAGTTTTAAGAAAATTAAATAAAATCCTAAACTTGATATACATTAATATTCACATAAATATAATTTTTTTTTGTCGTTAAAGAATATGTATCGTATATTATCTGATTTTAGCAATTGCGCTTTAATTTATTTATTTGATATTATATGAATAAAGGATTGTTATTGCAATAAGTTTGTTCACTATAGACAATTGTATGTCTGTTAGATTAATAAACGCATTATTATTATCATTATTACTATTATTATTATTATTATTATTATTATAAATTGTCACATACAGTCCTCAAGCATTTTGTAATTGATAATACATTTCTATAAATCGTGCAACATGGTTACATTCTTCCTCTTGATATTTATTGTATAAAGAACCAGACCGTATTATAAAACTTGTTTTTGTTTGTTATTCACTTCATCAGTTCTCTTATTTTCAATAATTCTTTTTTATATTAAGGTCAAGTCAAGTGTAAAATGGTGATTCCATTGTAAATTAAGAAATATTTTTGTTTGCATATGCGGACCCAGGATACAGGACGCTACTCTCGACATCAAGAAATTAATTCAATTTTGGTTCGTGCTCTCTCCTCAGCAAACATGCGTAGTTAAGTAGAACCTCCATGTGTAGATGATGGGAAAAGAGTAAATGAAATGACTCTCATCCCCAAAAAAATGTCTAACTTGGTGATGTGCTCAGACACTTTATCACCCTCTCACTTAAAATGTTTAGCAGAAGAATCTGAAAGGGCTTTCTTACACAGAAAATCGGTTTAGCTATTCAGCGTGGAAACGCTGTATCTACTATGGGAACATTTACCACTGATAAGTCATTTTCTGAAATTTTCAATATCGTGGAAAAAAATTACCAATGAAAAGACTAATAACTCTTGTAATTACTTTATTAAATGCTGAAAATAACCACCATTCACTAGTATAAATTTTGTTGGAAACACATTTCGGGCGTAATTTGACGACATTCAGTAATATTGGTTATTTTTTTCCACATTAGCTCTTCCACTATTTTATCTCTTATTATCGTTCTCAATGAGACCTTGAAACTGATGTATCGCATCACCCCTCATCTCTATTTAAAATCAGGGGATGTGCTTCCCTCTGGTAGGGGGTTAAGTTGTGCGGATGAAGAAAGCAGACAAGTTGGCCCCCATCGAATCAGAAATCGATTGGTCTGTGCGTTTTTCCGGATTTTCATTTTAAAGCCGTAAAATCGGGGTGTAAAGTTTTGGTTGGACCTCCTTATATAGAGGTATGTCTATATAAATTATAAAATTATAGCAAACAAAAACATACATACAATGGAATCATAAAATACAAAATATTTAGATTTTTATCACATATCTCAATTGAATTGTGGTTGAATAGAAATTAAAGTGTTACACACTGAACTATTAAATCATTTCTCAGTTTTGATCTAACAATGCAAAAATGTTTTGTTAATTTATGTTATGTTCAAAAAGTTCTTCTAAAAAATAATCAAACTTTAAATTATAAAAAAATTTCATTTAGTAAAATAAAAACTCCAAACACATACACTTTTTCGTTATAACGATTTCCAAAAAAAAATACGCGTGTGTCGTTTAGTAAATTGTTGTAGGGTAATGAAAGTATAACATAAATTAAAAAATATACAGTAAATTAGTATTAGTATTTATCAGAAAATCACTCGGAAAATCATCAAGTTGTAGTACCTAAATATACTCATATGTGTTATATTTTTTTAAATCTTTTATAAGGATTAGTAAACATGGACAAATCACTGTCGTAGCATAGAAGTAATGAAAAAATAACAAAATGTTTGACAAATATAGTAATAGAATCTTCATAAAAATTTGTGTAAATGCGACATAAATTTTCAATTTCTTAATTAAAATGAATTAGTTAGACAGCGTTTGGTAGGGTCAATATAAAATGTGAAAATTTTATTCATTGTGCTAATGTATTAAATTTAAATCTCGTTTCCGAGTTTTATGTAAAGCAATTCAATAAACGTTTATTGAAATCTTGTAAATGAAGGAGGAGATTTATTTAATTTATTTTAATTAAAAATATTTTAATTTATGACAACTAAATGAAGGATTTTAGGTAATTTTGCAAATATAAATTTAAATAACATTTTGGTAAGATTATAACTTGTTATGTTATGAATTTGTAACTCTTGTGTGTGCTATATTGAATTACCAAAATTAAACAATGTTTTGAAAAAGATTTACAAAAATTAATTAAGTAGTAAAAACATTTGGAATTGATGACAAAAGATAAAATTCATGTTCTAGCTTTAAACGACTATAGCAATAAAAGTGTCTTCACTAGAGTGTGTGCTGTAGCTAAATTACTTCTCCATCAAATATATATTCTCTAGTACTCTACATACAACTTAAAATGACTAAAAATGGTTTATTTTCTGCAAAAAAAGGAATAGTGAAAAAATTACTTAAATTATTAAAAGGTCCAAGAGATAAATAAATCTATTTCTAAAACCAAAATTATAAATACTACATACTTTATAGAGTACAAACATTTAAAAGACTATTCATTAGTTTAAATTCTTGCCAATTAACTTCACAACACAGATTCTTTTTAAATTTTATTATTTTAATTTAATTAATAATAATAAATTAAAACTACCGATTTATTTTATGATTTAATAATTAGTGAATTCGTAAAGTATTAATTATTTGAACAATCAGTTCAATTAGTTCAAACTTATTTAATTAATTCGAATGCATTGGGAAGTAATTCAAACATTTGAAATAATTATATAAGATTCAATTTTGAATATGAATTAATTCAATATGGTCATGGATTTACAGAAAAAAAGATTTAAAAAAAATGGAAAGTTTCAGTTATACTCAGTATACTATTGGCGCGGAGTAATAAACCTGTCAGAATTATCGAATCTCCCGTATTGCAGTGGCGTAGGTACCTGATACGTTTGGAAAATCATATTTTTAGTAGGTAAATATATTATAATAGTAAAATCTACCTTTATATGTTATTTATTTTATTTGTATAGTAGATCACATTACAAATTTTACTTCTTTTTTTTTTTTTAATTTTTTTATTTTTTTTATTTATCTGTTTATTTGCCCAACAGGTATAAAACCCAATTATAGGACAAACTACATGTATGGTAATACAGACTGTATATAATATATGAACACTAAGAAACAACAAAAAAAAATGAAATAAATTGAAGTAATATATAAGCGAGTTGACAAGAAACATAACAACAAAATAAACGTTATTTATTATTAAGTAATGACATTAACGTACAGTTGTTAATATCATTATGAGAAAAACTTAAATTAAAATTTCTGCAGATGATATGAGTTGGCGATCTATATAATATATTTGTACGTGCCAATGGTAAATGAAATGTTATTTTGTTACGTGTAGTGAAAAATGGAACATGGAATTTAATGAGTGATAAAAGGTAAAGACAATCAATTAGATTATGAAGTAGTTGGTAGAGAAAAATAACACTAGATGTACGTCTGCGTTGATGTAAACACTGAAAGTCAAATCTTAACAAAAGTGTTTCTTGAGAGCATCCTCTTTCAGGATAAGTTCCATCAATCCTAAAAGTTAAATATTTCAAAAATTTTCTTTGGACTTTTTCAACAGAGGCGATATGGTTGCCTTGTGTGGGATACCATATTAATGAACAATAATCGAGTTTGGAACGCACTAGTGTAATGTACAAAGTTTTTATCGCGATGGAATTTTTAAATTGTTTACAATTTCGTATAATGAAACCTAAAGTTTTTAAAGCAGATTGTGATAGGTATTTAATATGACCTGTGAATGTCAATCTATCATCAAAAAATACACCAAGACCTTTTAAGACTCTACACCGCGTTAAAACATTAAAGTCGATACAGTACGGATACAAAATTGGTTCTGCTTTACGGGTATAAGACATCACATTACATTTAGTGGTATTGAGTGACAAATAATTCACTTGACACCAAGAGTTGACATTGACCAGTTGCTGTTGAAGAAATTGGCAATCACTGTAAGATCTTATAGAATAATATATTTTTAAGTCGTCAGCAAATAATAACTTTTCTGATTGTATGTTTTCTGTAAGATCATTAACGAAAATTATAAATAATAATGGTCCGAGATTGGATCCTTGAGGTATTCCCGACGTAGGTATTAAATAAGAAGACACGTAATTATTATAAATAACGAATTGTTTGCGATTCTGTAAATACGATTCAAAGAATGATAATAAGGAACTATTAAAACCAAAGTTGCATAATTTTGCTAATAGAAGTTTATGAGAAATTTGGTCAAAGGCTTTGGATATGTCAGTATATATGACATCTTCTTGACCACCTCTATCTAGATTATTACATATAAACTGAGTGATTGACATAAGATTCGTAACCGTTGAGCGCCTTTTCATAAAGCCATGTTGTTGTGGAGAAATGTAAAATTGTATAGTAGGGTAAATATGAGAGTGTAATAAAATTTCAAATATATTTGCAAAATTATTTAATATACTAATTGGCCTGTAATTACGTATGTCAGATGGATCTCCACTCTTGAATATAGGACAAACGTTAGATATTTTCCACACATTAGGAAAGGTCGATGTGGTTAAAGCAACATTAAAAATTACAGTTAATGGATTGGTAAATATACTGGCACAATCTTTTATTAAAAAACTTGGTATTTGATCCGGTCCTGCTGTGTGCTTATTTTTTAATTTTTTTACGGTTGGAATGTTATTATAGCAGTAATTATTAGTAACACCTTGAGCATTGTCATGTAAAAACACGCTGCTAAAATATTCTTTAAAGGCTTCAATTATAGTGAATGGTGTGCTAAAAGTGTGTATACCGTTCTGTAGTTTATTTGGAATACGGGTGCAGCCGCGTTTTGTATTTACAAAACTCCAAAAATTTTTGGATCACAAGAAATAGAACTTTCGGTTCTACTTATATACATTTTGTAAGCATTATTAATAGAAATTTTTGTAGTTTTTCTAAGGTGTTTAAATGCAAGTAAGTCACGTTCCGATTTGTATTTTTTATAGTTATTAAAATGTTTTAATTTCAATTAAAGGTTGTGTATTATTTCAAGTGAGAACCATTTTGGATAAGAAGAAAATTTATAATTTTTAATAGGAACATAAGAATCCATGATTTTATATAATTTAGTATATAGTATGTCACAAGCTAGATTTACATCAGTAATGTTATTTAAAGAAGTCCAGTCACAATCAGCGAGAGCTTGATAAAAGTACGGATAATTTACTTTTCTAAAGTTATAACGTTTAATATTTTTGTTGGTAGGAAAACGATGTATAGTTGTTAGTATGGATTGAAGTGAAATATGTAAAGCAGGATGATGATGATCTTCTGAGACGATAGGAATGTTATCATGATATACTTGACAATCAATATTACTGAAAACCAAATCTAACAATCAATTATTTATATTGGTAACTAAATTATATTGTTTGAGTTGGAATAAATTTTGGAAATCATACATTATTTTTGATTTGCTGTCATTTATATCATGATTAACATAGTTGGTGATATTGAAGTCGCCTAATAGCAGTACATTATTTAAAGAAGTGAATAAGAGTTCTAACAAATCAAAAAAATTTCAATAGTACTTATTTGGATGGTAGGAGGAATGTACACTAATAGAATAGTCAGTGGTATGTTATTATGATAGCACTTACATCCTGTTATGTCTATGTTTGGAACAGTAGAGGTAAAAACATCAAGATCTATTGATTCTGTTAAGATATTATTTCTTACAGTAAGAAGAATTCCACCTCCCCAAGTTTGTTTAGTAACGTCATATTTTCTGTCGCATCTAAATATATTGTAAGATGACGGAAATAGTTCTTGATTAGATATATTTTTGTTAGAGCACTTTCCACTAAACTAATGATGTCGTATTCGTTATCAGACACGTAAGAATATAATAAATCTGTTTTAGTTTGTAATCCTCGTACATTTTGAAAGTAACAATGTAGGCTATTATTTGTGTTATTACTATTATTTAGTTTTTGAACTAACAATCTTAGCAACTCCATTTACGTAACGAATTGTTAAGTCCTTTTCTCCTTCGGCTATTCGGTTGGCTAATTCATTACGTAGTTCAGACAAATATTTTCTTTGCATCGGTGTTAGATCAGCATTAATTGCTACACTGCTACCGCGGTTTTTAGTTTGTATTTGTTTTTAAAACGAGAAGTTTGTCTGCGTGTGAGTTCATTATCACTTTTATTGGTCGTGGTTTATCTTACGTATTATATACCATTATTTTTGTATCTTGGTATAATACCCACATCTACGGCTATGATTCTCGTTTCGTCAGTACCTGGGCTGATAGCAACGTGTTTACACAGATTAAACTATTGTTCTCAGACCCTAGATGGGTCGATATGCTGCAAGAGCGGCACAATGATTGTATTTTGGTTAGAATTTATTGGTTTTTGCTTAACCGTAGAAGTACCGCTTTCACAAGAAAATAAAGAATTATTTCAAGCAATTATGATTTATTACTCCGCGCCAATAGTATACAGACTATACACCATCGGGTCAAATTTGAGTTTTGCGCTTGAGATTAAAATCTTGCTTTTTTAGTTTGAAAATTTTAGGGGCTACACAAAATGACGTAACATTAAACGACTATGCTACTCTATGTGTTCGGAATATATTTTTTAGAAAAAGATTTTTTTGCACTTACATAGTGCATCCAAAAAAAATAGTAAACTAAGAACTTTTTAATTCTTAATATTTCATAAAACTGATTTTGAATATAATAGGAAATATATATAGGTATATTTGCAGCAATATGATTTATTTCATATGTATTCAAATTGGTGACTTCGAATAACGAAATTTAGCACCTAGTCTAGAACATATTCTTGTAGTTGGCATTACCTTGATAGTGTTCAGCACCTACTAGAATGAAGCAAGAAGTGACTAAATTTGCAAACACGATAGAAATATATGTATAACCAAAACTAAGCAAAAAACACTTCATATTTTGATTGACGACTAACTCATTAAACATATCAGTATTTTCAAATCTAAAAAACGTAACAACTTTTGTGAATTGTGGATAGTGTAACCGATCACAATTTTTTTTACTGATGGGTTGACTTAGATTTTGGAGTTAAAGCAAATCGCATGTTCTGGAAAACCTACTATCCACACTTTCATTTCTTCCACGGATTGAAAGGCGTCTATATAGATACATCGGTACCATCAAGAATTCACATTAAATACTAAATAATATTCCATCTCTTTGATTTCCATTTGGTAAACAATCCTCAATTTCTCCGCTCTGTTTTTTTAAATGTATATGTAAACCTACATAGCTTATGAAAAAGTTAGAACCTCACAGAAACTCACAGCAAGTAATTTTTACATTCCGACGGCATCCTGAACTTAGCTTGACAAAAATTCGGTCCTTCCTTCAGAAGTTAGCACTTTAACTTTATAGGAGAAAATAATACCTCTTGTAGAAAATAAGGTGTAAAATATAAACTTAGTTGCAGTTTAACTCTCTAACAGATCGGTCAAACGAGAGATTTGTAATATTATGCAATTTTGTGTGTTTCAATAAATATTAAATGTAACTTATTGAATTTATACCTCTCAAATTCAAACAATTCCATATTTGGTGCCGAAACCAGGGATTTTGCATCGTGATCGTTAAGAGTGGTGTAATATGGAACACATAAAATGGAACGTATGTCGAACACAACTCACGAAAACTGTGAATCCTATTAACGTATTATTGAAGATGACGGAAATTTAGAAGATATCTGTGTGGCAATAACGAACTACGAGAAGCTGATAAGTAAATTGAACCATTGCTAAAGAAAAGTTAGAAAAATAATTTCAAAACACTAATATGAAGGGGTAGCAGCATTTATTAGAATGACTACAGTATCGAAAAGATTTATTAGAAAAGATTTATTAGAAAAGAAGCAAACAACAGAATATGAAACTGATTCGATCGAATATGGATGGATGGAGCTAATTAACTTTCATCAAAGAAAATGTGTCTAAAATGCTACATCTTCCAGTAATCAGAAAACATCTCTATGGATATTCAGCAAACATCAACCGAAGATATGATTGAGCTAAACGACTTACAACTAAAGACGTTGTAAAGTTAAACAAAGATTTTATTAGCAGAATTAGTTTGTTAATCGGTGCTGACAATTATTCATCACTTTTTCGACCATAAAATCAAAAGTGTTGTAGAGCGCATTTGGCAACATCAACATCATTATCTGTATAAAATTAATTTATAATAATATATTATTATACACGCACCTTATTTCGCGATGGGCGGTGTATATACTATTTTTTCCACTACTAGCCAAATTTAAGCGAAAAATAAAAAATAAACATTTTTCTTGTAAAAATCAAGTAGCACAGGAATGCAAATAAATCAAAAAGCATTAAAAGCTCCATACGTTGATAAACCAACTGCAACTGATTCACTAAACACTTGTGTGGTATATTCCACCTTCATTTTCTGAAAATTATTCGGAGTAATATGTAAATTAGTTGATTTAGGAGCCAATCGCAGTGGTTTAGATTTGTCTGACATGTAGAAGTTTTTAATGCCTTTCCAAGATGCTTTTTGTTATTAAAGATTATATCGTATTTAATCAAGTTATTTTGCATCGACTTCAATAAATAGGAGACATCGAAGAAATAATAGATTTTCTTATCGTTTACGAGAAGGTATGGTTTTTCCGGTGATACATCTATTCTTTTACTTAGGTTTTGAAAATTTTATTACTGCCCTAACATTGGCACCGCATTGTAGTTGTAGCTTTTCTATGCAGTTTAATACTATCGACTTCAACTTGTCACCTTTGCATATCATATTTAAAGATGTAGCACAAGCGTTGTTTAACTTTTTATATATAACTCTAACCATGATCACGTAGCAGTTTGGGCTGGCAAAAAATTTAAAACCTACTTTAAAATTAACATTTTGGGGCTCGTAAAATATAATTTTAGTGAAAATTGTTTGTATTCCTCTATTTATCTCCTGCTTCTTAGTGGTTTATTTTTAAGTCCACTTCGGCTGTCACAATTTGTGCTCTGCTTTCGGGAAGTAATCGTTGGGAGATGTTAACTTCAATTGAAATGCAATTTAAGAATGTTCCTCCATAATTTTCTTTACCTAAGAGTATTTCAGCTGCAACCTTGAGTAGTTTTGGTATAGCTAGAGATGTTAACGGGCATTTATTGCTTCGCCAATATACCTTGCATCATTTGAATATTGGGTTCCAGAAATTGACACTTGTAATTCATTTAGGAATGACAAGTGTTCGCCACATACCCGTTAAGTTTTTAGAGTCGAGATTTTTATGCAACCGATCGGACCCTCCAGATTCTGTTAACCATTCAAAACACCTACAACCAAATGTTTGTAATTTACTTAAAATTCTTGATGTAACTTAACTAGCCTGGTTAAATCTCCTTTGCGAAACCTGAAAAAACTGATTCTACCATCATATTTAATAAATAAATAAATTCAGGTTATGTATTTGCGGTTATGGGATGGGGGCGCGAATTTTAAACTAATGGCATTTTTTTATTCAAATAATTTTATCGTGTTAGGTAATTTTAAGCAGCAAATAAGTTAAAGATAATCTCCTGGATATACAAAATTATGTTTCACTCGTTTTTGTTAAACAACTATTCTTAGATTCTCAAAAAATTTAAATTGTCCATTATTAACCTAGGTCAACAATAGAAAAAATTATTAACCACTAATAGAGAAATTCAACCTCTCAGTTGGCTAGGAGACTCAATAATTGTCCACTTTACAGCTAGTAGTGGAAAAATGTTTTTCTTCCTTGTTGTGTTAAATAGAAAATTCTATCAATTCACTCCGATTTTCGTAATCACTTAGAAATTCACGCTAGTAAGATACAGAAACAATGTAATTTCTAATATAAAACCAAGCATATTTATTTGTCTCACTAATTTTTATTAGGTACTATAGTTCGTTTTTTCGTAAATCGATGCTAAAGGATTAATTTAATTTTATTGAAATGTTACATTTCCGTGCTAGATTTGGTTAAGAAATGTTTATATTAGCACGTAACATATTCTTGTGATCAATTACTTATCACAAATTCATTGTGTAGAAAATTGTTATGAAGCAAACCTTTCTTTGTTGCGGCAACGTATGGAGTACTGTTATAGAGGTGCGATACCCTTATAATTTTGCATAATCGGGTTGATTCTGTACGCAGCGAAACTTTTCAAGCTTCAATAACCCATTCACAAAATAGTAAAATTTAAATTTCTCATAGAAAACTTCAATTTTATTTTTAACGTAATGTAAAATAAGAATAATGCCAACAAAAGGCAAAACTTGAAGTTTAGTACCGTAGTATGTCAAAGTTACTCTTGTTGATAGCTTTGGTATGAGGTAAAAAATTACTTTTGGTACTTATTTAGAACATAATAAATTTATAAAATTTGGTTCATGTCAAAAAACGAGGTGATACAACATACATCAAGCTTTCAGTTTTAATAAAAACTTTAGCATGTCAATGTCTATAATCTGAAATTTAAACTTAAGTCTCTCTGATGAACCTAAGCTTTCTTCTTGTCATATATGAATAACAAAACAGTATTTCCGAACGAAACTTTGTAATGTGAGTTTCGAGTTATTATTACACAGAGCTCGTGTAACGACTATTATATCCGTGATGTATATTATGAATTTTAAATCATTAGGTTACTACGATGATATTATTTGATATAGTATTGTTAAACTTTAAATACTTTTTTTTTATTTAAGTAGCTTTTAATTAATTAAAACTTCTCAATGGGGAGTTTAGTGAGAATGAAAAGACAATTTATCTCACTTATTCTAATGTTCCTATACTGTTTATGTTACAATAGGTCAATGTACGAAAATTGTAGCGTAGTTTGATAAATTAGCAACACAACATTGTAATTAAATTGTATTTTTAATAGTTCCTGGAATTACAAACTGATGCGTTCATGTGCTGATAATTGGGGCTATATTATGGTGCAGTGGCGGTTTTGTGTTGAATGATAAAGGCAGCGAGGAGGGTATGTTAAAGGCATCTAAGGAATTGCGTTTATCTCGCTATGCGTTGTAGTGGAAATGCTTTAAAGCTATTTCTGGGTATATTAGGTACAAATTTACTTTTGAGTTAAATTTAGCTTTCATTGACGTACTCCCATGTTATTTTTATCTAATGTTGACATATAATGCGATGTATTTCATAATCATAGCAAGTGTAAACTATATGTTTGAAACATATTTAACACTCGCAGTAAATGACTAGTATAGTTTCATAAAGGTACATTAAAGCACAAAACTACAAAAAACCGTGGTTTATTACAAAGGTGTGACAATGATGAAAAAGAGAAAGAAACCAATTAATGAATTTGTACAGACGAAACAAATTTCACAATAGGACTTGTACAACACGGAAAAAGACAGTGAACCACAAAAAGAAAAACTGCAAGTTTAAACTGGAAGAGGTAATAAAAGGAATAAATAATTTGAAAAATAAAAAAGGAGCGGGCATCAATAATATTCTAAATGAAGTTCTAAAGGTTGGTGGTGAGAAACTGTAAAAACTGTTCAATAAAATGATTACATCTACCGTCATCTCAAAAGATCGAGAGTCTATCTGTAAGAGAAAAGATCGTCAACGTTTCGCCCACTATTATAAAATGCTCCGCTAAGACATAGACTTGAGAAATTGAAAAACTTACAACTGCAAACCAAAAGTTCAAGATTGACATCTAAAATCGGATAATCAACTTGTACACTAAGCCTTATTCTCGACTAAAAAGAGGATAAAAAATAGTTCAAACAAAAGTTGTAAGTAATTTCATTTACAACTTTTTTTTAATATTTATGAACAATTAATATTATTAAACTTTAAACAAAAGTTGTATATGATTAAAATACAAACAACTTTTACTTTCAGTTTATTAAAATTGTGATCTCTGATTATTGTAGTTGCTCATGAGAAGTCAAAGAGTATTTAATAATAATTAACGGACTTTATTAGTTTTGTAATTTTTTAAGTGACAATTAGAAGTTTATTATTTCTTTCTGCTACGAATAGAATAGAACCACTTGAGTTCCTTTATAAACAAAATATTGTTCTTCTGGGTGACTTTAATATTTCTTTATACAGCAATTACTTACGCTACTCGTACACTAATTTGTTGATTTCACAAACTACTTCTCTGAAATCCTGAGCATCTTACAAGTTAACAAAGTATACAATACTTTTGATAATATCTTAGATCCTGTTTTTGTTTCTTCGCTTTGTTCAGTAAATCGGTCCATTGATCCTCTAGTGCCTGAAGATGCTCACCATCCAGCATTAAAATTTGAGTACATAGCAGAGTGTAAGCTGTTAATAAAAAATCTTTCGGTATTATACAAAAATTGTTACAATTTCAGAAAACTTAATTATCCTGAAATGTATAATATGTTGGCTAACGTAGATTGAACATCTCTTTCTGCTTTTACTAATGCAGAAGATGTTTCAAACTTCTTTTACAGTAAATTATATAACGGTTTCAATATGTGTGTCCCAAGTACTCATTTAGGTCAACTAAAAAACATTCTTCATGGTTTAACCATCACATAATTAAACAATTAAAAAAAACACAATCTAAAAATAAAGTAAAACAAGAACCTACTAATTACCATGTATACCAAAAATTCTCCTGTTTGCGTGCAAAAATAAGGATTGATGTTAACGCTCAGTATACATCATTTATAGAGTCGGCTGAATCCGATATACAATCTAATCCTTACAAGTTCTGGACTTTTGTAAAAAGAAAGAAAAACATCTCATTTATTCCGAATATTATGCACTACAATAACAATGCAGTAGACACACTATTAGAAGCTATTACTAACAGTTTTGCCGATTTTTTTAGTAAGTCGTTCATTGACTCAGATCCAATGACCAGTAACAATAATGTTGCTTTTTACTTTTTTGAATATCTATCAGTTTGACGAAAATGACGTTTTATGGGCATTAAAACAACTAAAAATTAAAAAAAAACACCGGACCAGATAGCATACCTTTATTTTTAATTAGATATTCTGTGGTTCTTGCACGACCTTTACGATATCACTTAGCATTTGCTTAAAAGGTGCTACTGTGCCTTCTATGTGGAAGTGTGTCCTATTCACAAAAAAAAGATGATCGCACTAATATTAAAGATTACAGGCTTATTTCTATAATTTGCAATTTTGCGAAAGCTTTTGACATTCTTCTACACCGCGATATATATCACCATATTAGCAAAAATTATCCTTACGTCAACATGGATTCGTAAAAGGTTCAACGGTTACTAACCTCGTCACTGTAAAGCAGTACATCACAAATAATGTCGATAGCCGACTTTAAATTGATGTGATATATACGGACTTTTCAAAGGCCTTTGACAGACTTGATCATGGAATTTTGCTAAATAAATTATTTTCGTTTGGACTATCTGACAACCTATTAAAACTTTTCCTGTCATATTTACATGAAAGAAGGCAGTATGAGTTTGTAAATGGTTTTAAGTCTGTTGAATATCTTACTAAATCGGGCAAGGGTCCGATTTAGGACCTCTTTATTTACCATATTTATAAATGTCAAGTATTTGTTGTATACAGACGATTTAAAGATTTATAGTAAAATATCGAATGTTAAGGATTGTGAACGTCTGTCATTAAACCTAGGTAAGATCCAGCAATGGTGTTTTAATAATAAACTGGCCTTAAATTTTGCTAAATGTCAAGCCATGACCTTTACTCTAAGACATGAACCGATCACATATTCTTATAAGATTAATGGCATTTCCATAAAATGTACTTCCACTATCAAGGACTTAGGCGTAATTTTTGATTCTTCAATATCTTTTTCTGAACATATAAATTATACGGTTTCTAGTGCTTTTCAAGCTTATGGTACATCAACTCTTTTAGTATTATATTTTTTTTTGTAGGATTTAAGCTTGAGTACGCGTCCTTTAAGATTGACGGTACATACCCCGCAACTGGCATACTCCAATCACAGCTTTTAATGCGCCACTCTATACACAGCTTAGAGAGCAGACACAAATATTGTTCGATTGTGTTTTTTGCACAAATTATTAAATAATAAAATTGATGCTAAAGATATACTTGAGTCTCGTAACTTTAATGCATCAAGGTTAAATGCGAGATCAAGCTTCACGTTTTACTTGATGGCACCTCGTACGAACGTACAATAGTACTCTCCTATTTACATGATGTGTACGAATTACAATTCTATATGTTCCTACCTGTTATGTAATTGTGATTTCACGTTAAACAGTGTAAACAAATTAATAAATAAAATTATTATTGCTTCTGTACCATAAAGTATTCAACCTATTACACGCCCAACTCACTCACTTTAAAAGTTTATTTTATATTAAGGGTGACTAGTTTTTAAATGAAAGCAGTGTATGTAACTTTTTATAAATATGGCAATCTTATTACTATCTTATTACTATCTTAGTACTAATAATTTAAAATCTTTCTAGTCCTGAACAGTGGCAGCAAACTTTTTAAGGAGTTAGTCATGGGTCGATAAATCAATAAAAGTGTAATTGAAAACTGCACCAATACTAGGAAAGATTATACCAACTAAAATTTTTCTAACTTTAATTATGTCGTATACTTATTTTTAAGCTTACGAAGCCCCACCACAGGTTCTACCATTTTTTTTGTTTTCTCGTAACATGCGGCGAGAAATATAATCTTGAAAAAAAATTCAAAAAATTACTACTTTTATTTATAATATTCAAAACTTGCAAAGTAACATTTAAATTTCCTACGCAAAATTTTGTGTCTCCTAACCATACTAAAAGCTTTCATCACAACTTCATTGGTTTGCCGCGACTATAGTAAGATAGTATATTAAAGAACTAGTTTCAGAAGACGCATTTTACAAGACGAGTACAGTTTCGAAAACGAGCCGCGAAGCTGGGAGTTTTCGAAAGTACGAGTCGCTAAAATGCCTCCTAAAACGAATTCTTTATAGGGGAATTAGGAATTTTGAAGTGTAATTGCTAAGGTGGCAATATTTTCATTAAACTTTGGTTTAAATGCTAGTTTAAGTTTAATTAGTACATTTATCATGTTTCATTTAAAAAAATAGATGGAAGTAAAAATAAGTAGATAAATAAATCTACTGAACATTAATTAATAGTAGCTATTTATTGTATATGTGTTTTAGTAGGCAGATTATCCACGCAAGAATTTTTAATCGCGAGAACAAAGTTCGAGCGTTTAATTTTCTTTCTTTAAATTGATGTGATATATATGGACTTTTCAAAGGCCTTCGACAGACTTGATCATGGAATTTTGCTAAATAAATTATTTTCGTTTGTACTATCTGACAACTTATTAAAACTTTTCCTGTCATATTTACATGAAAGAAGGCAGTATGAGTTTGTAAATGGTTTTAAGTCTGTTGAATATCTTACCAAATCGGGCGTGTCTCAAGGGTCCAATTTAGGACCTCTTTTATTTACTATATTTATAAATGTCGAGTATTTGTTGTATGCAGACGATTTAAAGATTTATAGTAAAATATCGAATGTTAAAGATTTTTTTTGCGATATATAAATTCAAAATGCACCGTGCAACCTGTGGGAATTAACACTCTTTCCAGAATCACCTCACAGATTGCTTTTTTCTTAAAACTTCTAGACGCTAAATCCTACACGGGCTATAGTATGCGCCGTTCTTCGGCGACTCTGTTGGCTAATGCTGGTGGTGATATTCTCACTCTTAAGAGGCACGGAGCGTGGAGGTCATCTAGTGTTGTTGAGGGGTATATAGAAGAAAGCGAGTCAAATAAAATCGATATTGCTAGAAAAATTCAAGGAAAATCCAGCACAATGCAAGAGATCTCCGCGATGCAGTCTTCCTCAAACGTGGTTTGTGTAAATGTAAATCCTGATATTGCAAATAAGTTTAATAATAAGTTAACGTAAATGTTAATATTAATGTTAATAAATAATTACTAAATTTTCTGCAAATTTTTCTTGAATTTTATATATTACAAATCACTAATGTTTTATGGAATATAAAACACTAGTGTTTTATAGGTGTTATAATACGTTTCATAACGGCATAATAATAGCTCTATAATATGGTGATTGTGGATAAATTATATTATATATTATTTTTTCTATTTTGGGTCGCTTACAGAGCTATAAAAGCACCCAAATGAGTTTTTTAATAGAAATTTGAGTTCTTATATAGAAATAGAACAATTTTTATTCCGAACGGTGGTAACACTGATAACGTCCATGCTGTCATTACGTTCGGTGTGCATTAATTTAAATCGTAATTAATGTTTAGTAGATTTATTTATGTACTTATTTTTATTTCCACTCATTTTTTTTAATGAAACATATGTGAAATGTAGTAATTAAACTTAAACTAGCATATAAACCAAAGTTTAATGTAAATATTGCCACCTTAGCAATTACACTTCAAAATTCCGTAAACTTAAAAACTCGCGAAATTTTATTTTAAAATCAATCTGAAAAGCCCAAAATATAAAAAATAGTATAAAGAATTCGTTTCAGAAGGCATTTTAGCCTACATTTACTGTACTCGTCTTATAAAATGCGTCTTCTGAAACTAGTTCTTTAATATACTATACTGTTTTCTGCATATTTCATCTATTATTTAGATATCAATCATACTTCTGTCGTAAAACTCAGACAATATATTATTATATTACATTATTTTCTAAAAGAATATTTCTGTCCTATAAATAATATTAATAATAATAGAAACATTAATTAAACTGTTCATGTTTTAATTAAAATATTATGTAGAGCATAATATAATTTTTGATGCGGTTTCAAGTTTGTGCTAATTCCATTTAAGTATTGGAAAGTGGCCTGTCACATACATGTACATATGTTTTGCAAAGGTATTTCAAATACCTGGTGTTAGTTTTCATAAGTAAAAAACTTCTATGCAAGATTTTGGCGTTACTCCTCAGAAAATTGATTAATAAAATATCTGAATGTAGTTCTTGTAGCGTTAAGTAGTGAGTATTAAAATTGAATAGTGACAAAATAAATGCAAAATTTGATTAAAATAATGGAAATTAGAAAACATGATATTGAGTTATAACATATTAAATTGTGACGTTAAATTTTAATATGTTTTCTTATTGCCCATTAATTATAATGTATAATTTATAAAATTGTAATCATGTATAATCAGAAAACTATAAGAATAAACAATTTATTGTAATTATACTACTAAACAAATTTACTGTACTATGTTACTATAATTACAATACAGTTATAAATTGTTTATATTAGAACAATAGATACTTGTAAACCGACTTTGGTCTTTTAAAACTGCCAAGGGCATGTTATTTTAAATTGGTTATGATCATTACACTTCTTGGTAAATGTTCTCAGTTCTTTTAGTGTTAGTAGAACTTAACTAATAACATAGATGAGGTGGTGATTTCGTAAATTACTAGAAAAAATTTCTTAATATTTTGTTAATTCGACAACGGTTTTTGACATTGGTCGTAGAAAAATGCCCAAATGTGTCTGACTGCAAAAATTCTTCATATACATATACTTATAAAAAGAAATTCCTAAAAAATTAGGTGTCATACAAATTAAGAAACACATTTTTAATATGTTACCGTTCAGAAAATTTGGCAACTATCTAAACAAACTCAACTGAGAAGAAATTTGCATTTTTCATTGAAATAGAAATAAAAAAAATTCTTGTAGCGTAGCGTTGTTGGGCAACATAGACACCATTACGTTCGTGAATTGAATAGAATAAGCGAATATTCATGGAAGCAACGAGAACGACCTGTGCAATTCTGCTACCGCCCGGTTTGCTCTTAATAGTGTAACATGTTTTATAGTGATTTTGTAACGGTGTGAAATCAATTACTGATAATTGTGGTGGGGTAGTTCTCAGAAAATGCCTAAAGTGTGTAAAGGCTAGGTAATTATCATATTTATAATTAATTATAGTATAAAAACAAAACAATAATTTTGTGTGATTAAATCAAAATAAACTTGAATTTGAAAAAAATAAATAATACAAATATAAATATAATTTTGAAAATATTTTAAAAAGTATAACTATTTTCTCATTCCCTCTTAGTTATCTGGATTATGTCCACAATCTAAAAAAGTTTCATTACTATAAAAAAAACACCATTAGTTTTATTGAAATTTCACATGTACCTTTAACTGAAAAAGTGAGAAAATACGTAGCTTGTAAATGATGCTATAAATTTGAGACTTTGGTAAAATGTTGCTTAGTAGAAATCTATCGTAATTTCCGCCAAATCACGTGAGTTGTTGTTCTTTTCTTTACTATGATAGCAAACAATGTTAACTTTAACTTAAGTTTAACTAAATATCGATCGAACACCAAGAATACCTCTAGTAATGCAACCTGATCATTGAATTATGGGTAAGGAGGGGGGGTAGGGGTGTTCTCCAGGGGGGCTTGGGCTCATGTAGTAGACTTTTTGTTTATATATATTGCGGTGATTGTTCTAAAATTTGTTCGTACATTTACATAATTCAGGTTGCATGACGTGATGAAAATTTTTTTTTAAAGCAAAATAAATGTTATTTAGTATGTAGGATAATTTCTGTAACCAAAATTGTTGTTAACAATGCATAAGAATTTGTTAAAGTTAATTTTAAGATTTGTAAATGAGTAGGTAAAAAAAATAAGAATAGTGACAAGTGAGTTTGAAATAATGATGAGATAGATGACAGTGCAGAAGTAAGTCAAGAAAAATAGAAAATGGTAATATATCAAGTTGAATAAAGAAGAATATAAATCAGAAAGTGTAAATCAAGATTGTGGAAAGCAATAATATGGATGTTGAGGATGAAGAGTGATTGGTGGAAGATTATAATTAATAGAGGCATGATTGGAGTTCGATGAAGTTGGATTAGATGGATGATAGTAACAGCTTGGTAGTTTAGTGGTTTTGGAATAATAATAGGATTTGGACGGTGAACATATAAAGGTACTGAATAATTTTATTTTACCTATCAATTTGATTTTAAGTAAGTTACATGTTGTGGTATTGTTTTAGTTGATTTATTAGTTTAGTTTGAGATTATGTTGATTTAAAAATTATTATTTTGCTTAGAAATTATTTGAATGTAAATAAAATTGTACTTAAATGAAAGGTTTGTAAATTTGTCATGTGGTGCGGCCTGAGATGCAGAGGAGGCTGTATTTGAGCCGGTAAAGTATGGATTATTTTTATTGGGTGAATACGAGAAGGGAACCAGAACACAAATGATAAGGTTATAGGTATCTAACTTTTACGGATTTTGCGGATTTTTGAGTAAGAGTTAGATACCTACAATCTTATCATTAGAAAGCTTATGAGATTCTACGTTCAACGGCACATAAAAAATTACGTAGTGCCATTTAAAAAAATCAAGTTATCCATGAATTTAGGAAGTTCAATTTAAATAATTGATTAGTCAAAACTTGGCAAAGTTACAAAGATGAACAACTAGTTTTAGTTAGCACATGTAATGCATATTAAAGCTACGGAATCGCATTTGGATAAATTCCAGGATAAGTGAGTTATTTAATTTTTTCGAAACGTCAATTTTTTCGAAAAAAGTGCCATAATGCAAAAACCCTCCATTTTAGACACTATGTATAATGTATAAAGTCACATTAAAATTTCCCAAGAAATCCAAATTTGTAATAAAAACTGGGTAATTCCATTTAAAAAAACATAACTTTGATATGTCGCACTTTTATGGAACACCCTGTATAAACGAAAATAATTTAAAACGTGCAGCTCATTGATTTGCACAACTTTCATTAGGAAAGTTATTTCCTAACCCCAATATTTTCCGAGATATTCACCGTTCTCGCACTAATGGGCCACCCTGTATATATATTTAAACGATAAGTGGACAAGAGGACAACAAAAAACATCGATTGATGATTAAAAACATAGAGTGTCCCATTTGAATTAAGCAAATTTTTGAGGTCGAAAGTTGTTCATATTGGCACAAAAATTTTTATCATCCTGTACATGCAATTCGAGTTTCCATTCATATGTGAATTACTGTAACATATCGACAATTGTCACAACAAATTAGGAACTCAAATATTGATATCATCTTGAGATATGAACGATAACAATTCAGCATGATTTAAATTTTTTTTTAATTTGTAATAACTAACATTTTTTGGGTATGGTATAGTAATTAAACTACACCTTAAATTTTACGTAAAATTTGAAAATAAAATAAAAAATAGTATGTTTCATTTGAAATAAGAAAGTTGACAGCTACTTTCGGTACACCGGAAGTGCTGTATGAACGAAAATATTTTGTCTGAGTTCAGTAATGTCGAAAACAGGCGCAGCACTATTTTCAGAAAATGAATCGAATTAGTTCTCCATATACCTTTAATGCACGCTTGATGTGCCGGACCCTGTATACAATTGGACTCACCATTAAATTTCGAGAGAGAATGGGAAGGTTCGGAGTGGAGGGGGATCCACCAGGGGAGCTTGGGCTCATGTAGTGAAGTGTTAAGTTTGTACCACCAGTCCGACAGGACGGGGCTTTCAACTAGTTCTATATACTAGAATCCAAAATTTGGGTGTTTGTTTATTTGTTAGGTCTTTTATTGACTCGGCTCCTGGAGGTCCTAGGCCAAAACTAAGTATATAATAAGAACTTTGGTACTAACACTTTTTGACGACAATTAGTTTTGGGCCTTGGATGTTTATTAGATATTAGTTGTGTAGTAATTTTTTTTGTGTAAAGTGATCCAAAAAAAACAATTTTTAAAATAATGGTTTAGAATTTTTAGAAAAATGAACCTAAGGCTATGATGTATAAGTGAGCACGTATAAGTTGAAATAAATTCATTTAAAATTCAGGGAGTTTTTTGGGATAAATGCTAGGACAGGTCGATTTTTTATTTTTATTGCGCGTTTTTTAAGTTAAATTTGATCTATTCAGGGTGTTATCATATGAAACTTAGTTTTTTTAAAATAAATACCTCTATTTTGCATCACATTTTTGAATTATCATTACGTTTCTGATTATGTATCATACCCTATACAGGCTGACTGTGATAGTTGTGCAACTGTTTTAATGTACAATGGGCCATGATAAAATAAAACGATTTGCTCAATATTTTTTTATGCAAAGGATTCTATGAAAAGTTTTACAGCCACGGAACGTTTTCCAAATTATCCGACATAAACTGTACCGCAAATCTGCTCTGCATAAATTATCTTAGTGTAGTTACTATATGTATTTTTGAACTGTTATATCAACATCGTTTTTCACTATAAGAGGAAGATTTTCATGATCTTCCTTGTTTGAATTTTCAAGTTCCTTAAAGATATATAATCTACCATGGCTTTAAAATAAGACAAAACGTTATTTTTCGTGAAACTCGAAATCGCATTGTTGAATTGTTTTTGTTTCATTTATTCATTGTAATGAGAGTTAGAAACACTGTAATTTACTATTTAAAAAATTAGTTTCTAGTAACGGGTTACTGTATATCTTCCAAATTTGTTGGTTTAGAACTCGCTAACAGGAAAAGACTATGTTAAAAAGTTGATAATATGTGACTAACATGCTGGTTTTGGTTTAGTAAAATTCATGTCAAATCTGATACCAACCCTAAGAATAGTTACATTCAGAGTGTAAATAAATAAGTGCGAAAAATTTAAGTGGTGATTGTGGGTTGAAACATAATAACAATGTGGGTTTTTCATATTAAAAAAATTATAATAAAAACCCTTGCTTAGTTAAGTTCCTTAAAATGGCACAAACCAGTTTCTAATTTTTTCTTGAAAACAAAGAAAGTTACATAATTTGAAATTAGCGAACATTTCTCGCTATCAAAAATGAAATGAATACTTTTTATGGTATTCTCGTACGGTTCGAAGAAAGAGAAAAAGTCACCCCTAAAATTTGTTTTTCTTTCTTTTCTTGTTTTATATTTTATTGTTTAAAAATCCGATAGCGTATTAAGATTAAATTAAAATTAAAATAGTATTTATATCGAATCGATATAAATACTATTTTTTTTACAGAAAGCATGTTAAAACAAGAGACATAGACACGTTTGAAAAACTACTTTCAAGCGTTATTGAAGCGCAAGAATAATACTCTTATTTGCAATTGAAACATCCTAATATATTATTGTTCACGACGGTTTTCTTAATTTATTTAATAAACTGGGAGGGACTTCAATATTTCACACAAAATACTGCAAAAACACTCTTATTTTCGAAACGTAATTATAGCAAATCAGAATGTTTTAGGAAAAAACGATGCTACCAAAATTCAGTGTTTATAAAAATCAAAATTATTTTTATTAAAAAGAGTAGCCTGTGACATAAAAATTTATATGGGAATTGAACGGTACAGAACACCCTTAATTAGGAATTTTTTCGAGCACAGTCGTGTACAAACGAACAAATAAGTATGTCTTAATTTCTACATGGTTTTAAAAGAACAATAATTGTGTGTTCAACATTAAAAAAATTAAAATATTGAACTGAAATAAACAGCCTTCACTTAAAAAAACTAAAATGAAAATCAACTTGAATCTCATGTGGTCAAATTTCAAATGACCATATTTTAAAGAAAATGTGTCATTAAAATTTTTATCAAAGCTAAGTAAATTAATTTTACTTTGCAACAATCTTGCAATTTACAAAAAAATGGACAAAAAATTTAACTCATTTTATGCATTATCAATATACAGGGTGATCTGCGTAGAGCGTGCATTAAAAGTTTGCAGATAAATCAGAAACTTGATATTTGTACGCCGCCATAATCGATCATTTTTGTTGTACCTAAAATATTTTCAGACCTTCAGCGATACGGGGTGTGTCAAAAGATGCTGTCAACTTTCTTATTTTAAATACAAACATTTAATTTCTTTTACATGCGTCGATTAACCATATAATTCTAAGTTTAAATTACTTAAATTATTTTATCCTATCCTTGACTGTTTTTGAAATGTATAATTTTTTTTCAAAAAAATGGACTAACGAAAAAATTTGTATTTCACAAATCAGTAAATATTATAAAATAAAATTTATAGAGCAGTTGACTGGAATTCCAGACTTACTCTTGATGTCCTACTGGTAGTTTCTTTTTGTAACATATGAGCACAGGCAATTTCCGAATAACACAATCAAAAATGATCAAAAAGTCAACTTTTTTAAATGGCGTCAAAAAATATTTTAGGTAGAACGGAAATTATCAATTGTGACCGAGTACCAAATTTTAAGTTTTGGATTTATCTGCAAGTTAAAAAACTGTATTGAGAATTGATTTAATTCGTTCAACTTTTGTTTTTGATTGCGAAGCGTCTACAAACAAAAAAATAGGGCACACAAAAGGGAAGTAAAAATACGGTGGTTTTTAACTCCTACTATAGTAGTTCCAGTGCGTTAATGAATCTCCTGGAGATGCTGTTATCAATAAGTAGAATTGCGTGATTTTTGGAATACGTGAGCAAGTGCCATTCGAAACTGAACTGTCAACTTAGATTGTATGCGTTATATGGTATCTCACGAAGAGTTTTGATTAGAAGTTATGGAAGACAGAATTTTATTTGAGTTTATGTGAAATTACACCAATAGTGGTTTCCAGGAACATTAAGTTTAAATATAATAAATAATACCATAAATGAGACACTTCCGTTAATACCAGAAGTTGAGTCCATCTTGTTTATTCTAAATGAAAACTATCATTTTTCTTTTATTTTAGAATTCTGCGGTAAGTTTTAGAGAGAATTTGTGTATCATATGCTATATCTAAAATTAACAATTATTGAAATATTTGCGTATTTCTTGAAGTTTTGTTAAATAACGAGTTCTCAAGAAATAACAATATTTCTATTAGTAATAAAGTTGCTGAGTTAAAACTGTAACAAGTAAACAACCAGGTCTTGCAAATTAGTCCTTGACCTTAAGTTAATCAATAACTCACACAGTATGTTCTAAACTCAGAAGCCAACATCCTTAATTAAAATAATTTATGAGTTGCTTATTTTAAATAAAACACCCTGTATTTTATGACGTTTTCTAGTGTATTTTTTATACATATTCGTTTGGTATTAGCATTTCCTATACTTACACGTAACAGTTTTAGGAATATTTGGTATTAACAGGTATGTATAGTTTGGTATTTGGTAGGTTTATTTACATACGTATTTTTTTTATAATGTTTTTTTGACAATACGCATGTAAATAAGCAAGCCATGACGGTCTACTTAATTTAATTTATTACAGTAAAACAGTAATTACACAAATACTAAACATTTCTAAAACGATTAGATTTAGGTATAGGAAATGTAGATACCAAACGAATTTTTATAGAAATGCTTCAAAAACATGATAAAATACAGAGAGTTCTATTTAAAATATGAAACTTATAAATGATTTTAGTCATGTTGGCTTCTGAGTTTAGAACACCCTGTAAAGATTATCGAATAAGTTAACGTCAAGGATTAATTTACAAGGCCTGGTTGTCTACTGATTAAAGTTTTAACTTAGTAACTTCATTAAAAATGAAAATATCGTCATTTCTTGAAAACTCGGTATTTAGATTCAATTTTAAAATATGAAAATATTTCAATAATGGTTAATTCATATTTAATTCCTATCTAAAATTTACCGCTGAATTTTAAAATGAAGTAAAAAATACTAGTTTCTATTTAAAATAAGCAAGATGGAATCAACTTCCGATAAATCAGAAGTGTCTCATTCATTGTATTGTTATATTTGAACTTAACGTTCTTGGAAATTACAACTGGTGTAATTTCAAATAAAATTCTGTCTTCCATAACGTCTAATCAAAACTCTTCGAGTTATACCTTGTATATTATCAATTAAAACGCGTTTTTTATCGCATCATTATAAAGTACTAGCTGTTGTCGATAAGACTGTCGTATGTCGAATATGTAGTCGTAGTATTAATATTTTCAAAAGAAGTTATGTCACAAAATTGTTTAATATGCACATAATTGTAGAGTAATTGTAAAAAGTAAGCAGAGCTTAAGTAGTTTTAATTTTTATTACCTTCTCCCTAGACATTGCAAAATGATTCTTTGGAATCTTGCACAAATCATAATTTTTGTAATGCCCTATGCATAAGGCCTCTAATATATTGGTGGCATGAGAGTAATAATTTATTCAACGTCAGTAGCACTAACTATATGTAAAAAAGAAACACTTACTTGACATCTGAAGTTGGTACCAACCATGCTGAAATAAGAAATTATTGTAAGGTAATGTACCTTCATGTTTGGATAAACAATGACCAAAAATTATAATATGAATTAAAATATAATTGATTATCGAAATTGATTACTTACTTACACATCCTTCAGATTGAGCAGGTTCCTAAAGTCCCCGCATGAATTCTTATTTCACCTCCATTTTGCACTGTTGTTCTATTACACAAATAATACATGCGTGATTGAATAACTTTGACACAATGCACTGAACTATTTAACTCTGTCGTTTTAAGGATAACAATTATTTTGTCTGAAGGAAATTAAAAGCAAAGAATTACGCGAAGAAAATACCGTAATTTTCTTAATTTTTCCCGTAAACGAAATCAAACGCTGAAGCGTTCGTGTCGCCACCTATTCAACTATTTGTTTCACAACAATCTAAGATTATTATATTACATTACTCACGATTACTTTAAAACTGCAGATATCAATAATTTTAGCATTTGATTATATATTGTTTACTTAAAATTGTGTTTTTTAAGAGGCATATACGACGCAAGAAAAATACACTAATTTTGTTACAACTTTGTCTCTAGATGGCTTAATATTACTCTTTTTTAAATCAATGATGGCAAGTTTAATAGTGAAAGAGTATCTTTCCAAAGTGGTTTAATTAATTATTAAATTACAGCAAGGATAAACTGTTATAAAATGGGAAAACTGAAAGGTGTTTGTGTTTACGGCGTATAAGTCGGTTCCTAGAAAATTGTAAAAAACTGCTTTCGAGCTCAAAAATTGACTAATGTGTGCGGACAGTATCTTTTTTTATTGTCGATTACCCAGCAACAACAATTCTTGTAAAAAACATTTGAACAAACCGCGCCTGGTATTTTAAATTTTGGATTAAAAAAACCTACAGTTTTTACCCCAAAAAATTGTAAAAAAACACTATAAATATACAAACACGAAATGTAAAAAATTATATTTTTCCACGACATACTTAGAAAACGGACGTTTCTTCTCTACAAATAGTGAGGAAAATTCGTTATTCCTCACTAGCGAGGAAAATAATGTCTTGTTACAAAAATGCCTCTTTAACAAATGTAAGAATGTGTCATTAGAACTATATGCGCCTAGTACTTAGTTAACAATTTAATTTAGTATTCAATCAGGTTTGTTTAATTTAATATCTTATTCTCTCAAAAATTGCTACCCTACATTTATTGGTTAGAATCACGCGGCTGCGTTATGACAGACTGAGACTACACCGATACTACAGAATACTGTAGCGAGACTATTGAGACCCACCTATTATCAACTTTTGTTTTACCTACAAAAATGTGACGAAATTCTGTAACAATAAGTTACGTTTACAATAAATAGTAGTTCTTTCATTAGGTTGTTTTTTTGGGGAATGTTGTAGAAAAAATGTTGTGTCTAACACATGAGGAAAGCGTTTCTTCACTCTCACTCGAGCTCGAGTGGGAAATAGTGACAATAGTTATTTGTCCAACAAGTGAGGAAAGCGATTCTTTTTTCCGAATTTTAACATTCCAAATGACATGTCTAACTCGAAATTTAACCTTCAAACAAACAGAAACAACAGTTTGAATAATCATTCTGTCGAAAATGCAATGGGCGTTGGCATTGAGTTCTTCAACATGAATGAGTTGTTTTCGGTACATGAATGACAAATTCTATACTAAATGCCACGATACAGATTGTGACACATGACAGGAAAGACAATTAGAAATGGGGCACAAGCAGAACGTGAACATGCTATTTCTATTGGACAGATAGATGAGAATTGTGTACCTCTTGTAACAATTGTAGCTAATACTTGCTGGTCAAAACGTTCTTACGGAACAAATTACAACGTTTTTTCTGGGACAGCTTAACCAAAAACAAATTTTGCTCTATTTGCTGTGGGTACCAAGACGTGAGAAGCGAAGACATGTGTGGTATACGATTTTGGAAGTGATTGTAGATGGATACAGTTCAACTTATAAAGAAATCCTGTAATCGCTACTATAAAAATTTGGGCTGTAGAGAAAGTATAATGTCGCAATTATTTATAACGTAATTACAGTAATAAACCAACAGTTATATCCACGATTTTCAATAAAATTGAGCAACAGAAAAACACCAAAAACTGCACCAAAACTGATTTAAACAATAATTTAAAATATTTTCCTAGAATTTGGTACAGATATGTAGATGACGTGGTTGCAGTTATCGACACTAAAGTTTACAGCCCTCAGCAATTTGTAGAAATTTTAAATTTAAAAGACGATCAAGTTTATCTATGAAACAGAAACAAACCTTAAGTTACCTTTCTTAGACACTTTAGTGACAAGAAATGGCAACAAACTAGATATAGATATTTATCGTAAACTTGCATCTTTCTGATTCACCGATTATTACATTTCCCATTGTCAAAACAAAACTATGCTATACTATAAACAATATTAAGCAGATTGCATTATACAAAGGTTTTCAAGAATCAATTGTCACAAACATAATTAGAAAACATAAACATAAGTTAAACATTAGAAACATTACAACGTTAGGAACTAGTAATAGCAAAATAGATAAGAAATATGTCAAATTACCAAATTATCCCACATACACAAAAGGTCTTCAAAAATATTTTCAAAATTTGATTATAAAACAGTAACCTCTAGTAAGAACAACTTGCAAAATCTTTTAGGCAATCCGAAAGACCCAATAGAAATGTGTGATAAATCGGGAATATATAAAATTAATTGTAAAGACTGTAACCAAGTATATATAGGGCAAACCAAGAGACCTATTAAAACTCGTTTTAAAAAGCACGTAGCTCATGTCAAATATCATCGCACAGATAGGTCCAGTGTTGCCATGCATATGCTTGAAAATGGCCATAGAGTAGGCGACATTGAATTAATTAAGAGGGTAGATAATAAAAACGAATTTGATTCTTATGAAAGTTTTGAATTATGATGATAACGGTCCATTAGGATTTTCGAAACTATTTAAGCTTATCTAAGAATCAATTAAGTTTAACGATGAGTGATAAGCAGATAGTATATATAAGCTTCCCGTTGATTTAATTTTTGTATCGGTATCGCTTAGCTGTTGAAACACGTGTCCGAGTAAATTTTTTGGTGCAGTTTTTGGTGTTTTTCTGTTGATTAAATAGACGCTACAGTTGGTGTTTCTTCCTTTGAATATAATTAAGGTTTCTGTTAGTACACGTATGGGCAAATAAAATTGAGGAAATTGCAAAGTGGCGTACATAAGTAGGCAGTCATGCGGCATTCATAAATTAAAAAAAAAATACCTGATAACATAGCCCTAAAATTGAATGGACAGTACAAAATAGCGGAAAAGTTTGGTATCGCGAAAAAACATATGGATGAAATAAAATATGTAATCCTAAAAATACTTAATAACATTTTGGAAATAAAACATCCAAAGACCTCAGGGTATATTTACGTCAATGAATTTGCAAATCATCGAATAATTTTTGTTTTCTTACCGTATGAAGGTTGTATGATAATAATACCTCACAATGTCTTGTTACTTCACATATTTATTTTACACATTTTTGCTTTAAATAAAAAGTTATTTGTAATTTAATTATACACAATTTTTGTTTAAACCATTTTTGGATAGTTCTGCTAAAAAAATTGGTATTTAGCATTATTACATTTGATTTTTTTTTTAAATTTATCAAAAATATTTTCTTAACTAAACTGGACTAATGACCAGGCTGTGTCTTAACGTAAGGTATCAAAGCTATTGTTCTAATATATGAATACAGCAACCTCTTATTGTCAAAACGTCAATGCCGACATAACTCTGTCAATTTGGAGGCGTTGACACGATCTAGACCTACCCAAGGTTATTGTACTATAATTATGGCCGTTGAATCTCTCTGTTCACTCAAAAAATAGAAAAAAAAGGTGAAGGGGTACCATGTTTTCAAAAAAGGACAATGCGTAATGCCAAATTAGTTTAGGCTTTTCCGGCTTGTTAGTGAACTTGTGACGTGTAGATTCGGATCCATGGAAATTTTTTTGTAACGTTTCACAAACACGTGTAGCCAGCTACTGCAGAGGTTTTTCCAACTTCCATGTTGAATGTAGCAAAATGATTTCTGCTTCACAGATTGATACGGATGTTCTTGAGGATCAGATTTCCTTCTGTTGAAGTTTTCTGGATGTTTATGGATCTTAATGGCTTTTTAACCAATCTGTTGTAATAACCATCAATCGATGCTAGCAACTTGTAGCTCTCAAAGGGTATTTTAGGGTTTCCACTGCTAAGCGCATATTTGGCTAGTATTGACTTCTCGCTGTGCCTCAGACGGCATTTTGCTTGATCATCTTGCAACAAGAAAAAGATATACGGTAAACTCTAGCTGCTGACGCAGAGTCTCTTTTGTACTTTCTTGGTCTGGTGGTCCGCTAAGTCTTCTTTATTGGTTTGAAAAATAACTGATGTTGTGCCTTTTAATAATTCTACCTGTACTGTTATAGACCCGAATCTAGACGTTACTAGTTCAATGCACAATGCGTATACCATACGAATATGAGGATATTTGTTGTAATAATAAATTGAGATGTGAAATGGGCTTGTTTGTATGTAGCAAGTGGAAACGTATTGTAGAAGCTCTTAGTTATTCAATCCTTTATTTTCATATATTATTATTTTTCGTATATTTGGTATTTTTGGTAGGTACCTTTCTTCATTTTATTTTATACTCTTTTTTGTGCCCCAGGTTGAAATTTTTGCGTTGTATCACATTCTTACAATAAACATGACTTTTGACGCTTTATTATAATGTAATGTAATTGATTTTTGGTAATATTTAGACTTATGCTTATCCACTACTTTTTGTTTGTGGTTTTTAAAAATGTATTCACCTTTTTGGTAATATTTAGACTTATTTCTATAAATCATATCTACTTCTTCTGTTTGTGGTTTTTAAGAATGTATTGCATTAATTTGTTTGCGTTCGTTTAGTTGCTGTTAGCTATTGAAACACGCGTTGTACTTAAGTTTTTATGATATATTATAAGTTTTAGTGTTTTCTTTGCTACAGAAATACGTTGCAGTTAATATTGTTGCATTTAGTAAATACTTTACTAAAAATATCATTTAAATTAAAAATCAAATAGATACACGGTATCAATAAAAAATTTTGTTTACTCTCTGTTTAGACTTTTTAGTGAAATCAATTAATAAATTAATAAAAATGTAAATATATTTATTTTTCAGGAATTAATTTCAGTTAACAAAAAAACAAAAGTTCAATACATGTTTAATTGAATGAAGTTCTTTTTTTTAACTTCTTTCATGTTAACAAAATTAATTAGTAATTACATTCATTAAAGCTTAAAGTGCGCCGTTGTTAAATTATACAACAGCTTTTTAAAAGCAATTAACTCGTGTCAATGTAATATGTATTTAGACCTCCGTGTATTGTTAGTTAAATTTTAAGAATGATAATTTTACCTCAAAAATAAAACTTATATTACTATAAAAGGGAACAACAATGATTTTAATTGGTTTAATTTTTAAACCCTAAGGTAAGGATGTTGTTATTGTTAGTCCAATTTTAGCCCTTAAGTCGAAAGTTCTAATCGCAAGAATTCTAAAACCTTATGCTTCGATAAGCTGTTTGGAAATTCCTAAAAAGATTTATTACATTTCTGCTTTTGTATACGCTTTAGTTTGGACAACAAAACTTTGTAGCACTACAACGATCGCTTTTGAGAATCTTGTTTAATATTGTATTTGTTAAATTAACGGTGTAAATTCGCATACCTACTTGCCCAAATTTTATTAAAAATATAAATATATTTTTGTACATATTTCTTTTCTAGTTAGGAATTAGAATACAGTTAAGAATACCATCAACTCCGTTTCAAATTTTGAATTGCTTTCACATATTTAATTTCTTTTATCGTATCCTAACGTAATATTTAAAATTCTATGGAATCTTCTTCATTTAAAATTTAAATTAAAAGTGAATGTTACATTGTGTTAAAACAAAAATGGAATTTTGCCAAGATTTTTGTATAAAATGTAATCATTATCTATTAATTACTACTCATTTTAACGTGAAATGGAAAAAATCATGTAGTTTTTGTTAGGATGAATGTTATTTAGCACTATGATGACATCAAAATACCTTTTTGGATCAGAAATATAGTTAAAAATTACAATTAGTATTAACAATATAATTAATAAATAATTTAAAAAAAAAATCTGTAGTTTTAAATTTTACTGTAAATTTAAAATAAGTTATTTTTAACAGTTAATTGATAATAGTTTTTTAATTGTCACAATATGTATTTTCAGTTTTCTTTTTCATTACTACAAACATAAGATTAATTCCGTTTAGATAACAAGCATTTTTTTTATTAAAAGATAGGCGATTAAATGTATCTACTTTTAAAGAAATATTCACAATAGAAACACGATTAAGTAGGTGTGAAATCGTGTAATCTTTGAAAGGTCAGAAAAGTATAATTGTGTGGAACGTTACATTTAATTAAGTTCTATTATTGAAGCCAGTTAGCTATAAATAATGGTTTCTACTGAGAAAAACATTTTAATAATACTTCTGAAAATGCATAGTGACTCATAGAACTCGATTAATCAATAATTACAAACTTAACCATTTTCTTACATAAGTACTTTTATGTAATATTTAATATAATCAGAATTCCAGTTAACCAATTGACTCAATTTACTACAAAAGGTATAAATACAAAATTATTTATATGCTTTACCCTTACATTTGTGTTTGTCATAAATTGCTGTTAGGTTGTTTGTAATTTTACTTCGTGGCTATTCAAGTACTTATTGTCAACATAAAGAAATAGTATATTAAAGAACTAGTTTCAGAAGACCCATTTTATAAAACGAGTACGAGTTGCTAAAATGCCCTCTGAAACGAATTCTTTATACTATTTTTCTATTTTGGGTTTTCAGATAGATTTTAAATTTAGGGAATTTTGAAGTATAATTGCTGGAATGGCAATATTTTCATAAAATTTTGGTTTAAATACTAGTTTAAGTTTATCATACGTTTAATTTAAAAAAAAATGGGTGGAAATAAAAATAAGTAAATAAATAAATCTACTGAACATTAATTACGATTTAAATTAACGCACGCCGGACGTAATGACAGCTTTGACGTTTAATATCAAATCAGTGTTACCACCGTTTGGAATAAAAATTGTTCTATTTTTATAAAAGAACTCGATTTTCTATAAAAGAACTTATTTGGGTGCTTTTATAGCTCTGAAAGGGCCCAGTATATAAAAAAATTGTATTTACATTCTTAATTATGTGCATTCATTTTATTTGATGAACTTTTAATAAAAAGGAGATTAAAACAGATTTCAGTATCATGGTTAAGAAATAGTTGGTTAAATGATAAAAATGTACATATTACTATTGCATAATTTACTTTCCACATTAGAACAGATTTATCTAACTTGAGTGTTTTCATTTTTACTTTATCCACTTTTGCACGTAACATAATTCATTTGCGAATATTTTGCATATTATGCATAAAAATGTAGGTTGCGGTGTATATGTTTATCTGCAATGCATCAAATAATTGTAAGTGCACATGTACCTTTTTGCATTCAGGTAAATTTTAACCAGAGAAAGAGAATATTTCTGATAAGGACTTTATGGAAATGAGTGTTTGAAAATTTTTTAATTAGTATCATATTTTATAAAACAACACAATATACCTACTGTAGCAACTGTCCAATTAAATAAGGGAGCATTATTTATTAAAATGGTTCCTAAATTCTTTTTTAAAGAAGACGAAAAATTAAAGGTGTTCAAAGAATTGAAAGTGTTGAAAGAAAAACGGTTATTAATTTAAAAAACATCAAAACCGAATTAAAATTAGTAAAAAATCCGAGCATTGGCAACTTAGTCGACAGATGTATAAGCTGTTCCAAAAGTCTTATTTTATTACTGCTATAAAGTCGCAAGTGACTGTACAATTGCAAATAAACAGCGAGAATCACTGGACATGTATTTCGTCCTTTTGGGACTCTTCAGCAGTGAGACAACTCAAGCTCAACAAAGTTTTAATAATCCTTCTTTGGGCGCAAAGACTCTCTACTAATTCACGATTTATCTTCCAACAACATTTGTACCTTCTATTTTAAAGTCTAGAAGAACAACTCCCCCTTTTTTAATCTTGATCAAAGTTACTGTAACACCATGTTTCTTATTCTACCCGACGTTTTGTCTGAAAAATTGGTAAAAAAAAATCTTGGATTCCACTTATAACACAATTTAACATTAAAATTAACATCTCCATTAGTAAGCGGTTTTATCATGGTTCAAGTTCTTGCCAAGATAAAACGCAGTATAATAGGGGGTAAAACATTAGCAAATACGGTTACCTTTTCGTTTTAACGATGACTCCGGCCGTGGTTGCCTCAATTCTTATAACACAATGACATAATGTGTTTTAATGTGTGGGAACGTGATAAAAAATGTAAAAATAGGTTTCTAAGTAGGTACAAAAATCATAAAAATATTATTAATAATTTTTGGGAATAGTATGTTAAAATTGATAAACTAAGTAAAACAGTCCAAAGAATTTTATTATAGTAGGTATATTTAACAGTTTATTTGGTATGTTTAGGTTTTAGTGGTTTTCCTAAACCTTGAAGTAAATCCTTTGCCAAGACGAACCAAGCCACTATTGGACACGGTTTTGTCATCCAATATACAGGTTTATAATGATCTTCTGGGGTACCATACATAACACTTACATCACAATACAATATTTAAAATGTACCATACAATTAAATAAATAAATTCTTAAATTTATTTTTAATGACACGTAAACAATGTGTTAGCTGCAACAGTTCTGTTTAACTAATTAGGTACATTTTCCATGCTGCATTTGCAATTTTGACAATAAAAACACCGTAACATGTTGAATGTTGAAACCATGATTAGGCTACTTTATTTGTTTTTATACGAATCTGTTGTACAGTTTCATTATTAATTTATATTACTATAATTTACATGAAATGCTCTAATGTAAGAATTTACCAATAAAAAACAAAACTTTAAAAAAATAACAATTAAATCATAATATGCTCGATATAGCGAAAACTATTGACAAAGTTTGCATTGAAGGCATGAAGAAGATCCCGGAACTGAACATTCCCAATTACCTGCAAGCAATCATCTTTTCTTTTCTAGAACACAAGCAATTCTTAGTCAAAATAAACTTTTGTATATCTGAAACTAAAACATCTACGCCACTGTTCTCAAAGTAATTATTCTGGGACAACTTTTCTACAACGAATGGAACATTGTAATCAACCCCGCAAAAAGTCAAGCGAAAATATTAACACAAAAGCGTATTTTATGAATCTACCAAACCCTAAAGAGAGTGCTATTAAATATCTTTGTGTTTATTTAGATATTCTCTTGAACTGGAGTTAACATAAAAAAAGGCAACAAAAGCTTAACACAATTGTGCTCCATAATATATTACAAATCAACACTCAAACCACATTGTGCTATGTCCTCACTATAATCATGTATACTCTATTTTAACCCAATTTGTGTTAACACTTTGAAAACCAATATGCCAAAATTATAGTGCTATTAAAATAATACAGTACCTACTCCATGTTGCATACGTAACGATCAACTTCAGTTCGAGTTCATGAATTCATGGTCAATGATGTTAAAAAATTCTTCATTAATCCAAGCCAGTGTGCTGGTGCAGTGTTTTTCAACCTTTGTTATTAAAATATTCATACGGGATTAAAATGAAAAATGTCCCAAGATCTCATAGTTTCCGAAAATGACAGTTATTAAACAAATACTTAACAATAAACTAAGTAGTTATTAAATCAATTAATCAGTCTGAAAAACTAGTATAATTTTGTCATTGTCGTTGCACTTTATTAGAAAAACTTTGATGTAGCAAATTTTACCATGTTACCCAGTCATCCATGATGGTATTTACTTTGTCGCACTATGACTAATTTTATTTCGTTTAATTTGATGTTTATTTCTTTTCTTTTTTTAAGGTGTTTTCAACACAACTATTTCTGATTTATGGGAAGCTAATTCTAATTTCTGAGTTTTTAACAAAAACTAAATTTGTTCTTTCTGTTAAGTGTTTTCATCCTATCTCCTGAATAAGGAACCTAATTAATGTTACAGTTTTCGGCAACAGTAATCCAGAACTCCTTCTATTATGCTACTCCAAGACTCTGAATTAAATACATTTTTGACATTTGTCTTCATTTCAAATTAATTTCCAAACATTGAGTAAAACAGTATAGTTTTCTCTTGAAAGAAACTAGCAATTAGGAATTTATTTCACGCAAATTTTCGATCAATTTTTTTGTAAGTAATCAGTTGTTTTTAATGATACTTACCTTTTAATTTTTTTTTATATGTAACCTAGATTTAAATTTGTACCTTTAAACTGGTACCAGGAAAGGCCAGAAACATCTCCGCGTCGAAAAAATCCTTATTCAATTCCTCAAAACAGTGTAAAATTTTTTGTGGAATAAATAAATAAGAAAAAAAGTACAAAATTTCTATAAATGATTGTCTCATCAAGTTGGCGATTAAATGAACAAAATTAACGATAGACGACGAACAACACACAATTACACCCAGTGATAATAATTACAACGAAACGATGAAATAACTGGCAGATGATGACATTACGATAAATTAATTCACTATCAATTTAAGCTGCAAATTTGTGTTTTTTAAATTTACTAACGCCTACCTTACGAGACAATCAATTATATGAAACCTGTAGTTTCTATATCACATGAATTAAGGAAAACTTACGAATGATTACAAGATTAACAATCCGAGACTGTAGCGTTCGGTAACGGTTAAAAAATTAAAACTAAAATAAATGGCGAATAAAACATTTTGACATAATTTAGTTTAAAAACCGTTTTGATTAAATCAGTGTATAAAATTTTTCATAAATTTCATGACCATATGTTGATATTTAGCAGGTCTAATGTTTTAAAAACAAAGATAAAAGGGCACAGCGTTATTAGGTTGATACTAGATTTTCTGTTCCGTAACAACATGGTAATTAGTGTTATTTGCATTAAAAATTCTTAAATTACAATGTTGATAGAACATTTCGCTGCGGAGATACAAATGTGTTTCAATGACAAAAGCAATTAAATACGTTACACTAACTCATGTTTGACTACACCTCGTTGAATTGCTTTACTACAAAGATCTTTGCTACATATTATCTGAATTTAACGAATATTGTGGAATATTGCAATTCACAAAATTACTTCTCACAAATGAATTTGTTTAATCATAAAACATATTTGAACAAAACACTGTAGTTAATTAAGTTCAAGATTAAAAGTTATTATGTAAAGTGAAAGTAATTAAATTGATCTGTTTGCATCTTTACTGCGTAGAAGCACAATAACGAACTTTGGCGGAAAATGTCTTGAAAAAGTCTATTATTGGCCTTTACGATCTACACCTCCTGTTCTTATGTGAGTGATGGATTAGTAGAGTGGTTTTAATCTTTTCAAGCTACTTTTTCAACAATATTATGTATTTATTAGTAAGTAACGTAAAAGTTACACAAGTGTATTTAGATTTTCTACTATAATTCAACACATTTAGTTAAACCATATTCTGGCTTAGATTACAGAAATTACAATACAGTCGAGACATGTGGATGTGGATAGAAAACAAAATCTAAATTTCAAATTAATAGGGAAGCCTTTACGAAAGATAGGGCAACTTTCTAAACGATAGTCTTAATCATAATAAAAGCAAATTTTAGATAATTTATATAATCTACTATTAATAACACTTTCTTTTGCTCTTTTATTACAAAATTTTAACCAAGAATCTTATAAAACTTTTTTATTGCTAATAACATTTGAGGTTTATTATCTTATTAATATATTATCAAAAAGTTAAAGAGTATACTGTTAGATAGCTTTCAATATTAAACATATTTTAGAATATTTTTAGTTAATACTATAATATTACTTGTGTTTGGTAATAGTATAGTTGCCAAGCAGTAAAATCTTCTCTGCCATGCTTATATATTATTTTTCACTACTTAGACAGATATAATGTTAGGCTAATTATTACTATAAAATTTTAATGCGAAACTCATTGTTTATTTTCAAATAACAAATACCTCGTTTAAGTAAATGTGTATGTTGCTATTTGCGGTGATGCAATACATTTATATAAAAATGAAAGAAACATTTTTAAATAAACAAAGTTGGAAGTGAAATAAGTCAACTGCAAGTATCGTTTCGAGGATGAAATCATGGTAATATTTTTTTAAAGAACTGTGTTTATATAAATGAGAATTTAATAAACTTAGATTTGATAGAAAGTACAATGACAAACTCCCAGTATGCTCTGAATAAACAGGGTGAGGCACTACCAACGAACTATTCTGTAGCATTAGAACAACAAATAGTGTAAGAAATATATACATATATACATATATCAAGATTATTTTAAACCACATTTTGAAATATTTTAGATTGTATAGGGTGCTCAGAAACACGTACCATATCAAAGTTGGGTCATTTTAAATGGACCATCTTGTATTTTTTTCTATTTTTAATTTCTACTATAAAAAATAGTGTTTGTTAATATAATCAAATACTTACTTACTTCCGTTTCTGAGATAAATCAAATTTGCCTGATTTGCAGACTCTCCAAAAAATACAATAACTTCAAAATAAATAATAACAAGCAACTTTGTCTTACACCACCTTACTAAGAGCTTTCAAAATCCTTTTTGCAAAACTTTAATGCTATGATGTGGGGTGATTTTAATAATACCGCATAACACTAACCACTTAAAACTTAACTAACTTACTTAACTTAAATGGAACCTATATTTGGGTAGACTGTTGGAAGCTGGAACTAATTACCTTTGAGTCTGTATTAGGGATACCAACTCCTAACTCTGATAGTTTTCGGTATATTTTAAATTTGCTAGTTTAACAATTTGTGATTTACTGGAATTGTTACCTATGAGATATCCGTACAATGAACATTATGTTCTTATATATCTTGAAGTTATTGTATTTTTATGGAGGGTCTGCAGATCAGGCAAAATTGATTTATCTCCAAAAACGGAACTAAGTAGGTATAGGAACATACATTATTTTTAATCGAAGATTTAAAAATAAAAAAAATACGGGGTGTTCTGTTTAAAATAACCCAACTTTGATATGGCACGTGCTTCTGGAGCACCCTGTACAATCCAACATATTTTTTAAAATGTGGTCTCGAATAATCTCATGATATATATGACTTAAGATTTCTAATATTAATTGTCGTTTTAATGCTACAGAATAATTTGTTGGTAGTGCCCCACCCTGTATGAACTATGTGAGCAAACTAACAAAAATGCTGAAAAATATGGGATAAACAAAAATAGCTTTACACGAAATCATAATTAATTTTGACGTACCTAATACACCTAATAAATTTAGCGGTTAGTACATATAATAAATAAAATAGCGAGTCACGCTCGGTCCAAGTAAGGTATTGCACATACACGGTGATTTATTGATAAATGCTCATATGTTAGAATTATATAGGGGACATAAAGAGGATTTTAAAAACATATTGTACAGATCTCCGATACTTTATAACCAAGATACAAGGTGTTTTATTTATTTTATTTTATTTCTTTATTTGGCCATAACTTACGTACCACATTATGATTTTTTTTATATTGGCAACATATTTCTCTTGTTCGATAAAGTATCTAATAGCGTATAAGAATTTATGTTAATCCAGGTACGGGCTTAAAAAATTCAAAAATTTTATTTACTTAAAATGGACTCTATATGTCAAAATTTTGAAAAACTGTTTGCTTATTTAAAAAGAACAGAAAAAACTATGAGTTAAAGTAGATACTTTGTTAGTTTCTGAATTCAATTTTGTTATAACCAAGTTGGGACAAACTTAAATGTTTCGGTAACGCATTGTCAAATAAAATTAATTATATTTTGGAATTAATAAATTTTCTATTTTAAAATAATATAATTTGTCGTTTTTGTGTTTCCCTTTAGTTTATCGTTTAAAGTCGAAACGCAAAATGAATGTATATATTTAGGATAAAATAGGTATTTTAATACATAGATATCTATCTTGGTAAGGAACTCCCTGTATTTCAAAATTTTGAAAAACTGTTTGCTCATTTGAAAACAGCAGAAGAAACTGAGTTATAATAGTCATTTTTCTAGTTTTCGGTTACAATTTTGTTACAACTAATTTGATACACACATAAGTGTTTCCGAAATACAGTAGAGTCTCGATATAGTAAACCTATTTTCGGCAAGGTGTGTTTACAAAATTGAATTGTTTACTGTAGCGCAGACACTCCAACAAGATTAATCTTATCTATCTTTGTTTTGTTATAAAACATATATTTTGAAACTAATTAAAATATAATACGTAAAACATTAATTAACATTGAAAAAGAAGTTATTGGAAGCTGTTTCTTCTTGGTTTGGAGATGAATCGTTGTTCCATTCTTTTATCTCTTCTGGTTTGTGATCATGATTACCAATGTCGTCTATAGCACGGAGAAAGTCTTATGCCCAAATTTTCTCAATAACACATGGTGACAAGCTGTTCCATGCTAAAATGAAGTTTGAGACAGCATCTTTCAAAGTGTACTTTTGTAAAGCACTACTTAAATTTGTTTCTTTTAATAACAAGACAGACAGTAAGTTTTTGCGGTAAAACAATTTTGTTATTCTTATGACATTTTGGTGCATGGGTTGAATTAAAGCTGTTACATATGGTGAAAGATACATGGTTGTGAGTGATTAGACCATCTGCACTTTCAAACTCCTCGGAATCTGGATGTCTCGGTGCGTTATCCAACAATAGTAACGCTCTTTTTGGTAAATTATTGTCTTTCAAAAATTTTGTAAGTTCTGGGACAAACATTTCGTAGAACCATTTCTTAAATATGTAAGTCGTCATCCACGCTGTTTTCGAGCTTTCGTAGTGGACGAGACAATTAAACTGTCGAAAAGTACGCGGGTTGTTTGACATTCCAGTTTATGACTTCCATTGGGTGTTTTTTCTCTGCTTTGCAACATTTTTTCCAATTCAAAACTTACCTATAGGTTATAGACTATAGGTTAAACGGATAAAAAAACGTTACAATTTGCAGAAACAAAAATAAAGCAACGGTGAGGGAATTACTCATGTTGTCTCGCTGTTCACTACAACGAGGTAGTTCAAGTTCACAATATCGAGATTTATACGGTTCTATTCACTACATTGCATTATTCACTATAACGGATGTTCACTATATCACAACTCTAGTGTACATCGATTTAAAATTCAAATAAAATAAATTTTATTTTGGGATTTATAACTTCTCTGTTTCAAAGTAATGAAATTTATCATTTTGTGTTTACTTTTAGTTTATCGTTTTAAGTTTAAATTCAAAACGATCCGCCAGAACCGTATTTAGGATAAAAGAAATTTTAATACATACATATGTGTGTTGGAAACGCCCTGTATGCTTAACGAAATTGTAATAATATTTTTTTAAGTAAGTTATTAAAATAAATTTGTACCACTCAAAAAACAAATACTTTTTTTAAGACAATAAACATAATAATAAGTGGTCAAAAAAATATAAAAAGACGACAAGATAATGTTTCTTAAAATATTCTTTATGTATTGTAATGGTATTGTGCAAAACGACCCGTATATTAGCTCAAGAAAATTGTTAATGCCGTTAGCACAAAAGCAAATTTCATTATTTATACTAGAAAATTTATTAAAGCCTAAATAAAATTACTTTTATTCAAATTGTCCGATATATTACGGAAACATTTAAGTTGGTCTCAAATTATTTACTAGGTACCAAAATTCTATGCAGAAACTAGATAAGTGACTATTATAACTCAATTTTTTCTGCTCTTTTCAAATAAAATCAAACAGTTTTTGAAAATTTTGAAATACAGGGCGTTCCTTTCTAAGATAGATATGTATGTGTTGAAAAACGTATTTTATCCTAAATACGACTCCCTGTATAACTTAATTCAAAATAATCATTGGAATTAAATGTACATGTAACCACTGATACTACTAAATAGGTAGATTACCCAAAACAATAGTAAAATTTACTGTTAATTACTCTCATCCCATCTCCTTGATTTGGTAAAGCTACATCATCGGCATAATCAATTAACGTTACACGTTTCGATATATCGTTACTCAGAACAACCTCGTACAAGATGTTTCACAGAGTAGATCCAAGAATAGAACTCTGAGAAAAAAGGTTGGAAATTAAACCGTAGATGACAAGGAGTCTAAAAGGTATTCGTTCAGCGCAATTTAATCTGAACTATTAAATAATTATACAAATAGTACTTGGAGATATAAATGACGATTTGAGAAATATTAACAATACCAAATTCAGGTAAAGTAGGTAGTTGAAAGCCTATTCCCAATAATAAAAGGGGTGGTTTTTTAACTCACCATAACGGAAACTCCAGTTTTTAAGTAATAAAGCATTGAACATAATAAAACATCAACAAATAATAAATGATGTATGGTATTCCCATCTCTTCCTTTTCTACTCTCGCATTCAGCTCTCTTATTATTATTCCTACCTACATCTATGCGTATCACCTGTACCTGTAATGTTCATCATTCCGCTTTAATTTAATATTTTTTAACATTTGCAAAATTAGGTAAAATTTTGCATAAAACATGTAACAAAGAATGAATTTTTGCATCTGGGTTTTCTTACAGTCTACAGCTAAAAATTTCTGTTATTATAGTTTAATATGCATATTTATGAGACATTAATGTTTATCTTGATTTAAGCGTGTGGATAGTAATAATAATTTAATTCAATGTATTTCGGAAATTTGTTATGTAAGAAAATCTAACGTTGTGAAAAAACCTTTTAATGTTATTTCATGAAAATAAAAACTAATTAAGATTTATAACTGTATAATAGATTTCAAAGTTTTATACCAATGTAATTGTATGATCACCTCACATATAATTCCTCTTGCGTACTACACGTTCTAAATATTCGAACTGTAGCATAAACTTATACGTAGTTATGATATAATTACAAACAAATTGTACTTTAATAAATACATATAATGAAGTGAGTAAAATTCATTCAAAAGGCCGCATTTACGATTGCAAATTACGAGAATAACGAAATCCATGTTATTGAAAGATGGATTAATAAAGGATTAACTACAATTATTACCATTTACAAGAGGATTAAAATAAAAGTTAATCCTACAAGATATGCCTTGCTTTATTTGATGTTACAAGACCTTTTAAATTGCGAAATATTTTCTTTCGATACACTAAAGTGACGTTTGGAATTTAATTTTAGGATGATTTAGTTTGACGTACGTGTTTTGAGCACTCTTACTTCAAAAGCGGAAAATTGACGTTTATGTCAACTAAATTCAAATAATGTACCTACGGTTTATATTTTAAGCAAATTGTGCTCTGGAAAAGAAAATTTTATTTTCGGTTTGTTACACTCAACGCAAATATAGTCAACCCTTACAAAAAAGGCGGTCAAAACTTAAGCGACCTCGTGCTCTTTAATTATGTAAATGTCCGCATAAATTATCATATTTAATTAATATAATTGGTAATTCAACTTAATTATTCCACAATTTGAATTAAAAGACGTTAATTACACTTTTTCCCAAGTTATGATCAATTTCATCGCAATTACTTTACATTTTTATATACTGTTGTATTAACGAGTATTTTTCTTGCAGTAAAATGTCAGCGAATCGTGAATACTCCACCAATTATGTCGTTCAACCGGAACTGGATAATTCCGGACACGAAGCTGTTGGAAATGTAATTACTCGAATAAAGGCAAACGATAATGAAGACGATTTTTTAAGTTATGGAATTGAACCTGTAACGTTTGAAAACAATAATTCAAAACGACTTCCATTTAGAATTGACAATGAAACGGGAGTCGTGTATTTAAACGAATCTTTGAAAGGAAGGGTAAGATAATTTTTGACTCATTATTAATTAGTACATACAAGAATATTATACAAAACAGGAATATTCGTCGTTTTGTGACAAGGTGAAATGTATTAAACGTTCTAGTAGTAGCAACTTGTTTTTTATTTTATACAATTTAAATGAAACTTAGACTTTGCATAAGGATCTCATTGTCATGTCACAAGAGAGAAATAGAGGTTATATTCAACATTGTCATTGCCGCGAAAGATTTGTCAATTCACAAAAACTACAGTCAGGTCTGGTACAATTTTATACTAACATACAAATTACATTAGCAGAAACAAAAGATAATCATTTCGAAGTGGAACATTCTCGTATAAATAGTATCAACCAAGAATGCCAACCTGCACTTCGATCTGTTGGTTAATACGTAGAGCGATCGGTAACTGGTATTTCACGGTTGGCGTAAACATTTGCTAATTTTACTTTAAACAAACTGAACAAAAAACAGTTTAAACTCTTTTTGTTCTTTTGCTCCGTTGTACTACATCTGTGATTTCCTTTCTTCTACTTCCATAATTTATATGTCCGGATACAATTATATCTATTCTAACACATATCAGTAATGTAGGATATTGAGAGGTGTTGGACGATTTTTGTGGGAAAGCTTAGTGTAGGATTGTTTACTCCAAAAGATTATACGAATAAGTGTGAAATAAGTAGAAAGTAGCAAATAATAAAACAAATAGCTTTTCTTTGTTATTTTCTCTGTAAAGTTGAGGTTATAAACCTACCGAGTTCGGAATTAAAGAGCAAAATATTTTCAGCCAATTAAATTAACATGCATATACAGAATGGATTTCGCTGAGTAAATATAGTCTATCAGAAGTCGTATTTCTTTAATCCTTAATCCTTTAATTTTTTTAAAACCAAACTACCGAATCTCTAGTTTTTGGCGACGTTTTACACTCGTTTGTTAGTGGACTGGCTCGAAGAAGCAACCACTAATAAACGGGTGCGAAACGTCGCGAAAAAATAGAGATTTGGTAGTTTACCTTTAAAAAAGTACCCTCCTTCTGAGAAAAGGACTCAAGCATTTCGTAGTCCTTGGCACACATCATTGATGGTCTATCAGCTCAAATTTTATGGATTTTTGGACAAAATCGAATTTCTGTTGAAGACAAAAACAAAATAATTTCAACACAGTCGTAAAGGGAAGTGCGTAGCTTTAGTCTGTATTTAATGAATGCGGTATGGACGTCAATGGGTATGGATGTAGCGTTTCTGGAGAAGGCGTTGAATTAAGTTGCATTAAGATTCCATGTTGTCGGCGTAAGGTTTCGGAAGACCATTGTTTGAGTAAATGAAATGCTCGGGACATCGGTTGTCTGACAAATGATTACACCATAAGCAATGTCGAGATTTAAGGATTTTTGGGCTTGATGCGTTTTATTTGTTGCAAATGAAGTTTTAAGTGGATCTGTAGATTACTCGTGGTCGCGTGTGTAATTTGTCACAGAAACCGATAACTTAGTTCACACGTAAAAAAAAATAAAAAAAATATTGACAAACAAATTAAATTAAATGACATTAAAGAACTTTAAAGTAAGGTTATGTTATAGAAACTAATTTTCTGTAGTTTAATCTTGTTTATTCGACAATTAAATTAATTCAAGTTTCTGAACAATAAACTTAACTTGTAGTTAACATTAAGACATATAATAACTACAAACGATACATAAATAATAGTCTGTGTTAATACTTGTTATATTCAATACAAATTCTCGGTCGTCAAAATACAATATTATTTTTAGGTATTCAAACGAGGTATGCAAGTAAGATTAATCAAGTATCCAATTACCTGCGTATAAAAATTGCACTCGAGAATTTCTATTCGAATTTCAACAAAAGTTTGTCGAGAAAAGCATAATCTGTGATTAATTGCAAAATAGTAACACTTTCAAGGTAATTTTTAAACTAGAAAATTAAACTTTACCAGACAGAAAAGTAAAAGTAAAGTAATTTTCCCACTCCTAATTTTGATATTTGTCCACATTTTTATTTCCATAGCAGTGGAATTATTTAATTTTGGAAAACTCAAAATAAATACTTTAATTAAACTTAAAATATTAACTAAAGACATTAAAGACAAACGATTAACTTATGATTATGATATAGTAATTTAAAAATATCGTATAACATAAAGAAAAATGTAATAAAGCAAGAAAGATATATGTGCATAGGTCCATCTCTCATATACTATGAAGGACAGATGTACCATCTAGTGAAGGAAAGATAGATCGCTATTTTTATCGTTTTTTTAATACAATTCAATTTTCAATGATTGGCAGAGGTTGGCAAATCCACTACAGTCTTCGTGCAGCCATCGAGAACATGCTATACGAGGTGTGGCTATAAAATAACGGGACTGATATTGTAAAAAATTTTATTTTCATTTTATACATAATTACTTATTATCACCTTCAATATACATCCCTTCTCTATCCCTGCAACGTTCCATGCGAATTTTCCATTGTTGAAAACAGTGCTAGAAGTCATCTTCTGTCAACTCTTTCAGGACTCTTGCCGCTTTTTCTTGAACAGCTTCTACGGATTCAAATCTCGTACCTTTCAATGCAGATTTCACCTTAGGGAAAAGATAAAAGTCATATGGTGCTAGGTCTGGCGAGTAAGGTGGATGTTCTAACACTGGAATGCTGTACTTGGTCAGGAACCGCTTAACAGATAACGCAGAATGAGCTGGTGCATTGTCTTGGTGCAAAACCCATGATTTGTCCTTCCACATTTCGGGTCGTATTTTTCTTACTCTTTCACGTAGTTTATCAAGTACATCAAGGTAGTAATGTTGATTAATTGTTTGACCTTCCGGAACCCAGTGAAGGTACACAATGTCATGAATATCAAAAAAAGCAATCATCATTGCTTTAAATTTTAAGTTACTCATTCTTGCTTTTTTAGCTCTCGGTGAAGTTGGGGTCTTTCAATGCATGGATTGGCGCTTCGTTTCCGGATCGTAAGTAAAAAACCACGACTCGTCACATGTTATTATCCTTTCCAATACATTTGGGTCATTTTCAATGGCATTTAAAGTGTCAGCACAAAAAATTTTGCGAGTTGCTTGTTGTTCAATCGTGAGAATTTTTAGTACTATTTTTGCACACACTTTTCGCATGTTCAAATTGTCACTTAAAATTTGCCATACACATTCTTTATCAATGCCTACAAATTCAGCAACTGCACGAATACTTAATCGACGTCAGACCGAATCAAATTAGTAACTTTTTTGACATTATCATCCGTTTTTAATGTTGAAGGACAACCAGGCCGCGAATCATCTTCAACGTCTTGTCGATTATCTTGAAAACGCTTAAACCATTCAAAAACAGCAGTCCGCGATAAACATTCACTGCCATACATTTCTTTTAGTAAATTATAGGTTTCGGTAGCGGTTTTTCCAAGTTTGAAGTGAAATTTAATAACAATTCGTTGTTCTATTATTACGCTAACCATTTTTCCTGCAAAACAACACTAACGTAAATGAAGGTTATGACTCAACGATGTTGTTTACAGAAACGAGACTATCTGCATTCTGAAGAGGAAGTCTTAAACTAAACAACTGTTGGTCATTGTTAATTGGCGCATGCGCACTCGTTTTACTGCAGTGTCAGTTCCGTTATTTTATAGCCACATCTCGTATATCTTCTTTCTTTTTTGCCACTCTATAATCTTTCTTGCACTCTATACATTCATTTTCAAGATGGGTGAAACACTCATAAGATGTAGAATCCATAGAATCATTTAATTTTTCGACATCGGAATTTCAAAAAGACTTCGCTTTTTTTTTATTTTTTATGTTCTTTTGTTTTTTCTTTCTATCTACTCTAGAGTAGTGATTTCTCCCAGTACTACCTTTCTTTTAGCATTCAGTATTGTCTGGGGCACTACTGAAACTGGAGAGATAACAATCAATGCTTTTTCAGCTGTAATTTTTTCTTGGAAGTTTATTCTTCGGTAGTCTACCAGTGAGACAATATGGTCCAGCTTCCCCTTTTTTACTTTCCAGAGCTGAATCTACTAAATCTTGGGATCTTTCTAAAGGTTCAGGTTTAGTTACATTATTAACCAAAAAACGTAATCAGGAATTTGATTTGGATTGAATTTTAAAATACCAGTTGTTTTGAATGGCGAGACTGCATTCTGATTGGTCACTGTTTTCCTCAAGCCTCGCTCAGTAATCAAACAGCAACCTATTTAGTTTTTAGTAGAATTATTTCAAATAAGCTGTCGGCAAGACTCATAATAATATACTTTCAGTACGGGGTGGTAAACAGAACATTTGTATGTACTTTTGTTTCGCAAATTTCAGCATTTCTATATTTGTAGTATTGGAAGTGTGTCCACAGACTAACAATAAGATTTTCCCGACTGGTGTCCTTGAGCAGAAATGAGTATTCAACCATTGAAGAAAATTTCAGAGTTAACATATAGGTAGGTTTTTGACTCATAGCTATTTGTGACCTAGGTTGCATTCCACTCTTTATTTTTATTTTTACTTTTAAAGATGCAGTACGGTGGTAAAAATGTACCTTCAGCATTGCAACAAGAAAACACTGTAATTGTTTTTCCCTTTTCCTCTGGACTTAGGCATGGAACTCACTCTTTTGAGCAAGCACATCTCTTGCCCAGGTGTTATGTTGAAGTTTGGTTTCGTCAATACAGTTTCAGTTCCTTGGACATCTTTTGAATTCGGGCAACACTTGTGTTCTGTCCTCTTCTGACAAATGTGAGGCCTGCGCCGTAAGAATGATTGCAAACATCTATAGCCTACTTTGGCTACAATTAAAATATAAAAGTTAAATTGTATTAGTTGTGTAACTATTACCTTGTTCAGCTTTAAACTTAGTTGTCCATTCTCCTCTTGGACCTGTACTTGTTTTGCACTTAAAAACATTTGGCATTATTCTGAAATAAAAATTAATGTAGTTCTTAGTCCATCTCTCTTCCAATCTTTTCAATAGAGGAGAGATGGACCACCGAATTCCAGCTGTTTGTAGTGTAGACGCGGCGAGATTTTAGGTTAGGATTTTGATATAAATCTTTAAGTATTCCAAATACCCAAATAAACGTGATTATACTTCATTAAATCATTTCAAATTGGCAATTAAAAATATATGGTAATAAATTTTTTCAGGTTTCGGAAAACTTTAATCGCTATTTATATAGCGTCATCCCCAAAGTCCGCACTAAATGAGAAACACATGTGGCGAAAGGCGCGTAATTTTTGGTGTCAACAAAAAATCAAAAGAACTAAATATTTTGAAGTTTTTTCTAATGAATAAAAAATTTGACCATAATTAGCACAATAATTGGGCTCCTTTAAATAAACTGTTGTATACAAGATGTCGTTTAATTATCATTTAAAGCAAATCTTTTTTCTTATAGCCACCATTTTGGAAAAAATGTAAATTTTTTCAAGATTGCCATGACTTCAAATGTTGATGTTTTTTAATGAAGAATAGCTCTTTCAAATAAATTTTTTAATATTTACTGAAATAAGGGCACTTTACTCTTGACTCAAAATCAAATTTTCGAATGCACCTCGTATATTACGCGTCTTTCGCCACATTGTGTTGGTGTATTTTTAGCTTTAGAGGATGCACAAACTTTTATGAAGAATAACCCATAATAAATAAGTTTCCCGTTTGGTGCGGACTTTGGGGATGAAGCTGTATGTTTATTAACTGGAGACACAGATTATCATTTTGAACTTCTCCATGTTTATTTTTTCATTTTTGTTCGTGTGTCATTTTCCTTCTATAATTCAAATTTGTCACATTTTTTGGAAGATTCAATTAGTTATTTTAAGTAAGAATTTATAACTGTAACAATAGAAAAGTTGAATTTGCAATTTCAGTGCTATTTTCAATATTATAATTAAAACGATTGTAGTAATTCTTAATATTTTTAGTAATAAATTATGAAAAAATACAATTTCGAGACTAGTTGCGTTTTTAAATTTCGCAAAATTCATAAAGAATATAACGTGAAAAAAATATGCAAATAATTATGGGTACAAATATTAGCTTAAAATTAAGCTAAATTTGTAATAAATGTATGATAGTGATGAATTACTTTTCTCATGCATATTTTTAATAAGCGACACGTACTACTTCAAAATTTATTCACAAATTTTGAATAAAATTGTTGTATTTTAAACCTCGGACTTTCGGATTGTTCTAATTATAGTTCTGCCATCAGTAACTTTATAATCAATGGTTCTGTATTGGAGCCGTAACTCATTTTAAGTGGTGTGCAAATTGAATGCTGAAGTAAATGGCGTTAAATTATCTCTAAGAAGGTTGATAATTCAATTGGAAGGTCTTATAGACTGAAAGTGATTATGAATAATAAGGTGTTGGGTCTCGAGAAATTCATACCAAAAATTATAGATTAAATACATTTTTTTTTTAAACGATAATACATAATATTCTTAATATTTCGTATGTTTCATATCCTATGATTTACATAAACATGCCTGTTAATTATTTTAATCCGAATATAAAAATTATTTCGTAAATATTCATTTATTAATATTTACCTTCCACAATTAATATTATGACTAAAAGTAATCAATTTTTCCAATTTCTGTATTATAAATAAAACGCTTTCATTTTTTTTGTATCTGAAGAAGTAAAAAAAATATTCTTAAATTTATGTGAACTAATATCTCTTATTACATGTCAAGAACAGAATCAAATCATAAGATGTTTAGTTTGGAGATGAAAGATGGCATAATTTTATATTCAAACAACGTTGCTTTAGTTTCTCTAATGACACGGTTTGCTTTGTGAACTCTCTATTTAAATATTTTGCTTTTAATAGAAGAGAATTTAATATATTTGTATTTGTACGTCTGTATTACCCCAATTAACTTTGTACCATATGTTTTTAACATAAAGGTTAATCACAACATTTTTAATTACTGCACTCATTTGTAAATTTTTTATTGCAATATTACGCTTTACAAATCATAAATGGAATTTCCCTCATTACCCCCGAACTAATTACTTTTCAAAATGATAAAATAAATAGGTTTATTCGATTAAATATGAATGATTCTATTTTATATTAATATTTAAAGTTACTCTAAATGAAACAACAATAATAATTCCGACAAATAATTCTATATACCTACCTCAAAAGTTTTCGTTAGATTTTACAGCACCAATGGTTTGTTATGAATACTACTTTTAGTTTTGAAACATAAATAAACTTAATAACAAAAGTTACAAATTAGAATCCCGATTAGCAGTTAATAACTTATTTATCCTAAATGAACAAGTCTGCAAAAATATTTATATATACAATATATACATCTAATAAATTAACTAAAACACAGGAAGCAAAAACAAATAATTATTATAAATTAGTAATTTTAAACAAGTTCGTGTAAATAAAATCAATTGTGTACAACATCAAAAATTTTCAGCTTTCAGCACAAAATCCAATTTTGACATGTGCAATATGACTTCACTGCTCTATGTGTTTGCCACGGAGATCGTAGTATAACTTTGCCTTATTAATTTTCATTAAAATTTTCTATTTATTTAAAATTTTTATTAATTATATACATACTTCGTAGTTTAAGCAAATCGTTCTAATTGCATCATTTATAATTATTTTTTATTTTTCCAGGCTGGAGATAACATACTTTTCTACATAACTGCAACCGATGGAGATTTAACAGCAAAAACTGAAGTATGGGTGAACATAGTCGGATCTCTAAATACACGTTCAAAATCGCCGCTATCAACGAACATTCCGTATTCTATTAAACATCAAGACAATCGCTTACGGCCTCCTACCATTTTGTCTTTTACTAATTTTAATTCAGGACAACCGCCTCCAGCAATAGCAAATAATCCTAGACCATATCCCGGACAAAAACCACTACAACCTATTAATTTAAACAAAACAAATATAATTCCGGTTAAGGATGAAGTCGACAACGGTTTGAACAATTTCAATAATATAATATCGACAGAATCAGAATTATCGTCCACAGAGGCGATCACGAAAACTTTAGAGGAACGTAATGAAATACATCTGCCAGTTGATCAACCTGTAAAATCAATACCCGATTTAACAATTACTATTGTACCTGTGGTATCAGTAATTGCAATATTTCTAGGAGTTGGAGTGATTGCGTTGGTTTTCCGTAAGAAAATTTGTTTAGGCCGAACAAAGGAGAGCAAAGAAGACATGGTAAGATACTGTACAATAATATATACTTACAATATACATTTTGTTATATTGAGATACGTTTCACTTAACTTTGAAATCAATCATGTGGTATTACTCTTTTTTACGAAATTGTGGGCATCATTTATAAGATATGTGACAACTTGAATTGAATTTCAGAATGTTATCCTTCATTGTATTGCAAATAAGGATTGAGAGGTATAAAATAAACTTGAGTTGTTAGAGAAATCTTTTAGTATTTTAGTTTTAGTTTATGCCTTTAATTCTTTTAATTCAAATCGACTTTTGTATTTAGAGAAAAGAGTCTTCCGGGGCTGTAGTACTTCAAGAAGATCCTAGCTTAACAATGCAATATTGGAGAGGTCCAAGGGCGTTTAGTAATCGCTACGTGCCGTGGGAGCTTGAATCTCCACACTCGCAGGTTAGTACTACATAAATTTGTTTTTATTACGTTAATAAGAAAACAAACAAAATTTCTTATCTACTATATTTTTGTAGTAGAATTTATGATATTGACAAACATAACAGGTTTGTTTATTGTTGACATAGAAAAACCTGATTATTAGTAAATGGTAATCAAATTAAAGGTAATTAATTTTAAGAGTTGGATTATTCGATGAGATTAACAGTATTAATACCTTGTTTTATTATTAGTCTAGAATCTTATTTTTATAGACTCATTTTTGAGTTATGAACCTGCTTTTCTCTCCTAGTGGTCAATAATTTTCCATTATTAACTACTAATCGGTAATGAAAACATTTGCGTATGTTAACCTTATCTATACAAAAAAATTGGATACGCCCGTTTATAAATACACAACTGCTTATATTAAACCATAATTGGGGCTGCCTACATTAAAAAGTTATAAAACAGTAAAACAATTAATTACATACAACTTTTATTAGTACAAAATTGTTAATTGAAACTAACTGTTTTTTATTTTTAATCATGACTACTAAACTTTTATGGGTATTTGATATTTGAGAACAAAGAATGTATTCTAAGCTAATAATAAAGAAAACAGTATATTAACATTGTTGGAGAATTCTTCTCAGCTTCGCATCTCGGAAAACTATGCTGCTCAGCTGAAAAAAAAATCTTCTCTACCTTGAAGTGGAAACATGCATTTTTATTGCTTGTTAGTTTGCTGTACTAAGTGGAAAAGTAAAAAAAAACAATAAGATTTTGAGGTGTATTTCAATTATTAAAAACAAAAACTTATGTATTCATTAAAATTAAAATATATCTGAGATACAATAAACCGCAGACTATTTCATTGCTCTACTTATTAATAGTTTACCAATGTTAAGACAACGTTCGTTTTAGAAAAACCATCATCAGCTTTATTATTATTGTGTTTTCTTTTATTAGTTTTACCAGTATTGGTTTTGTTTTTTCATAATCGACTTAAATTAGGAGTACTCCTATTGCTTCTGTTATTTTATATACTTTTCTAAGTTTCTTTTTTATTTGCATTTGTATAATCTTGGATACCTTTTGTAATCAAGTTTTTCCGTTTTATTTCTTTCTAACATTTCGATCTTCAATTTTGTTCTGCTACTTGTTTTGTTAGTTCCTCATTTTCGATTTTGATCTAATTCATTTTGCATATATAATTTGTCATTCAGTTGTATTATTATTATTATTATTAATATTATTATTGATACTCTGAACAATCTTTTCTATTTTCCATATCCATTTAGTTTTAATTAGTGTCGATATACTTCTATTTTGAATTTTAATCCCATTTTTTTATTTTTTCCTAATTATTTTTTCTGGGTCTGCACTCAGATGTTACTTACTTCAATACTGCATTTTATCAGACAGCATTGACACATTGTATAAGATTTGAACAAATTTGAGCGTTTGTTGCGGTGGACAATTACAACTTTGATAAAATATTGGCAGCCAAATTCTTTACAAATACGAAAAGTACCTTATCAACGGATTAATTCTCTGGTAATGTTTGTCTGTTTAATCATTGACATCACTATAGTTGATCAAGCTTAATCAAAACATCCAGAACTTTAGCAAGCTAAGATTCTAAATCTACTCTCGCCCCCAAGAGGTACCATCAGGTACAGTATGGAAATTTTACTCAAGGATCAGGAAGTAGAGAAAAAGATAACGTCCAATTAGAAGTAAAAAACGGCAAATAACCGTGAGATCAAGTTTAAAAGAATAAATGAATACATCAGAAAAGCTTAGCCATTTCCAAGCACTACGTCTTAAAGCCTTCAAGTCAGCTTAAGTTCCATTTTTGTAAGAGCCTAGAACTGTAATAAGTTCTGTGACAAACTAAGTTTAATCACTTACGGAAAAAAGCATTCTGATCTGTCATACCCAAAAGTTCATTTATTACATTTTACTGAATAAGGCTCCGTCTCAAAGTTACAATAAAACATATTTTGCAAAGTGACACTGACGTTTTCCATTGTGACAAATAGTTATTGAGACATGTATAATGTAATAAACCTTATTCCTTTTATATAACGCCTCATTCAATTTGCAGACCGTAAGCCAAAAGACACGGACAACTTAGAAAGGTTGCGGTCTCTAATAAGATTGTACAGTACTTATTAATTGAAACATCAAAAACGTTTATGGTACTGCATTCTCTTGCGGGAAGACTTCAAAATAGTATAATCACTCTAGATCGGGATATGTGCACTTTTTGCTACTGTTGGGATTCATATTTAAGAGATAAAAATAGCATTCATCGGAATGGTTTAGGCTCTATCCAACTGTCTACTGCCCCAAACTTAAGCCTGCTTTACATATAAATGAGAACTTAAGATACATCCTGGTCCCACAAGTAAAAGGCCAAACAAATTCTTAGAAATATTTTGTTTCCTCTTTTGGAAAGTGAATGTTCGCCTCATAAACATCTGTAACGGTCACTGTGAGTTAGGCAACACCCAATGCACGGAGTCGAGGTGTAAACGCGACATTTCTCCGTATTCGCTCCTTAACGAAAATTTTTGGGGATTTAATTCCCAGAATTCAACTTCCGCGTTGTCCTAATTGGCCAATACATTTTCGGTTTCTTCAATTTCCGCCTTGTAACAACCACCATCACGTCGTGTTACGTGAAATTCAAATTTGCCTTCATCTGAGTGCTTAATCGTAATTCCGTCAAATTTTCTAGTGCTGGGGAAAGGATTGATTACTCGATTTTCCGAAGTTTATCTTAGGACGGATGCGTGTACTAATTTCTTCTAATGGTCGCTCGATTGCATTCAGGTACGACAAATATTCTTCATGGCTTCCTCAACGTTACACCGTGCATAATTTTCAGATAAGGCGAGTACTCCGGGATTAAAATTACTCGGCTTTAAAGGTTCTTTTGGCCTAAACAAAACCAATTACCTGGCTGATTAAATTCATCGTGGGATCTCTTTCTACCTGTTATTGTCTTGTCGCTGCGTGTGTCGCATACTTGGGGTTCGCTGTTAAGATTGCTGAAGTACGGGACATCCTACCGAAATTAGGGGTCGCCGCAGCCGGCACCGACACCACATATCTGTATCTCCTCCTGTGTGTCAACATCGTAAACCTCTATCTACAACATAAGGTCAGATCTTTCTAGTTATACTTCTACGCTGAAAACAAACCATCTCCGGGACGTCACACTGCTACCGAAAACGTCTCAAGCGTAACACCTAAATAAGTACAACTTGTCTTGGCACCTTAAGTGCAGTTAAATCTTTGGAACTCGAAACGTATTTGTTCACGTATTTATAATTTTTTTCTGTTAATTCACTACAATATAATTAATTAACTTGTTGTGGCGCATATACTGGCCCAATCTATACACGAATGTGTACCGTAAAGGCGCGAACTTGCTTCATTTACCCACCATTGCTTGGGGATCTTTAGAGTAGAAGTGTAATACCACGGAAGAGCGCTCTTTTTGGGGAAACACCTAAATCTCCGATACTTTTTTTACGCTAAATATTGCAACTGCGAACACTAAATACACCTTCGTATTGTACGGGTGGGGTCACGTCGCCATCTTGTTAGATTATATAACGCCAGTGGCGTACCACATAAATTAATAACTTGCTATTAATTATATATTGTTTCCTTCTTTGTGTACGAATATATATATGGGTACGAACGAATACGCTTCGTAGAATTAACTTAAGTTGTAAGGGGATATATTTAAATTGTGCTCTGTTCCTTTTTTTTTATGGTGTGTTATTAAATATAACGTTTTGTAGGTTACTTGTGTCTCTCTCTCTTTATTGTATTTATTGCTCCTTTAATTTGTTACGGTTGATTGTTGCGTCTGTTTCTTTAGTTCGGAAGCAGGTTTGTATCCACGCATTAGGACTATGGCGCCCTCGGATTAATTCAAGACAGTTCTGAAGAAGCGGTGGATCCTTTTTCTCACCCACGCCCTACTCTTCGGCTGCCGGCAACACTTACTTTTCTTCAATTAACCGTAGCACATCTATACGATTCGAAAAATTAGTTGTAATGTAAACTTAATGCGACTGTATTGCTAAATGGCCCGTGAAGATATTATTTCATTATTTTACGAATTATCAAAATAATTTGAATTACCCGGAATCTCACAATTATATTGGTTAATAATTATTAAATATTTACCAAATAATTGAATTAAAAATTTTAGTCTTATTTAACAGTATACAGTATAGTATACAACCAAAAAGTTATTTATTTAAAACGATTTCAATTAAAATATTTCATTTAATTTAATTTCAATTTAATTTTAACGTTTTTAGAATTGAATATATTTAATTAAAATAAAACATTTTATTTGTTCCTCACTTGTAAACAGGAGCTTATCAACTCACTATAGTTACCTTGAAAATGCCTCTTAACTAGCTACTAACTTGTAAAAAATAACTGGCTAACCTGTAAAATTTTACACGCGTCCTCATACTTTACCTTATTATAGGTAATTTGAAATGACAGACAAACTCTCTAACGTGATTTATTTGTTATTAACATTTGAAAATTGGGTTTTATTACTATCGTATACATTAAATATCGTGGGCAGTGGCGATTTCCAGTAATATTGAAGTTTCCAGGAGATGTTATGTCACTTGTACTTGCGCATATATTTTCTGTAGAAGTGGATGGCGTGGATTCTTTAAGTGAAAACGAATCATCTACGTAGCTTTCTGCAATTTGTGTTGATTTCCATCCCCCTGCACGCTTCAGAGCCAAAGTATCACCACCTGCATCAACCACCATCGTTGCTCCAGTTCGTCGAAATAAATGCCCTGTATAAAGTGCCGGTTCTTCTAATTCCAAATATTCAGCAATTTTCATAGGTATTGCGCCTACAGTATGTTGACCTGCATTTAGGGCGACACATTTTCCACTGCGGAACAACCGCAGATCTTTACTTCTTGGAGGTCGTAGGGCCGCATATTTCCGATAAAGAGCACAAGGTTTAAAGCTACACTCATCGTCCGTTATTGTAAACCTACTTGTCGTTAAATTTTTGGTCTATCGTAAGGTGACAACAATATATTTCTCCAAATCCTCCACGTCATTTACAGTGAGAGATAGAAGCTCATCGCATCGACAACATCCAAATATACCAAAAATGGTAATGACTTTGGCAAGTGACCACTTCTCGTCAGGAGCTTCAATGATTAACTTTTCCATTTGCTCTTTCGTCAGAACCTTGGCTTTCTTGGGGACGTAGCGTTCATTTCGTCTTTTCAAAAACGCAACCATATTATGAAATCTAAAAAATGACATATGTAACTAAAAACCTGACTAATAAATATAAAGAAACAAACCTGCAAACATCAATAATTTATCTAACTGCCAAACAACTCTTAACCATTGACCACTTCGACCATAAAGAATTCGGGCCGAATTTGGCAGACAATTTATTGATATACGCTAATTTAACGTCTTCTGTAACACCAGTCACGTTGTTTTCCTTTTGCCACTTTTTGAACTCCGCGTACTCGTATTCATACCTTGATGAAGATTTTTCAGGGAGTAATCTTGCAACTACACTTGCTGCTTCATCAATGATAGCTTGCGGGACACTCATTTCAGTAAATCTCACCAGCAAAACGTTCCGGAAATGTAAAATTGAAATGATATAATTACTCAACAAAATAAGTGCCGTGCGTTTCCAAAGCAATACGTCTAAAGCTCACATAATTTTTTCTCAGATTTTCTCAGATTTTCGAAATTTTTAGAGTTTTTAATGGTTTATTATTCATTTGTAATAACTTTTTACAAGTGAGGAACAAATTCAACAACTCGTCTTCGACTCGTCAGTCATATTCTTCTGTCCGCCAGTAAAAACCGTTTTACCTTGCTAGTAATGTTAAATATTATATCTTTAAATCGCATCGTAATGATTACATAATTGGATGGTAATTATTTAACAAAAGTGAGCAGATGATTCTAAATTTTTTATTTTCTTAGAGTCTCTTAAGACTGCTTTACCAATTTTCTCGTAAATTAAGTTATACACAGCACTTCTTAATTAATTCATTTTTATTCTAAATACGAAAGTAGGGATTGAATTTTAATCACTACTTACTTTTATTGGCAAAATAAACGAGCATCATTATATTCGGTAAACAAATGTATGATTTCTTTTCAAATCACTATTTATCATGTTTATGTATATGCAAAGTAGAAGTAAAAATGTAATTTGAAAACACTGTCGATAAATCGGTATGCAATAAATATCCACAAAAACGTCAACGGGTACTAGAGTTATTTTCATTGAAACATTATATAAAGGTTGTACGAGTATTGTTTCAACAAATTTTGTCAGAATAGATAAAACATAATATAATAATTCCAGTTAATACAAAAAAATTAACAATAGTATTAAATGCAATATTTAGATAATAATGTCAATTTTTAATTAAATTTAAAGTTTAAACAGTTGATAAAATTAAAGATTTTGTTTTAAGATGTCCGTTCAGCAAAATTATAATAATAATTACTTATTGTTTAAACAGGGGATGGAGATATACTAAGTCTGCATATAAAAATAAGTGTTGGGTAAATTTAATAGAACTTAATATCTATCTGCATCTTGTAAGTTTAATTACAACATATTCTGAATGAGGTATTGGCCAGTTTATTTCTCTATAACTTTCTGAATTACGATATTGAAATTTGGCAATTATAAACAGTAGGTAGTTTGTCCATTAGAAGTAAGAATTGGGATTAGACAACAGTACAGATAGTTTTGGACATATAAACTAGCCAAAAGCTCATGGGACACTCTGAATATGTACATGAAAACAACCCCGATTTTAATAGCTTTGTTTAATATTTCTAGCCTCCGAGGCATTTCAATTAACTTAGCATATACTACATACTGTACTCTACTTGATCACTTTTGGCACTTTGATTATCACTTACTTAACTCACTTCAGGATATACAATATCAATAGTATCTACTTCTGTCTTCTCCTTTCTTTACACTTTGTTACTAACACTTATGATAATAAAATACAATTAAATTCTGCTTATATTAATTAGTGAATTATATATTAATGGATTAAATTGTTTAAATAATATGGTTTGAATACGATAAAAGAATATTGTATTTGCATCATTATTTAATAATTTATTTAACTATCCTTCGAACTTTGTGTGTAAATATGTCTTTTATTGCCGCATTATTTGAAATAGCGTACTTAAAACTAACTGTAACTTTCTTCGAATATGTTATTTTATAGGTATTTACAGTGTAAGCTTAATAAGGAAAATTATAAACGTAATAAACGTAATCCGAGAATGTAGTCACATTAAGTTAAACTATGAGTGACACTTTCAAAATTATAATAGTAGTAAATAATTATATGTTCATAAATTTACTCAAATTCATCTTGACGCACATTACTACAAACCGGATTTCCTTAACAGAGCTTATAAGCTCTATTATAATGCCAGTAACATTTATCTTTAAATAAAATATAATATTGTAGTTGTACAAAATTTCTGTATACTAAATTTTGTGATAACTTGCAAAAAATAATTAGACGATATAAAAAGTAAATATAAAAATTTCTGATACCTACAATTTTGTTCAAAGTACAGATGGTCACGTTCTGCTATTGTTTCAAGAGACCTGTAGCTGATTACTGAAACGTAGCATAAAGCTTTTGATGATGTCCGTGCAGTTAAATTCAATATACTATAAAGTGTACCCTCTTAGGATTGGTTAAAATGAAATTAAATCTTCTAGCTTCATATAACATGTAAAAGTTGATGACGATATTATGAAAAAAAGAAATTTCTGTTTTATGATTATTTTGATGACAACATTAAACGACTGACCTTTCTTTTTTCTTTATTCTGCGTAGATATATTGTTTTAAAAGGATATTGCTCAAAATTAAACAGTAAGAAACTGAGAATAGCGTTCTTCCTTTTTTGTAAAATTAAATTGAATTGAAATTTGAAATTCTACGTAAAAATATCACTTACATTGAAAATAAGATATGTTATTATTTTGTTGAAACAGAATTTGAAACTCAAAACCGCAATACAATATATTTAAAAGTAATTTTTATCAGGTTATCGACTTTTTCTGCTCGTTTTCATTTTTATTATTAATTTATAATTTGGTATATTCAAATTTAGTAAATAAAAATTAATTTCATTTGCTCTACGCATGTCCTCTTCTATGTAATTTGTCTCTACGATTAGAAGACTCAATTAATAGATAGAAAATAGATAGATAGAAAAAATAACTTTTTCCAATTAAACTAATTTAAAGTAGTAGGAAGTAATGTTACGGTGAAAAGGCTTTTTTTATGATTTAAATATACAGTTAGATACATGCCTTATCGAAAGCCGTAAAATTTAGGTAAACTTACGGTGCTAAAATTTGAATAAATTGAATGAAATTACATGTTTTAGTATAATCAGGTACAAGCTTATACAGGGTGAGTCATAATTAGGATTAAAGTTTTCAAGGGTGTATTTCCTGGCCCAAAATATGAAAAAAAGTTCTTATAAAATTTTGTTAAAAAAGATCAACGGTCGGAGTTATAACTGTTTAAAGATGGCATCCAAAAACTGATCAAACCTGTATTTCTTCGAAACGACTATATCTACTTCAACAAATTTTGGCATATTTCAAGCTCAACTGATACTACAACATATATCAGTTTGTTTGTAGAAACATCTCAACTACGATCGTTTTTCTTTTGTATCGCATTCTCGATAACTTTTTGTTTTCTGTTTTACCTATATCCAACATCATTATTATCTGTAATTAGTTATTTTTTAAGATCAATTTTCTCGAAAACCGTTGGACAAAACGACTTTTAAAAAGAGTACCTTTTTTATCTAGAAAACATAGAATTTCAATAATTTCAAATCAAATTGTCAGTTTTTCGAACGGATTACAAAATAGGGCTCAATATTTCTTAGTACGCCCCTGGAATGTACGCTTCTGGTTGTAATTTTCACCATGTTTTATAATCAGCTGATAGCTCGTAACTTTAAACTTAATTATGACTCACCCTGTATAGGATTGATTTCGCTAGTCAAAGGAAGTGGAAAACTTTGTGCTTATATTTGGGTGAAAGTAATGAAAAACACTCAAAACATCAATTGAAAACTAATATCATGATCTTCAATATTATGCAAACCATATATGTTGCGGGACTAAATTGAGAAGAAACACGGATTTTATGCCAAGCAGCCATGATATGAAATCTGAATATTTTCATATTAATATATGGTTTTATATAATTTGCTCTATTAGTGGACAGTAAATAATTGTTTATTTTTCAACACCTTTCTGATCTCTTATTTTTGATACTACAAGGAATTTAGTTTTTGTCAGAAAGTTTTGAACTTGACTAGCAATTCTTAGCGACCGGACTACTTTAAGTACTTAAATATTTATGTTTTTATAAAGACATCAATCTAGAAATTGTTGTTGAATTAGTCGATTTCAATATCCAGGCATCAGAAACTGTACGATCAGAAATGATCGACCCCTCACTAATCTAAAAGAATCTAAAATTTTATATAAGATACCCCACTAATCCAAATACTTATCTTAGAGAATAATTTAAACCATATGAAGAAACAACATTTACGTTGAAAACCAATTAACCCGAACTGAAACCTTTTTGTATAGAAATGGGTAAAGACTTCGCACAGGATAAAAAAAGAAGAGGCCCTTGATTATGCTCAGTTATAGGCAATTGGTTATCACTGTTACAGCTCTTCGGCACCACCTTACGGCTTCTAAAGATGAGAATACTGGAGGTAAGAACTCCTTTCATTTGAGAAAGCAAATCCACATATTAAAGAAATGAAAGAAGAGACAAAAATATAGTAATAGACAAGGAAAAAGAATGAAAACTTTTGGAAACTCAACCATTAATTTACTAAGAGTGTTGGAGAACTCGTCAGAAAGTATACAAAAAAACCAAAAGCTATGTTTCCATTAGTTTCCAACGAATCACCCTAAAATTGCTAGATATACAAAGTGCTAAACGGTATAAGTTAATAATTGTGTCAGAAAAATCTCCAGAAAGGTTTACGGTATCGTCCACTAAACTAAAATATAAACAAACAGAATCACATAAATTGGCTCGTTCAGTTGCTACAAATTGACTGAATGAGCAAAGAATTACTTCTCCATTCCCCGGATTCTCCAAATTTGACAATTCCAATTTTGAGGAATTGATACTTGACTAAATTCAAAATAGAAATCGTTATATTATACTAGAATAAACCCCAAAAAATTTTTGGACAAAATTTGTTAATTTGAATGGTTTTGAATTACCAATGTTTTTTAAATTAATTAATTAGCTAATTAGAGTGTATTTTATGTGGCAAAACCATATTTTTAATCTTCGAAATCGATTTGTCTATCATTTGGTATGTTTTTTAACTCAATCCGACATTTTGTTCTCTACATCTCGGCTTTTATATACCTACGATAGTAACAAGTATATAATAGAAATGTGTAAAGAGTTGAAAGGCGCGTAAATATAAATGTAGAGTATGGCATTTCAAAATGTCTATTATTGGATACATCCAAAGCAGTAACACAAACAATTTTGTGAACAATGGGTTCTTTTTGTTGAATAATTTTACTATGTAACAAGTTTGTTTAGACACTAGTGACGTTTTCTTCTGAATTATAGTAGATTTCCAAATTGTTTTGTTGTAATAATTTTTCCTTCATGATGTCTTTTCAAGAGTGTCCCATAATTTACGCAAAACTTGAATTTGGCGCATCTGAAGGTACAGTCGGAAAAGAAGATAACAACGTGACAGCTGACAGTTTGGGTCTAGTAAAAATTGAGAGCTATACGAAAGAACAACGCATTTTCATTGTTGAGCAATATTTTAAAAATAATGAAAGTTTGTTAGCCACAGTTCGCAATTTTTAGTTTTTAGTTGTTTTTAGTTTTTAATGCCTATGGATGTGACCAACATGTGGTCTCAACCGGACGGTGCCACATGCCATACAGCCAGAGAAACAATTCAATTACTGCATGAGTCATTTCCTAATGGTGTAATTGGCCGTTTTGGCGATCAGAATTGGCTATCCAGATCTTGCGATTTAACTTTATTAGATTGTTTTCTTTAGGGTTTTTTTAAATCAAAGGTCTATGCCAACAAGTCTACGAACACCAACGCTTACAAGGAAGAAATTCGGCGGTGTATTAATGAAATTCAGCCACATTTTAGAAAATTTCAATAAAAGAATTCATACTTGCCAGCAAAGCCGTAGTGCCCATTTATCCGACGTGCAATATATTTTGCGTAAATTATGAGACACCCTTTACTTTTTAAAGTTGCACTTGCTTTTTCTTTTCCTGAACCATGTTGCAATACATAATTGTACCTGAATCTTACCTTTTATCACATTCTGTTTCTCAAAATGTATAATACAACTGTACAATTTTGTTACGTTGTTGTATGGAGAAAGAATGCCTCACACGAATCCATCAAAAAATATATAGAGGCATTTGAAAAAAAAAAGTTGACTATCGTAACTATGACATACGTCAATATAATTCTTACTATGTAGCTTATCCATTGTCGTTTAGCACACCACCTAAAAATATACAGGGTGACCCATGAGGTTTTGGTCAGTTTATTTCTCGAAAATTGTCTTTAAAATTTGGCAGTTATAAACAGTGAGTAGTTATGCCATTGTAAGTAAGAAATGACGTTGTTGAAACGTCACATTTTGGGTCACGTAATATAATTTCTAAAATTTTAAATGAAACACCCTATATACTTTTACATTATACCGTAAAGATCTCACTAATACCAATGCCTTTCATGTTAGTTATAAATCATCGGAGATAATTCAACGAACGCTATTGTTAGTCTTTAAAGCAACCAGTTCAATTAGATCAAAGGTGCGAGCAATTCATTTATTTAAACTCTTTAGTATGTTTTTTAAAAAACTAACCCAAACATATCGTATCTATGTATGAAAGTACCTATGTAGGTATCGAACCAATTTCAAATAGGGCTATTAGTTGTTGATGACATGAGGACTCATGTTGACTTCTTGAAAAATCTTTTAATATTATAAGTTTTGGTGGTACTATATCAGGTTCTTGTTTTTGTTATAAAATTCAGCTGTTTAGTATCGTAAATCCAATAAAAGTTCACTTTTTATCATATGCGGTTAGTATAGACCTGATTGCATAGCAAGATATTCTTAACACACTAGTACGACTCCTTCAATCAACGCTAGCCCTGTTATAAAAATTATAACAAAATTAAATGTCCTTAAAATTATATAACACATTATTTTTGTATAGATAAGAATATATTTAAATCAAGTTTGACCCGACAGACGTTGTTCTGTCTTCTTTATGAGTTCGACATGGTTTAGAGTTTTTCCACATTTGGTCTTTGCACAATGCTGATCGACTTGTCTTCATAAATCGCCAATAAGACAAATTTGGAAGTCACTATCCTTTGACCATAATGAATCTGTTCGATGATATAATTGACCCCGAATCTCAAGGTTAAGTTGAAATGAAATGAAATCGGTTTTTTAACTCAAAACTAAAAGAGATGTTTCGTTTTAAAAGAATAAGCAATCATGTCAGGTGGATTGGTCGAAATCGTACAACCACTTGCGTACTTTACTGCAGGCGATTTGAAATTTTTATACTAGCCAACTGCTATGTTGGCTATAATTATTGAAGAATCGACTATGTAACTGCTTTACATACCTGTCGGCAAAGTTGCTTATATATATATACAGGGTGTTAATACTAAGTGGTTACACCCGAAAATGGCAGTTAGATCTCATTAAAATAAACAACTTTTTTTAATTCCAATTTTTGATTTTGTACTTTAAAAAATCTATCGAGTGGTTATCAAAATATTTTGGTTTGAAATTTTGATCGGTCGCCATTTTGTTATTTGAAAAATAGAAAATAGTTGTAAATATAAATGTTCTAGAGAATCGAAAGCTAATTCAGAAACTTTATATTTTTATTAATAGTCCTTAAAATAAAGGAGTTATGACGAGTTTTCGAAAAACATAAAGAAGAGCTATAACTACCAACCGGGGGTACAAAATCAAAATTGGAATTAAAAAAGTTGTTTATTTTAATGAGATCTAACTGCCATTTTCGGGTGTAACCACTTAGTATTAACACCCTGTATATACAAACGCGTTTGTACAATAGTGAACTTACACTCGAGTTCTCTCACTCCTGAAGAGTCCCAAAAGGACGAAACAGCTGTCGAGTGATTCTCAGTGTTTGTTTGCTATTGTACAACCTCTTGCGTACTTTACTGCAGGCGATTTGAATTTTTTGTACTTGCCAACTGTTATGTTGGCTATAATTATTAAAGAATCGACTATGTAACTGCTTTACATACATGTAAGCAAAGTTGCATACATTTACGTACGTGAACGTTTTCACGAGTCGACACTAGATGTCGAAAAACTTATCGTTTATATATATATATATATATAATTTTATGTTGGCAAAACTATTAGATAATTTGGACTACGTTTAAAAGAACATTTACGTTACATTCATAATTCCGAGGAATACTTTCTTAATTATAATTCAATTAAATCAAATTTTGCTAAACATGTTTTACTTAATGTGCACTCTTTTTCCAGTGATTCTTTAAACAAATTTTTAGATACTCTTCAAATTATTTATATCAAATCTTCAGATAGAAATTATTTATTGAATAATCAAACAAATTTTAATGAATTATTTCTTAAATATTAACTTTGCCAAAATTAAACACCTACCAAAAAGTTTTTTGTTTTTGTTTACACTTGTTGATTAAATTTGTCATTTTGTATAAAAAAATACTTACTTCTAATGATGACTATAGTTAAGTTTTTAATATAAAAGATATACATAATTAGTATTGGACTGAAGTTATAATTTATTATTAAAATTACCAATACATTAATGGATACATCACTATTTATTTTTTTTTTAAATTAATTAAATTAAACAAGAAATCCGTTCCATAAAAATGATGAAGTTTACAATGTACCACTTGCCGTAATTTATAATTCTTAAAATAAATCTAGAACCGTGTTTTTAGAAAACCTATTTATAACTCACTAATTATTTAGAAACTTCAAAGGGAAATCGTTCATAGATTAATTAAGTTCTTACCATTTTCAAGTAATTAAACTGTAACTATCAAGTATTTTTTAGTCAGATTTTTTGTTTGAAATAATTAAATAATTAACAAAAGTAGTTGGAATTATTATTAAGTTTTCAATATTTTTAGATTACATTGCAACAATCTCTACCGCCAAAAGCGAGCGACAAATGGGAATATCCAAGACATCATCTCAAAGTATTTAATATATTAGGAGAAGGCGCATTCGGACAAGTTTGGAAATGCGAAGCTTATGATATAGATGGTCAGTTGTTATAAACAACCAGTTCTAATTAGCTTTTATATCTGATATTTTTAGGTAAAGAAGGCGTTTCTATAGTAGCCGTAAAGACGTTAAAAGAAAATGCCACCGAAAAAGAAAGAGAAGATTTATTATCTGAATTGAAGGTTATGAAAATGTTAGATACACATCCTAATGTGGTTAAACTGCTAGGATGTTGTAGTGAAAAAGATCCTATCTTTGTTATAATGGAATTTGTAACTAAAGGAAAGCTTCAAAGCTACTTAAGGAATTCAAGAGCTGAACGATATTATAACAATATGCATGGACAAAGTAAAATCCTTACATCTAGAGATTTAACTTCGTTTGTATACCAAGTCGCCAAAGGAATGGAATTCTTATCAGCTAATGGGGTACGTATTTTTATATTCAATAAACGAATGCTTTCAATAACCAAAATATAAAAACTGCTTTGTTATTTCAAGGTTCGCCGTAACTTCTAATACATTTTTTATTATTTGTTTTATGGTGTTTTTTTGCAAACAGTTATAAAATAATTTTATTTGCATTTTAATTAGTTCATGGGTTAAGTAGATAGTACATAAAGTCAACAATCTTATTTTGCAACTGGAGTTAATATGAATTTAACGAATTAAAGGAACTGATAATGAAGGAATTCGTTAATTTAATATCTGACCTATTTGCATTATGGTCAGATTTTAATCATCCTTTCGTAATCAATCTATTATTTAAATTATACATTTATTGATCTTTTCTCAGATATATTTGAAAAAATCAGATTATTGTGCAATAACTTCGGAGGTATAAAAATTAAAGTTTTTATTGTGGAAAAGTTTATTACATAATGTTTTTTTCTTGTATAAAAATTTTAATCCTCTCTATCATAAATAAAACTTTTGTTTTATTCATCGAGTAAAAGTATTTGTTTAATGATTTAAATCTAGATTCAAATCTTTTCTTTTATAATATAATTCTTTTATTTTGTTAGTTTTAAAAATAATTACAAACTAGTATGGCTTACCGATAATTTAATATTCTTTAAACATTTATGTATGGATTATTTTATATAATGGTTCATTTGGTATTGACATATTTTTTACGTATTTGTATTAATTTATTCACTTTTTGATGACGTAAAAAACGGGATCAAAACTGTTAAAATAAAAAAAAATCTGGATGACAGTTTTCAAAAAAGTACTCTTAGAAATTCAAAAGATTATTTTCCCGCTTAAAGCAAATTCGTGACGTGTTACGTCAAGAGTCATATAAGCAGTCGTCGCCATCCTGCTGTTCGTGTGATTGAGAATATTACCACAGGTCATTCACATCTTCGACAGAGTTTGGTGGGTTTTCATTGAATTTTAAATATCTCAACCCAAAAAGTACCCTTCTCAAAGTAAGTAGTGTCTTGTACCAGGTTGCGTTAACATAAGTATACGTACCAGGTGTCTGACTAAGAGAGGTAACCCACTGTATCTCAAAAACTATTTATCGTAAAACTTAAGGAAAAAAAAACAAAGTCGCATTAGAGGAACTGCCGGAAATTATTTTCAAGTTTCCTACTCCACCAATAGAGGGAGTAGTTTACAATAATAACACAAACATTATTCCTCACTCACCCCTACCAGTTATTTTACAAGATAGAGGAAAAAGTACTGGAGCAAACTGACGTAAAATGATCTAAAGATTACGAATATTTAAATTTTGTTGTACTATACTGTGCATTTATTATACAAAAATGATGTGTTTGTATTATTATTGTGAATTACATCTTCTATTGGTGGAAACTTGAAAATAATTTCCAGCAGTTTTTCTTATGTGACTTTGTTATTCAGATTTTTTTCCCTGAGTTGTACGATAAATAGTTTGTGAGGTACAGCGGTTACTTCTCTTAGTAAGAGACGAAGGGATGAGATATACCGAAGTCAAAATCTGTGTCATTCTACTGTGATCATATTAATATTAGGTTTCTTGCTTTAACAATTAATTAAATTTTGTGTTCAAATAAATTTTCCTTTGTTATTTGAGCAAGATATGAAAAATTAGATGAGATTAGATGTCTTTGATTGTTAGAAATATAGAAAAAGATGTGCCACTAGTACAAGTCGCAGCTCGTTACTTATAAAACGTTGGAGAAGGTTTTTTGCACCTCTATTATAATAAAATAATCCTAACAACTTTAGTTTACAAGTTTGATAAATAAGGCACATTGTTTTAATTTCCACAGGCCACTAGTCAGAAATTATTTAATAAAATAGAGAAATATTGTGTGTCAAATGTAAATACATCGATAGCAAGAAAATGGTAACAGATAGCTATAGGGAACCCTTATGAATATTGAAAGACCACTTAATTCTCCATCACATAGAGCAAGAAGATACAGGGTGTTCCATTTAAAAAAATTGACTTTTGGGCAGTTGAAGTTAATCAGATTTAGCCAAACATTTTGAACACCCTGTAAATAATGAGATGTCAAATTACACAGCATTTAAAAACTTAACAGTACTCCTAAGTATAGCCCAAATTTTGTTACTATAACTTTCTTTTTCAATCATTGACAAGCGTTTGAAAACAATACTACAAAACCAGTTTTTCTCAATATCTCAAAACTATTTATTTTTCATATAGGTTGTGCTACATGAAAATAACTCAGATTTTAGCGTAGAATATATACAAAAACAAGTTGAAAATGCAAGGCATTGTCGCAACGAACTTCGTATTATCCAAATATGGAAAGAATGGCAAAGTTATAATTAGCGCCAATAGACCGTCATTGCTAACTTTCATTATCCAAATATGTGCCACACATTAATTTTGGACATATTTGGATTTTTGAAATAAACTTAATTTCCCGAGGGCATCGGGTATCTGTGGCCCGATTTTATGGGGGATAGGATATTTCAACTCAGCTATGCCAGAGGAGTCTAAATATATGCCACACATTGATTTTGGACGTATTTGAAATTTTAATTTTTTCGACGGAATATCGCGGGGGCTCGGCGTCCCCGTTTTTAATGCACATCAAAACTTAAGCTTTGGACACCAAGCTGAATCGATTGATGTATCACACAATGATGTCCGACCATTAGAAAGGCCTCGGACGGACGCACACACGGACGCACGGACGACAAATCGATTTCATAAACGAACGAAGTTCGTTGAAAATATATCATTCCATTTAAAATAAGAAAGTTGGTAGCCACTTCCGGTGAACCGGAAGTGCTAGAAGGGCTGGAATATTTTAATTAAATAGAACTTTTGAGCAATCCTCTATTCTAAATTTTTAAACAAATATTTCAACGGGAAGTCCATAAACTTCTAATGAAGGGGTTAGCTGAATCACCAGGTATAGGTAAGTTGCTCCCAAAAACTTTTCAATAATATGTATACTCTATAAGAGTCCTTCAAGGTGGAAGTGGGAAGAATACACAACTCAGTAGGTTACAGAAACGAGTTGGTAGTCAATTTAAAATTAAACTTCATCAATAGATGATAGTGTCATTTAATAGCTTTTTCGTCGACTGTGAATTTATGACTTACATTAACGTAAACAAAATCGTTCATTAATGACCCCTATTAATAAACGATTTGAGTATAGGCAACTAAGCATACATGTGTATACCTAAAGTTGCCATTTTATCTGTCAATCAAATAAAATTTGAAAATGTAAATCAAAAGTCTGTCATAATTTGTACCAAAGCAAATTTTAATACTAACGAATCAACATTAATTTACAGTTGTAATAAATCTTCAATTTGTTCACACAAATTTTGAGATATTATTGTACGGTATACAACATTCCGATGATAACACTTAATAACATTTAACAATGTTTAGCTCATCTATTTTACAAACTATTGTCTCACACAGTTCTTCAATATTGTTTACTCATTGTTCAAAAAAAGGAATGATCCTATAAACATTCCGACTCCTAAAAATATCTTTAAGAAGGTGTAGCGGAACCACTTTAAGAAAATGTTTTTTTTATAAACTCTACATGAGCATGTTGTGTGAAATAACATTATAGTGAAATCAAGCTTCATCGTTAACGAATCTTAAGCTGGAATACACAATAGCGATATGAATGAATATCTTTGTTTGGTATGATGTGACAAGTCATTATCAAAAGTTCAACTTGTTTACAGGCAACGTAGAAATGGACTTGGGCTTTTTGTATCATTTATCAAACATTGTCAACCATTTCTGGTTCGGTCTTTGTAGGTGCATCACTATTTTGAATAAGCACCAATCCGTTCTCACAAAAAAGATTTATGCACTTTGTTTCGCTGTGATGAAAACTATTGTATTGAAATTTAGTACCTCAATTCTCCATCAACTTAGTGACCTTAATTAAAATACTGTTGTCAAATAGTCATACAAAAGACGAAAAGGCAAAGAATAATCAAATACAGAGCTCACAAAAAAGTAAAAACAATGAAGTTAGATTATGTTATACAATTAAAAATTGTGGCAAGTTCACAAAACGGTACTTTCTAAAGGTGCGTTCACAATACCATATCTTTTCTAAAATTATTAAATTATAATTTTATTAAAATTACAAAGTACGGTCGACGGAAAAGTTGTGTAACTAACTCTTGAATTAAACGGCGATTAACAATCTCAATCTCGATTTTTAATCGCCTTTATTAATACACTCGTTTGTTAAATAACTATTAAAGAACAATCTTATTAAAATGTATATAAATAACCCACGACAACACACTTAAGTACAAACTATTAATCATTAATCGTTTGTATGGACAAAGGTCGTAATCAAATTAATTAGAGAATAACAACAGATTTAAATTTTACGGAATTCAAAAAATAAACTAACTTGAATAAATTACTTTTCTAAAAGAAATATGCTTTAGAATTACCGGAACAAAAGACAGGCGTTTGTTATTTGCAATTGTTTATAATTTGACATACAATTAGAACTAATTTACAGTTTTAAGAGTGAATGAATTCAGTGTAGTTGAATAAGCAGATTTTGTGTTTCTTTATGGGTACTATGGTAAACCTCCTTACGGGGTTTTGGTCATACTTTTCAACGACTCAAGGAAACTGGTTTGCTTGATGTTTAGGTAATAATCGAAGTCAAAATGCTAGAGACAATATTATAAATGTCGAAGAAAATGTAACTGGTGCATAACCCCACATTGAGTAGTAGACGCACTGCAAAAAACGGTTTGGTCTTTCTAAAAACTTTGTTTCGCAAACATTAAATCGTGAACCATTACGCCCATATTACATTCAACGAGTGCAGTCATTACAACCGGAAGATTATGGTCGTCATGTGGAGTTTTGTTACATGGTTTTTTAGACAATATAGCCGAAGATCCACTATTTTTGAATAAAACATTATGGATACAATTTACTAGAGACACGATTAAAAGCACTCACAATTACGATTTCTGGAATCTTCAAAATCTACACGCTGTTAGACAATTGCGATTCAGTGTGGATACTTGGGCTGGTATCTTTAACCAAAAACTACCAGAAATAGAAGTTTTACCACACACGCAGAAGTCTATCTACCTTTTCTAGATGAAACATTGTTTGAGAAGATTTAACACATTCCGCTCCTTGATCACCTACTATTTTTTTCGTTAACCTACTATATTGTTGGCTGTGCTGTTATATTTTATGTTCTTATTTACCTTCTATAATGTTTACACACTTAATTAATATTATTACATGTGAATACTAGGGTGGGTAAGAGTTGGCATGTTTAGGTTTTAGTGGTTTTCCTAAACCTTGAAGTAAATGCTTTGCCAAGACGAACCAATCCACTAGTGGACACGGTTTCGTCACCACACTATACAGGTTTATACTGATCTTCTGGGGCACCATACATAACACTTACATCACAATACAATATTTGTGTAATGTACCATACGAATAAATAAATAAAATAACTAATTCATTGCAGGTATAACATTTAATTATATTATTTACAAAATTGAAAACAAGTGCCTTGACGGCTGTATATTATCTATACCAAAAACTTTTACTTAAACATGAACAATTAGCACGAGAAATTGAGAATTATAACTACTTTCATAATTCACAGCCAATTGAGTTAAAGTTGTGTCAGGGTTTTTATCGAAAATGTAATTTTTGTTACAATTTAAAGTAATGACTGGCTTTACCCATAAAAGGACCGATTCTTCTTTCATTTAAGAGTTTTGAGTTTATACCTAATAATGTTTGTGCATACATAAACATTTTTTAAGAGCAAATTTGTTGTTAATGACGCTATGTCATTTTATGATATAAATAATGATACTCCCCTTTATCAGCCAGAATTACGCTGAAAATACAATTCCGTGAGTTCACAAAATATACCGATTTGCTATTGAAACTAGAAATGGAAATGTAGAAAGTATTTTTAAGTGAATATGACATTTATTTGAAGTTGGAATACACCCTTAAGGAGCTGTTGTTTGGTTTGGACTTTTATGAAGTGATTTAACTCATCAAATATTTCACATACTGCTCATAAATACTAAAAAAATTATTTCAAAATACCTCTGTTGTAAGATTAAAAATGCGTTTAACTCGGAAACCACTCAATTTACAGGTTAAACTCAAATAACACTAATTATAGATGTACACATTTTCTAGTGATTCCGCTCATTAGAATTTTTGAAATAATTAATAAAAATTGTCCGTCTGCAGCCCTAGACGAGTGGGGACGTATCAAAAATATGTGTTTAAATATCGATATAACTTGTAATAACAAGGTCATTCGCCACAGGCAGCGCCTTAATGGTACTTATAAGTTTTTCAAATAAAAAACGCTTGAACTTGTTCGATTATACCTAAGTTCTAAGTATATATATATATATATATGTATATATATATATATATATATATATATATATATATTTAATGAAAATATTGTTGTTTAGATAGCAAAGTACAACTTAATAATTAGATCAGAAAGCAATTTCCAATAAGTGAATCAACTATATGTGACCTTCAAAAAGTAATGCTTCAACTTCAAATAAATAATGTATTTCAGTTTAAATTCTGTTTGACAATTTTTCAAACAAAAAGTGTGTTTGCCCTCTTTAGCATTAGTATACATCTTTCTCCTGTTGCTTATATATTTTGAAATACCAGCTAATAGAGTTTAATGCAATACAAATTTGAATAATCGATACGGTATGGCTTGTTTTAGTTTTTCACTAAGTGCACTATTACTGAATTTTATTTAAAAAGTGTCAAAATTAACAAACAATCATTTTGAAAAATATTATATAAAATTGTTTCGAAAAATTGAAAAGGTTCTTTAATATTTTATGTAAGATAAATGAACTTTCTTGTAGTTTTAGTATTATTTTTATAGATTTTTTAAAAATTAATTTTAATTTTTCCAAAACATTCCTTTTGAAAGCTATTTACAACAATGAAGTAGGTATATATTACCGTTTTAAATAAAACTTATTATGTATAAGAAAAACAAGTTTTGATAAAAATGTTTTATTAATAGTAGATTATATCAAAGACCATATAATAGGGAAGACGTGCAACGCTAACGTTAAACAGCCTGAGTATAAAAGTTAGTCGTCCGCTAGAGTAATCCCTTATCAACCGACTAACAAACTACAACTAGCTATGACCAAAACAATTTTCAATAAAATCTAGAATAACTAAATTACAATGTTGCCGAACTTTCCGCGGGAAATAATCCTTAAGCTGCAGTACCGTAATCATTTTCAGAACATCAGATCTTTATCCCACTATCTTATAATAAAAATTGTGCATTACAATAACCGCATAAATCACCGTAACAAGTTGCAAGTAAATTTGAGGGACAAATAACTGTTAGTAACTGATAATAAACAATGTTAATATGAACTTCTTTTTGGTCTAATCCCAAATAATGTTCTTATTCAATTATCAAATTAAGACTGCTTTACTCCCTTTGATTACTAGCCATTTGCGCGGTTTCCATTTTCGACGAAGGATTAATTTTTGCCAAATGCGCTGCTCATCTTTTTGTTGTCGATGAAGATTGTCATTTGCGCCGAATGCTTAAGAGTATTTGGTACGTTTTTTTGTAGATGGTTTTTATTTGATTTTGGACAAATTTTATTACAGATATTGAAATTACTTCAATTAAAATATACCTAAAAAAATGATATAAAACATTCTACAAATCAAATAAAAAAGTTATGGAGTAATACGACTTATTAAACCAGCCCCACCGCTAAACATAAAAATATCAGATTTTGCATGTTCAAATAACTGAAGTATATCTACAACCTGTAATCCGTACATTTTTTTAAAATTTTAACTTGGGCTGAATAACAAACGTGCGAATAACAAATGTACAAAATTTAATCATTTAAATAATATACAATAGTAGCATTTTCACTATTCTTAATTTAGAAAACAAATGCATTTCTTTTATTATTATGGTTTCTGTTGTAGGTACTCAAGTTCTGTATTTGTATATGTACTAATTTATTTAGGTAACTGTTAAATACAAGGCTTTTGTAAACAGCATCTAAAAATTTCAGCCTTGTATGGGTTCAAATAGCAGCTAAGTTTAAATTTTGGTGGGATCATATTTTGAAAAAAAATAACCTAAAATAATTATCTCAAAAACAGGTCTAGATAGGTATAGGGAACTATTTCAAAAAAATAATCAGTAAAAAATTGTAATTCTAAAAATTAAATAATATACAGGGTTGTCAGCTAAGCTCGCGTCGGTCTATAGCCCCCAAACCAATGAGGTTAGGAATTTCGTTAATATGTCAACCTATACTATTTGTGAGAGTCTATTTTTGGAAAATATTTTTGAGTTCACAGGGTGTCCCAAATAAGTGTGACGATATGAAAGTCATTTTTTTTAATGAGACACCCTGTATTTTTTTGCATATTTCGGTTCACCCATGCACCCTATCAATTGCCGAAAATCTACTATTTCTGGCATTTTAGGAGAAAAACATAAAATTTGCGGACTGGAAATTAAAAATTTTAAAAATTTTAAGATAATTTTTTTGGCTCACGGTTTGGTATGGATTGAGTTGCGAAAGGTCTAAAGTTACTATTCTATCAACATTTTGTAAATTTTGTACAGGGTTTCCAAAATTATGGCCAAAACATGACAAACTTCAAACCAATTTTTCTCGCGTTTTCAAATGAAACCCCCTGTATATTTTTTCACCACTATATGTAAAATTGAAAAATAAGTTTTTTTTTGTATTCACAACTGTACTCAAATTCTCGACGGTTTTCTAGATATTTACGAAAAACCATTTATTTTACTTTCCACAGTAAGATGCAATTCAGAAACGTACGAGGATATATAAAAAAATTTTTAGCCTACTATAGAACCAAACAAAATTTTAATGTCACAATATTTTATTACTCAACATATTCTCCTCTTAATTGGATACATTTATTACAGCAAACCTGCAACGTCTCTAGACCTTTCAAAAAAAATGTTTCTTCTTGCTCTGCAAACCAGACCACCACCGCTTCTATTACCTCCTTGTTGGTAGAAAATGTACGACCTTTTAAACTTTTTTTCAGTTGAGGAAAGAGGTGATAGTCGGACGGAGCCAAATCGGGTGAATAAGGGGGTGTTCTAGTAATTCAAACCCTAAATCACGAATTTTTTGCATGGCAACATGAGATTTGTGTGCAGGGGGTTGTCCTGCAAAAACAAAACACCTTTGGATAGCTTTTCGCGTCTTTTCTCTTTAATATTTTCCCGTAGAGTGGTCAGTAATGTCGAATAGTAATCTCCAGTTATTGTTCTACCCTTATCCAAAAATCAATCATGATTACTCCATGGCAATCCCAAAAACTGAAGCAAGAACTTTTCCAGCAGATTTTTGGACACGAAACTTCTTAGGTCTTGGAGAACCAGAGTGTCGCCATTCCATTGATTGTTGCTTTGTTTCTGGATCGTAGAAATGTACCCAAGTCTCATCCATAGTAACAATTCGGTTTAAGAAGTCTACATCGTTTTTAAATCGAGCACAGATTGAACGCGATGCTTCTACCCTTGCACGCTTTTGGTCAACATTCAAACATTTGGGGATCCATTTTGCAGCAATTTTTCTCATGTCCAAATTGACGTGAACCATATGATGAACGCGTTCGTATGAAATATTCAGTGCTTCAGATATCCGTTTTAGCCCAATTCGACGGTCTGATAAAATCATGTCATGAACTGCATCGATATTTTCGGGGACTGACACAGAAACTGGCCTTCCCGATCGGTCATCATCTTCAATGGAAAATTTACCTCTTTTGAAGCTTGCATTCCAATTTTGACGGTCGCATACGAAGGACATTGATCACCAAGGGTATTAAGCATATCTTCGTAAATCTGCTTACCTCTTAACCCTTTTAAATACAGGTACTTGATGATGGCTCGATACTCCAATTTTTCGATTTTCACAATTTCGGTGGACATCTTTTTCATTTAATTTATTGCGTGACTCTGGTTTACTTTTTTGACGTCAAACTTTACACTGACACTTCTAATAAGTTATTGTTCGTTGCTATGGTAACGCAATATTTTGTTTATGCAAGGAACTGGTCTAGGCTAACTAGATATCAATACATCCTCGTATGTCGTTTTGTGTAGTAATTTGTGGGCAAGCATTGCATGTAGTATAATCTTATGTATCACCAAAAAATAGAACACAATTTGAAAAAAAAACTGACTACAAATTCTTAACAATGTCAAACTATTTCATTCTTTTAGCATTCGTACGTTACTTTTAGAGTGAGTGCCTAAAAAACGTTATGTGTACCGCGGCTGTAAAGGTTTTCTTTTTTCTGATAACAATCAGAGCTGCCGAAAAAAACCTACTTTACAGCCTTGATACACAAATAACTATTTTTGTACGACAATTTAATTCATGTATAAAAAATAGCGATTTTTTAATCAATTATGGCGGTCTCCAATGATATTTAAAGTTGTCAATCTGACAATTTATTCGATAATAATGAGTGATTCATTTAGAAGTATTTTATTACTTGAAAAAAATGAATAAAAACAATTTTATTTTATAATCTTTATTATCATACAAAAGAACCATTCTTTACAATTATGTCTTAAAGATAATTGATTTCAAATGTTGGCCGTAACTATGGTTAACATGTTCCATTCTCAAGTTACAATTTTCAATGACGCGTTTGAGTATTTCAAGTGGTATTTGGCCAATGACTCGAGTAATATTGGCCTCCAATGCCTCCACTTTAGAGTTTACACAGCTCCAAAAGAAAAAGTTAGGAGGTGTTATGTCACATGATCTAGCCGGTCAATTCACTGGTCCAAAACGTGAAATGATCTGTTTACAAAATTGTTATCGCAGTAAAGCCATGATTTCACGGGCTGTATGAATCAAATTTCGTCGAGATCACGGTCCTTAATCATGACGCGATAACGATCACCATTCACAGTAACATTCCGGTCGGCCTCTGTTTTGAAGACATATGGAACGATTTTTCCACAGGCTGTAGGCGCTGTGCTTGACTAAGTCTTTCCATTATGAAATGTCAAACACTATGAGGAAGAATGCCACTTCAGTTGACCCAACGCATGCGCTATCTGCAATTAAATCCCCAACATAAAAAGTACCTCTAAATGAATCACCTATTATTTATATGTATCCAAAATAAATAGTTTGACATGTTCTAGGTTTCTTATTCATTAAATTGTCCTGCCGAATTACATTTGAGGTTTGTATTTTAGCGAGTAAATTTGTGTTGTTTAAATTCGAATCTGTTTTCTTTGGCAATTTGATTAAAAAAACTGTCAACCTAAAAACGCTCAACTGAATGGCACATTTCAGAGATATTTTGACCTTGTCCTTCGATCTCGGTCAAAAACTAACACTCTCATGTGCCATTCGGTGTCGCATTTTTAGTAATTGACAGTTTTTCTCGTCAAATTGCTAGACAACCCAAATTTACTAGACAAAATACAAACCTCTTGTGCAATTATTATTGAAAACTATGTTTAACTGTAATGGTCGTTTATTTGTACTTACATTTCATAAGCAGTCATATTTGGTGCAAATTAAACTTAATTAACACAGAAATAATTCAGAACCCTACATTTTATTTATTACAAATCTTAATTTTACCATATCCTAGAAATTAACCCGTTATTACCTACAGAAAAATGATCATCCGCCTGGTTTATTGAACGCAGATTCAATTTAATTTTGCATTTTATTGTTAGAAATGCTGTAGCCCAAACACAAGCATACGCTTTGTTATTAAGTTATTAAAAATTTTTCCAAATCCCGAAAAAATGTAAAAGTAAAAAAACTGTCAAAAAAAACCATTAACATTAATTTGACGTTTTGTTTTACGTTCCTTAAATCCCAATAAAACTGGAGAAAAATTCAATTCTTGACAGTAAAGAACTAAAAATTCATATTAGGATTAAATTTGTTTTCTGTAATTAACCAAAATGTATGTAGATTTATGACACGTATAATTAAAAATATAATATAACAAAACGTTATTTAGCATTTTCAAAATAATTTACTGTTAAGTACGTCTCTTAATACTGTTGAGAAATGCTGAATACATAAAATGAAAGCATGTAATAGTAAAAAAAAATTAATTAAGAAGAATTTAATATTAATTGAAAAGAAACCTTTTTGTATTCGAATAGGTATACAGCTTTGTATACATCCAATTGATGTTTATAATTATTTATTTAGTTCATTTATAATTTAATTATAAAGATAACGCATTTATTTTTAACGATTTCCTGAAAATTAATTATATTAGCAACTTGCTAAGAAGGAAAGTTATATAATTAAGATAGAAATTTCTAAAAAATTAAATTAGGAGTTTTGTCAGAAATTGAAATTTCATTTTATGAAACCAATGGATGTATACTAATTAAATTGCATTTAATTTACTTAGGGAAGCAGAAAAACTATTCACAGCCTCGGTTATTTGTATTTTATATACAGGGTAATTCAGCTAACCCGTTCATTAGAAGTTTATGGACTTCCGGTTGAAATATTTGTTTAAACATTTGGAATAGGGGATTGCTTGAAAAGCTCTATTTAATTAAAATATTTCAGCTCTTCTAGCACTTCCGGTTATACCGACTACCAACTTTCTTATTTTAAATGGAATGATATATTTTTTTTGTATATTTGGATTCTACGCTAAAATCTGAGTTACTTTTATGTAGCACAACTTATATGAAAAATCAATAGTTTTTGAGATATTCTCATTTTTTTGAGAAAGATTGGTTTTGTTGTATTGTTTTCAAACGGTTGTCAATGATTGAAGAAGAAAGTTATAGTAAAAAAATTTGGGCTATACTTAGGAGGACTGTTAATACAAAGTGGGTCAAATGGGGTATCGTTAGAAAGATCTCAACGAGGAGAATGCAATGGCAAGTTTCAAAGTCGAGAGAAAACCCTAGTGACCTCTGGAGGTCACCAAAAGTCAGCATTGCGTTTTCATACAACGTTGGTCAAATGAGGTATGGTTAGAAAGATCTCAACGAGGAGAATGCAATGGCAAAGTTTCAAAGTTGAGAGATGATTCTAGTGACCTCAACTTATGCTTTAGATGTCCTAACTAATTCAATGGATCTCAAACTATTCAACTGCGCGCAGGTATTCCCCTGGTAAAGGGTCTTACGACCCTTTACCACCATCCCGTGATGAATCCTCAGCCGGCCCGGGAAGGACCCCAGTGCTGTAAATAAACCCCGGGCACGAGCGGCTGAGGTGGAGCGGGCAGCACTGAGGGGGCGCGTAGTTGATACCGTCTCTGGGGTGATGGATACAAACCAGTCACCCTTTGCCTCTGCAGACCGTGACACAGTCTGCAGGGGGGTGTTCGTCGGTGCCCCGGCCCGCGAACGACATGCGAGGGGGAGCAGGGGTGAGCCTAGCCCCTGTTCTGGTCAGCGTGGGGCAAGTGATGCCGAGGATAGCGCCCCGACCCCTGCAGGTCCCGCTCAGCCTGCAGGTGCACAAAGAAGCTATGAGCCTTCTGATTTAAATGTGGGTGGGAGACGCGGAAGAAAAAGAGCAGCTGAACCTTACAAACCCGAATGCTATGTTTGCGGCAGCACTTTTAGAACAAATCTTATGTCAAAGTTGTGGGGTCCTTCGGGCCGACTGAGGATTCATCACGGGATGGTGGTAAAGGGTCGTAAGACTCTTTACCGGGGATATATCTGCGCGCAGTTGAATAGTTTGAGATCCATTGAATTAGTTAGAACATCTAAAGCATAAGTTGAGGTCACTAGAATCATCTCTCGACTTTGAAACTTTGCCATTGCATTCTCCTCGTTGAGATCTTTCTAACCGTACCTCATTTGACCAACGTTGTATGAAAACGTAATGCTGACTTTTGGTGACCTCCAGAAGTCACTAGGGTCATCTCTCAAGTTTGAAACTTTGCCAGGGCATTCTCCTCGTTGAGATCTTTCAAACGATGCCTCACTTGATTTACTTTGTATGAAGAGGTAATGCTGACTTTTGGTGACCTCCAGAGGTCACTAGGGTCATCTCTCAACTTTGAAACTTTGCAATTCCATTCTTCTCGTCGAGATCTTTCTAACGATACCCCATTTTACCCACCTCATAAGAAAATATTAGGCTGACCTTTGGTGACCGCTGGAGGTCACAGGGAATTCTTTTGAGCTTGCAACCTTCAGAGAAGTTGTTAAGGAGCCTTTCAGGAACAACATATCCAAATTTGGTCCAATCGCACAGAAAGCCCAAAGTCCGTGCCCAAAGACCGGTCTCCTTTACATTTCTGGACTAATAGTGGGAGTTTCTGGATGTTTCCACCTTTACTGTTTATTACTGCTTGACAGCAACGTGGCATTTCTGTTAGGTGTCTTAAGATATTTTGGTCCAAAATATCCCAAATTTGGACGATAATCTCTTTAGCTCGGGGTGGATAGCTGAAGGGAGCCTAAAGGTTTTACTTCCCATGACGTCGCACACGTAGTTCTATAGGAGTTAAATCTAAACTTTTTGCTGACCAGTCCGTGATCTGAATATCACATTTGTTAAGGTATTCATAATATTTCCAGCAGTGTAGAGTAAATCCCGAAAAACAATTCAAATCTTCAAATAAAAGTTTGACAATTAAATAGGTTAACTCATACTGGATGACAAATGTATGCATTATGTGCATTTGCGTTGTAGCCACAGCTCACTAATTAAATTTTGTGGTTTGAATGTTATAATATCAGAAATTTGAAATTGCGAATTTAGAAAATATCGTGCAAAATAGGATACGCAACTTGTGCGTAAACAATATTCAGGAATTCGTGCCACCAGCCCTTATTTCTAAAGAATCTGTTTACGCACATGTCACGTAAATAACTATTTCGTGATAATAAAATCTAAGATTGTTGTAACTACTTACTTAATTATCTATTTCGAGATTTGAGATTATAAAACAAACTACTGCTTCAAATTAGCCATTTTTTTTTTGTATATCCTCTTGGCGAAACGTCGTCAAATTTTAAGCTCTACTTTATTGTGTAGTCCTATAAGAGAATCTACTTACAAAATATAATTATTATACCGGGTAATTCATTTAACACGTTTATTGGAAGTTTATGGACTTCCGGTTGAAATATTTGTTTAAACATTTGGAATAGGGAATTGCTTGAAAAGTTCTATTTAATTAAAATATTTTAGCTTTTCTAGCATTTCCGGTGTAACTGGAAGTTGCTACTAACTTTCTTATTTTAAATGGAATGATATATTTTTTTGTATATTTGGATTCTACGCTAAAATCTGAGTTACTTTCATATAGCACAACCTATATAAAAAATTAATAGTTTTTGAGATATTCTCATTTTTTTGAGGAGAAAAATTGGTTTTGTAGTATTGTTTTCAAACGCTTGTCAATGATTGAAAAAGAAAGTTATAGTAACAAAATTTGGGCTATACTTAGAAGGACTGTTAAGTTTTTAAATGATGTGTAATTTGACATCTCATTATTTACAGGGTGTTGAAAATAAATCTGACTAACTTCAACTGCCCAAAAGTCAATTTTTTTAAATAGAACACTCTGTATTTTGTTGTTCTATGTGATGGAGAATTAAGTGGTCTTTCAATCTTCATAAGGGTTCCCTATACCTATCTGTTACCATTTTCCTGCTATCAATGTATTTACATTCGACACACAAAATTTCTCTATTTTATTAAATAATTTCTGACTAGTGGCCTGTGGAAATTAAAACAATGTGCCTTATTTATCAAACTTGTAAACGTCGACGTGACACATTATACACGATATGGAAATCCTTATAAAGATTGAAAGACCACTTAATTCTTCATCACATAGAGCAACAAGATACACAGTGTTCCATTTTAAAAACTTGATTTTTGGGCAGTTGAAGTTAGTCAGATTTAGCCAAACATTTTGAACACCCTGTAAATAATGAGATGTCAAACTACGCATCATTTAAAAACTTAACAGTCCGGCTATACTTAGGAGGTGTTAGCTGAATTACCCGGTATAATAATTATATTTTGTAAGTAGATTCTCTTATAGGACTACACAATAAAGTAGAGCTTAAAATTTGACGACGTTTCGCCAAGAGGATATACAAAAAAAAATGGCTAATTTGAAGCAGTAGTTTGTTTTATAATCTCAAATCTCGAAATAGATAATTAAGTAAGTAGTTACAACAATCTTAGATTTTATTATCACGAAATAGTTATTTACGTGACATGTGCGTAAACAGATTCTTTAGAAATAAGGGCTGGTGGCACGAATTCTGAATATTGTTTACGCACAAGTTGCGTATCCTATTTTTTGCACGATATTTTTCTAAATTCGCAATTTCAAATTTCTGATATTATAACATTCAAACCACAAAATTTAATTAGTGAGCTGTGGCTACAACGCAAATGCACATAATGCATACATTTGTCATCCAGTATGAGTTAACCTATTTAATTGTCAAACTTTTATTTGAAGATTTGAATTGTTTTTCGGGATTTACTCTACACTGCTGGAAATATTATGAATACCTTAACAAATGTGAAATTCAGATCATGGACTGGTCAGCAAAAAGTTTAGATTTAACTCCTATAGAACTACGTGTGCGACGTCATGGGAAGTAAAAACCTTTAGGCTCCCTTCAGCTATCCACCCCGAGCTAAGAGAGATTATCGTCCAAATTTGGGATATTTTGGACCAAAATATCTTAAGACACCTAACAGAAATGCCACGTCGCTGTCAAGCAGTAATAAACAGTAAAGGTGGAAACATCCAGAAACTCCCACTATTAGTCCAGAAATGTAAAGGAGACCGGTCTTTGGGCACGGACTTTCGGCTTTCTGTGCGATTGGACCAAATTTGGATATGTTGTTCCTGAAAGGCTCCTTAACAACTTCTCTGAAGGTTGCAAGCTCAAAAAAGAATTCCCTGTGACCTCCAGCGGTCACCAAAGGTCAGCCTAATATTTTCTTATGAGGTGGGTAAAATGGGGTATCGTTAGAAAGATCTCGACGAGAAGAATGGAATTGCAAAGTTTCAAAGTTGAGAGATGACCCTAGTGACCTCTGGAGGTCACCAAAAGTCGGCATTACCTCTTCATACAAAGTAAATCAAGTGAGGCATCGTTTGAAAGATCTCAACGAGGAGAATGCCCTGGCAAAGTTTCAAACTTGAGAGATGACCCTAGTGACTTCTGGAGGTCACCAAAAGTCAGCATTACGTTTTCATACAACGTTGGTCAAATGAGGTATGGTTAGAAAGATCTCAACGAGGAGTATGCAATGGCAAAGTTTCAAAGTCGAGAGATGATTCTAGTGACCTCAACTTATGCTTTAGATGTTCTAACTAATTCAATGGATCTCAAACTATTCAACTGCGCGCAGGTATATCCCCCGGTAAAGAGTCTTACGACCCTTTACCACCATCCCGTGATGAATCCTCAGTCGGCCCGAGAAGGACCCCACAACTTTGGCATAAGATTTGCTCTAAAAGTGCTGCCGCAAACATAGCATTCGGGTTTGTAAGGTTCAGCTGCTCTTTTTCTTCCGCGTCTCCCACCCACATTTAAATCAGAAGGCTCATAGCTTCTTTGTGCACCTGCAGGCTGAGCGGGACCTGCAGGGGTCGGGGCGCTATCCTCGGCATCACTTGCCCCACGCTGACCAGAACAGGGGCTAGGCTCACCCCTGCTACCCCCTCGCATGTCGTTCGCGGGCCGGGGCACCGACGAACACCCCCCTGCAGACTGTGTCACGGTCTGCAGAGGCAAAGAGGTGACTGGATTTGTATCCATCACCCCAGAGACGGTATCAACTACGCGCCCCCCTCAGTGCTGCCTGCTCCACCTCAGCCGCTCGTGCCCGGGGTTTATTTACAGCACTGGGGTCCTTCCCGGGCCGGCTGAGGACTCATCACGGGATGGTGGTAAAGGGTCGTAAGACCCTTTACCGGGGGATATACCTGCGCGCAGTTGAATAGTTTGAGATCCATTGAATTAGTTAGGACATCTAAAGCATAAGTTGAGGTCACTAGAATCATCTCTCAACTTTGAAACTTTGCCATTGCATTCTCCTCGTTGAGATCTTTCTAACCATACCTCATTTGACCAACGTTGTATGAAAACGCAATGCTGACTTTTTGGTGACCTCCAGGAGGTCACTAGGGTTTTCTCTCGACTTTGAAACTTGCCATTGCATTCTCCTCGTTGAGATCTTTCTAACGATACCCCATTTGACCCACTTTGTATGAAAACGTAATGCTGACTTTTGGTGACCTCCAGAGGTCACTAGGGTCATCTCTCAAGTTTGAAACTTTGCAATTGCATTCTCCTCGTCGAGATCTTTCTAACGATACCCCATTTGACCCACCTCATAAGGAAATATTAGGCTGACCTTTGGTGACCGCTGGAGGTCACATGGAATTCTTTTTGAGCTTGCAACCTTCAGAGAAGTTGTTAAGAAACCTTTCAGGAACAACATATCCAAATTTGGTCCAAATCGCACAGAAAGCCCAAAGTCCGTGCCCAAAGACCGGTCTCCTTTAGAAAAGAATATAAAATTATAAATTTTTGGCCATAATAAATTGGCCATAATAAATAAATAATCTCAAAACTGGTGTGTTAATTTTGCGGGGTAATGAATTCATATATCTAAGTATCTTTCTTTGTGGGTAAAACATGTATTTGATTAAATTACTTATGTCGTTTTCTATTTTCTACAGAATACAATGTATATTTATTTTAATATTGTTTTACTATCAAACTCAAATATATTTATTTCAAGACATTTAATATTCTATACACACGTTCTTCAGTTTGCCTTTCCTTGAAATGTCTCACATATTGTTTAGATAATATTCATTTCTGTATCAAATTACTTAAAAGTTTTTAACTTCTTTATTCTACCTTTAACATATTAGTCTATACCATTGCGCTCTTAAACTTTTGAGTAATAGAAACGTACACGTAAAATTGATTAAAAAAAAAGTTTGACCGACTTAATCGTAAGAATTGTTTCAGTGTTACGTGATTTGAAAGAAAACTGCGAAAGCTATCGCCATAATACGTTTGTAAATTTATTTGAATGTGAATTCGTGTTTTATATAAGATGTTGTAAATCTTGGTGAAATTTTCGAGAACAAAAAAAATCTATAAGTATATACGAAAAGCGTTGGGTAAAATTAATATATTTGAAAATTAAATTAAATTTACAATTGGATTTTCTTTACATTGAGTTGTTTATTTGGTTGATCGATAGCTAATTAAAGATATTGTTTTATATAAGATGTAATTTTATTAAAAAAATTTCCACTGCTGTTGGTGGCAACAGGAAGTCTCTCAGTCCATTGAAATTAATTATCCCATACCAGGTTAAATTTCCTTAAATTTAAATAGAAATGGAAGAAAACACTTTTCATGTTTCTTAAATGTAAATTGTGCGTGTCCCATATCATGCTTAAATCGCAACTGCTTTCAATTGATTACATGCTATTACGATGGTAGACATACAAATTAAATCGTTTTCTTTGTCATTTTGCATCTTAAACAACGTTTAAAATGTACAAAATTTGGCTGACATTTTTGCATTCAAACAGTTTTGTACCTTCTATTTAAAAAGAGTACTTACTCTAGATGAAATGTTCGAGTTCTTACACTTAAACGGGTTCTTTTGTAAACGAAATATTTGAGGAACTCATTTTAAGAGTTAATTAAGACTCGGCAAGATAATAAGAGCTGTTATTAAAAAACCAATTAATTTTAAATTCAAGTTCTGTTATGAATATGAAAACTAAAAAGATTTTGAATGGGTCGTTAAAGTTTTTTTTATAAAAATACTTAAATTAAATAAATTTATTTAAATTTTTTTTTTACAGATTATCCATCGAGATTTAGCAGCTAGAAATGTTTTAATAACAGAAGATCATATTTGTAAAGTGGCCGATTTTGGTTTTGCTCGAGATGTAATTGAATCTCACGTGACGAACGAAAAAGTGAAGGAAGACTACCAATTCGTTGGATGGCACCCGAGTCTCTTTACGATAACATCTTCACAGTAAAGTCTGATGTCTGGAGCTTTGGCGTTCTTATCTGGGAGGTTGTCACATTAGGAAGTACCCCCTACACAGGACTATCTGCAGCTGAAGTTATGAAAAAGGTAATCTTTTTTACGTTTTTAATTAAAAGATAAGTTAAAATAAAATTAACCTACAAAGAAGTTTGAAAATAGTTTTCAACCAGAGAAAGTAACAGTTAAAATTCATTTTCTGGAGTCTTTAATGATAGATGGTTTTTACTCAACAAAACTATGATTTTTAGAGTGACTATACTACAAACTAACTAATTTTAAAAATAAATATTTTTTTATTAGAAAACCCATTGAATTCAAAAATTTTAACTGAAACATGTTAAATATTATTATGAGTTATCTTACAATAAAACTCATTTATTTGCATTATGTATTTCTTCCAATTTTAATTACTAAAATTTCTTTCTTATTTAGAAGGACACGTTGTGGTTTTAGATTTTAGAAAACGTATAATTTCAACAAGATGGTGCCCAGCCCTATTTTGTCAGACAATATTTGGAATGAATTTTTTAAACCTGAGAGTAACAGTGCTTTTACAATTTTGATATTTTATATAAAAAAAATATTAGAAAGGTGAAGTACTAAAGGAATTATCTTTATTAATAAGGTATAAAGTGCACATATTCCTTTGTTAAACACCGCTTTTGACACAAAGGTGTCATCATTAGAAATAATAACATTATTCTGGACTTCCATTGTCTATATTTTAGTTTAATTGAATAAACACAACGTTTCAATTGCTATTGAATCTGCAATCGTCTTCAGGTGAATACAGTATTCAGTGGTGTTTATTCAATTAAACTAAAATATAGACAATGGAAGTCCAGAATAGTGTTATTATTTCAAACATAACATTGTCTAAACCATTCAAACGTATGTCATCATTAGGTTTTACGCTTTACATGTTTATATTTTTTCGGAAAATGGACCATAAGTGTAATTTTTCAAAAAGTATGCGGTGAGAATTTGAAGAATTATAAATGACAAGAATTATTAATAAACATTTAAATTATTTTCTGTCATATTAATATATCTCATTAACGTGATGAAGTGAAGACAAACAATTGGCTGAAAACTTATACAAGATTTTTTTTTGTTAACTATGATAACTTGTCAATAAAAAATTTTCTTTAGTTTTTTTAAAAAATACTTTACCGGCCAGTATAGGTTAACTTAAATTTCTGATTTACTGTCATGATAGTAATTGTTGCCACGGCTGTCTCTTTGGAAATTAACCTTAATCCGGCACTGTAAAACTGACCGTAAGAATTATACGATATTAAAGATTTTACATATTTTACTACTGTACTGCTACTGTACTATGTTCAAGATTAATGCAAAAGAAATTAGCACAATGTAATTATTATAATTAGGAAAATACACAGTGCATTAATATTAGTCACCAAAATAAGTAGTTTTTATGTTAGGTAAAATAATTGCTCAAATAAATGAAATAAACGAATTTTCATTTACATTAATTTCTTTCTCTAAACTAACTCAATATATCAGGGATAAATGACCGCATTCCGGTTTGCAAGACACGTTATCAAACTGAAGCTGGGACTTGCAACACACGTCATTTTTCTACTTGAAGTCTTATAAACGCTTCGATTCGACTATTGAATCAAAATATTTTTTTATTTTGTCAAAATAAGTAATTAAAAAAAATGGCAAGGCGTGCAATATCATAAAACTCGAACCCCATATCACTTTGCATCTACTTATAATTAATTTAATAAGAATCAAAATCATTTTCATTAGCCTTTAAACCAAATAAAAATATTTTCAAGTGTTTCAAAACTAAAGTCTTGAAAGGCAATTATGACATAGAGATTACAATTCCAATTTTGATTTCATGTAACAACTAGACATTCACTTCAAGAAGATTAAACGTGTGTTTTCGAAATTTTCAATGCTTAAGCGTCTCAAAATATGTTAAAAAAAGTTGACTCAATTGCTTTTATGGACAGCTTTTGGTAGTCGTTGGTAAACTGTAGTGCCTATATTTGGAGTTTATGTATGGCTCGTAAGCAACTCTGCCATTCGTATTAGCTTTTTACAACTCGCGTTACAATTACGATACAGGTAACACGTTAAGATACTTCTTACCTTTTAAGCGTATCGGATTCTTCGAAATGATCGAGTAACGTAGAATAATAAAAAAAAATAATTTTGAATATTAGTGAAGTAATCAAGGAGCAACCCAACCAAAATAAACAATAACCACACATTATCAAAAGAATTGTTGTATCAACGATTAGGTAAAATAAATTTTTTTATTATTACTAGTTTTCAATAATCGAGATGGAACGAACTGTCTGAAGTAAATTAAAACTAAAAAATGAATTTTGGTGTTTCTTTTTGTACGATTAATTACTTTAATTTATTTTCTAATTTAAAGCCCTGAGACTTAAACCATTTTTTTTCTAAATTTCGCTAAACCCTTGGATAGTATGAGATGCCGTCTATGAAATCATTAACACTGCAATAAATACCAGTTATAAACCTTTCATAATATTGCAGAATCGCAAACAGCACCTACACACATGTGTTGCACTTTATTGAGACAAACGCAACTCGAAAGGAAGTCTACAAAAATCATTGGGAATTTTTGCGTTTGCTTGATAATGCTTAAATTGCAATGTGCAAATAATACAGTAAACCATTGCGATATCAATAATAAATTAAAAAATTTATTAATTATTTGACTGAAAACTTTTTTTGACTTCAAAGATGTATTAATGCTAATGTGTTAATATTTTTACCTATTTGTAAAGTCAATCGTAACGTGATGTGTAATCATTATACATACGCGTATAAATTTTATTTTTAACAGTATTTATATCATAATGTGTAAAAAATAGTTCTTTGCTCTAATACCTACAATCACATACGCAACATAAATATTTAAGTTCACGCATCTTAAAATTTCGTTCTTTGCTTTTACGGAATCGTTCCTTTGAGTTGCTTTTACCTATATCAAAAACCTATACCTATACATGTAACTAATTTTAGTGTGTAATGCAACATCTATAGAGTTTTTGGATATCATCAAAACTAGTTTCAGTATAAATTAATATATAAATAAAACAATTAAAGAAGTAACTATACTACAGAAAATATTAAATGTGGAGACATGTAAACATGGTGCCACCAAAGAAGATACTTGCGTCATTATTTTCTGATGTACGAAATAACGTACCGATCATTGTAGGAATAAGACATAGATATGTGTAAAATAAAGAGGGAAGATATACTATATGCGTTATGAATAAAGTTACTCAATTGACATCAATTTCATTTAAGTTGACGTTCTGTCAAATGTCGGTCGCTGTCCTTTTTGCTTCATTCTGTATTTTAGGTTATTAATTACTGTCACTTGTTACTTTTTAAGGTTAGTATTTCAACTGACAACCACATATATTGCCAACACTGTTTTAGTTACATTCTTATTTTAACCAGTAACTAAATAGTAAATCCTCGGAAAAATGACTCAGAAGTTTTTAATATTAATTCATATGCACATGCTTATGACGCAGGGATCTTCTTTCCTGGCAAGAAGTTTAGATAAAATCATATTAAGGCTAGGGAATCCCTATATGCTATTTGACGTTTTGGATTTACTACGAGAACATTAGTTTGAAGAAACACCATTGGACTTTTTTCTACTTTAGTTGTTCAGTAATGTCCACTTTTTGAAGTGATATTTTTTAGATTTATTTTTCATATTTGACATAAAAATTGCAATTAAATAGAACTAGTTTTTTTCTTTAAATTATTTAATTCCAACAAATAGTTATTTTAATGTGAAATTATATGATGCTATGCAATTAAATTAAAAATAACAAATTTAGTTTATATTTACTGTCAATTTACATTTATTAGTTACTTGTGGTAGAAGAAATTATATTTCCATAAGCGTAATATAAAGTATCATAAGAAAGAAAAGTAATAGAGGCCGCTAGGTTGCATTTTTTTGGAAATGGCTATGGTCTTAGTTGTATTGCCTAAGCCTAAGTTAATGTTACTTATGCTGCAGTATAGCAAATGTTTTTCATTACTTCCATGGATTTCCCCCAACCTTAACATTTTTTTCTACAACTACATAAAGTAAGAACTTCAAAGTATTACATAACATTTTTATTCAATACGTTAGCACCAATAAAATTTCAAAATTTTCTTACTCTACACTCCATTTATACACTTGTTGTACATTTCTTCCTAATTGTCGGGGAGGGTCTTGATGATCAGGTCCGGAAACCAAAGTGGTGATTCTTGGGAACAACTGTTTTTCTTGATGACCACGGAGTACTGTTAGGTACTGATCACCTCACATATTTTATATTTGTATTAAAAACACCTAAAAACACACACAAAAAAATTCTATCGAATATTGACGTACGTTCTGACGTCCTTCTATTGCTATGATACGTTCCAAATGCACTGAAGTGTATCAATTTCCTAATAATTTGTCATAAATGTGGAAATACTGTGATAAAATAGTTATTTATGTATCAAGGAAATTATAAGGCTCATTAATTCCCGTAGTACATAGATAATTTTATTTCTGGCAGATTTCAATAAAATATTATCAATTTTTAAAACGAAAAAAATGTACCAATTTATTACTTTCCCAGTATATTTGAATCAGGTACCATTCATTATAAGAGTTTTGTTGTTGCTAGGTTGTTGCTGTGTTACTTGTTTATAAACAAAATTGTGACTTGTTTATAAATAGAATTGTTACTTGTTTGTAAACAGAACTTTGTTATCAAGCTGTGTTTGCGTTAAAAACGTGTTTTCTGCCCCAAATATAATGGAGCAGATTTTGAAAAAGCTAAAAAGCAAGACAATCATTAATTCCATCGAAAAGTGAAACAGTATACCAAAAAGAATACGAGATATATCTGGAGTGGCTGACACGGAATAATGTTATGCCAAAAGATGCCACTGAAACTGTATAACTGGCATATTTTCAAGAATTGGTAAGGAATATTCTATGTTTCCGGTAGATTTGGTAGTAATTGTGTTTATTCGTTGCAGTCAGAGACGTATAGTCCGAATTCTTTATGGACTAAATGGTCAATGCTAAAATCAAAGGTAAATATACATGAGAAACGAGATATCACCAAGTTCAATAAACTAGAGGCTTTTTGAAACGGAAGAGTATGAGTTATAAGCCGAAAAAGTCTGCTGTTTTATCTCCTAATGATATTATCAGATTTCTAAAGAACGCTCCTAATGAAATTCATTTATTGTATAAGGTATTTTTTTTTCTTATTTTTATTTTTGTGTATATTTATTTCCTATTTTTTTGTTTTAGGTTGTTTTGATTATGGGTTATTTTAGAGGATGCAGAAGTCAGGAACTTTTGAATATAAAGATATCAGATATAGAGGACCGGGATTCCGTTATGGTAGTGAACGTATCGAAAGTAAAACTGGTATATCGAAGAAATTTACAATTGTGGATGAAAAAGAGTTCTCTGCTTTGCCTTTATTAAGACTTTATATGTCTTAGCGTCCAAAAGGTAATGAACGATTTTTTTGAGCTTCCGACAAAATAAGTGTACATCTTAGCCATTTGGAAAAAATATGTTTGGGAAAATCCCCAGCAAAATCGCAATGTATTTAGGATTGCCAAACCCATCTTCCTATACGGGACATTGCCTTGGTCGCACTTGTGCTACTGCTCTAGCTAATGCAGGGGGAACTATGACTAACTTAAAAAGACACGGACGTTGGAAAAGTTTTACGGTGGCGTAGGGGTATCTGGAGGAGCATCGAATTGAGAAATACAAGGGCGCGTATGTTGACTACTTTGCCATTAGAAGAGGCAGGTACCTCGACTGTAGTGAACAGAAGCTCCAGCCATACAAAAGAAGAAATTGTTTCCAGTGGCGGTAGTAATTTTCATGGAACATTTCAAAATTGTACATTTATTATTTGTAATGACGCGAATAGATAAAATATGGTTCAGTTTTCATTTCATAAATGTATACACATATATGTATATTAGCATTTTTTATTTTATTTTTATTTGTGAAAGATAGAGGGAATCATAGAATCTATAATGTCCCAAGGGAGTTATGACCCTCTTTATTGGTAGCGTAACTATGACGATATAAGCTTATAATATGCCGGTCAGAAATAAAAGTTTTTATTACTCAGGCAATTGCTGTCCCTCGGATCGGAGGCCCTCAGGACGCAAACTTTGCCATCGGTAATTAAAGCCCTTATAATTCCCTTGATACATATATAACTATTTTTTAATACCAGAAAGGTTTACCAATGTTATTTATTAGTAATTGATTTGTTCTTCGTTGAGGAGGGGCACCAAAAAACCACTGTCGTTTTTGCAGGCAACGTTTCGTGCAGCAGAATGTGAACTTCTTTAGGCCTTTAAAACAGATAAATGGTCCGCCACTTAAATACGTGTAGAAAGCACAGATATTAAACAAACACAAAATAAATTAACAATTAAATGTAACGACTGAGAGCGAAAAAACATTAACATTGAAAAACTTGCATAACTTTTATACCATATAATTTTTTACAAAATTTTGATATAGTAGGCTTTGAAATAGTTGTCAGAATATGTCGTCAAATTTTTATTTTTATTTGAGTCAAATTGTGTTCACAATGGCAAAAGTAATAGAAGTACATAGATTAATCATTAAAAAATTTGTTGAGAATCCACAATGGTCAGTCGTTCGCATTGCAAAGGAGGCAAAAGTTTGCAGGCAAGTGGCAGCAAAAGTCATCAAGCGGTACAAAGAAGACTTTACCATAACACGGAAACCAGGAAGTGGACGACTAGAGGGTTTTCATTCACCAAAAAAGGTGCAAAAGGCAATATCTGCGATGGTTAAGAATTCGCTGATATCGAACCGGAAATTAGCTGCAAAAATCGACTTGTCGGAAAAGACAATTCGAAAATAAAAAAAGAGTGGGTTTAAGTCCTACAAAGTTCAAACAACTCCAGATCGTAATGCGGAGAAAAACATTGAAGCCAAGAAACGAGCCAGAAAGTTGAGAGCAGATTTTTCCAAAAACGTCAATGTTGCGTGATGGACGATGAGACTTACGTCCTCGCCGATTTTTCTCAACTATCTGGTTAGGAGTTTTATGTTTCCTGTGGACGAGGAAATGTTCCTAAGAAGTTTAGAACTAAAATAAAGTCCAAGTTTCCAAAAAAATATCTCGTTTGGCAGGCGATTTGTAGCTGCGGTGAAAGAAGCCAATCTTTCATAACAAATGGAACAATTAACTCCGATATTTACACGAAGGAGTGTCTCCAAAAGATTGCGGCCTTTTCTGAGTAAACATAAGATATCCACATTTTTTTGGCCGGATTTAGCTTTGTGCCATTACAGTAAGCAGATAAAAAAAAGGTACCAAGAGAATCATGTCGATTTTGTACCCAGGGAGGCTAACGCACCAAATTGCCCTGAGCTTCGCCCAATCGAGCGGTACTGGGCTTTGGTGAAAAGAAGTTTGAAGCAGACAAAAAGGCTACAAAATCGATTGAAAGTTTTAGAAAATGTGGACCGTAGCGACTAAGAAAGTGTCGAGCACCACCATAAAAGCCATGATGGAGACCATTCCCGACAAGCTCAAAATCTTTTTTTATGACGATAAGTCTGATTGATTTTTTGTTTTTCTTAATTTTTATATAATAAATAACTTATCCAAAACTAAATTTTTTTTGAAAATTTATTTAGCGGTTTAAAAAGTTATGCAAGTTTTTCAATGTTAATGTTTTTCGCCCTCAGTACTTAAATAAATATCTCTAATAAAACACACACTCTATACGTAGAAACGAACAAACATTCATGTTATATACTACATGTCATACTTATAGGAGAAAATATCTACCTTTTTCATTGTTATTTATGTTTGCTTATTGGTATTTAAATTCATAAATGCAAATCTTGCTACGTTTATAACTTAATAATTTTCCTGCATTTCGCTAAATTGAATTTCTGTCACAATGCGCAACAAGTAAGTGACAAGAGAACATATAATAAACGACATATTTTCTTTGGCAAAACACTAAATATTACTTGAATTCCTAATTAGAAAACATAGATCAAATCTATAGTAATAGCTACTTGATAAACTAAAACTTCAAAATTATTGACTTACCTATTATTTTCAGAAAATTGTGATTCTAAATGTTCACTTGAATTTGTCGCTTTAGAAAACAGTATAACACAATTTTAAATGCGGAACGTTATATCACATCCGAATGCACAAGTCAGTAAATCTAAGCATTCGTTCATACAAAAATTATAATGTAATTTCTGATAGACTTCATTTAACCTTACAGATCTGATGTAATTTGTATCGAATGTGTATTCATCATTTTTGTTTAATAATTACTGCTTTATGACGTTGCTAATTCAACTCCAATTCCTATTTACTCAAACATAATATTCAGGTTTCTCTAAATTTGATTTTAGTTAATTAGAGTAACTAAAAACGAATTATGAACATAATTTACTTTCAGTCTACTACATCTAACTTTAGTAACTTGACAAGATTTTCATAATGCACAAAAATGACTTCTATAGAAATTGATTGGTGTAATTGTTATTTCCATTTAATTTTGTACAATGTTGAGACATCGCTCATAAAAGGGTATTTTTTCAATTGCATATCGTCCTAACGTCTAATTAAAGAGATTTCAAAATTAAGCTCTATATAAGAGATAAATGGACGACCATAAAAATATTGTTTAAAAAAATGCTTATGTCCTTTTTATGGTATAATGGCAGTTACGTTGAGTTTATTTTAAAATTATTAAATTTAAAATAAGTGATTCACAAAAAAAAATATTTACCTTTAAGTGAGTGCTGAGTTTTATAATACATAATTTTCTTCAAGTTTTTTAAAAGTTTGCAGTTTGTAAGCTTCTTTCCCCTGAAATTAATTTTAAAAGTTTCTTTGAATATTACTATATTCCCAACAAATGAGATTCATTTGCATTATGTTAACAATTTTTTTTCTTAAATAAAAATTATTTGAATTTCTATGATGCAAAAAATTTAATTACTAAATATCATTTTAATTCATAAAATAAAAATGAATTTAGTATCAATTTAAGCAGCTTTGGTTTTTAAGTGGTCCTAATATTGAACTATAAGATGTTTATAAATAAACATTTTTGCATAAGGGTGTAGTTTACTTAAAATTTACATGTACATGAACCATTTTAGATATCAAAATTCTAAATACACCATTATGTACATGACGGAAATTCAATTGGTTATGTTCAATACTTAAAATAAATAATTGAAATATGGTAATAATAATAATAATAATAATGTTACAAAAATAAAAGAACTGAACTGCCTATTTGACTTAAAATGAAATTAACCATTTACTAATAGTAATTTTTTTTTTTTCCTATTTCCATTTTGCTTCGTAAATATCATACACTACTACACAGGATTAACCAGTCATGATACTAAACAATATTGAATGTTCTGATAAATCAAGAATATCTAATACTTTTAATAAGTACTTCACTGAGTCACCTACTATATTACCGTATCAAAACTACACAAATGAAAACAGAACTAGTAATTCAGTTTGTGATAAGACTATCTACTTGTTCCCAACCAGTGAAGAAGAAATAAGAATCGTAATATGTGAATTAAGAAATAGTAATTCGTGTGGTAGTGATGGCATTTCGTCAAATGTCATTAAATTCTGTGTTGATCAACTTGTGGTACCTTTGAAATTTAATTATTAATAATTGTTTTGTGAATAGTGAGTTTCCTGATGTTTTAAAAATTGCTAAGATAGTTTGTATACATAAAAGGTGATCCTACATTTGTGCATAACTATAGACCTATTGCTCTGCTGTCGGTTTTTTTAAATAATTGAAAAAATACTTACTAAACGTATAATCAACTTTTTGGATTCACATAAATTACACAATTACTGCACTAGTCTCAATACTAGATGTCGTATATAAAAATCTAGATCAAAATAATTCTGTTACAGCTGTTTTTGTAGATCTAACAAAAGCATTTGATTTAGTGAATCATAAACTGCTTTCAAAAAATTAGACTGTCTGGGAATTAGAGGAAACTGTAAACTTCTACTTAGTAGCTACTTGACAAATAGGACTCAATATGTTAATTATATGGAACATAACTCAAACATTTTAGATGTGCATGTAGGTGTTCCACAAGGAAGTGTGTTAGGCCCTCTTCTATTTTTAATTTATGTTAATGATCTAAGTAATTATTTATCTTGTCGCCATTTCCTGTTTGCTGACGATTTAACGCTACTTTCCTGTGAAAAGGAGGAGAAAGCAATGTGCGATAAATTGAAAAGCATGTTACAATCATTATTAAATTTTCTAAATTGCAATGCACTCGTTCTAAATGCATCTAAAACTTCCTTAATGCAATTTTACTCGAAAAACAGTTTTTATGATAATTGTAAACTAATCAGGATATATAATAAAACATTAAATCAAGTACCTTCATTTAAATTTCTTGGCTGCTATACCGACATGTCACTAAACTGGAAAACCCACATTTCTTATATCTCAAAAAAAATTTCATCATATTGCTACGCGCTAAAACGTCTCTCACATATATCAAATATTGACGCAACAAAAATGTTCTACCATGCCAATGTGGAGTCAATAATGCGATATGCTATTATTTTATGGGGTGGGTCAAACAATAGCAGTCGAGTTTTTGTATTACAAAAAGAGCAATACGTTGCATTTTTAACATGACCATTAAAGATTCTTGTAAGTCAGTATTTATTAAACATAAAATATTAACAGTTCCATCAATATATATTTATGAAATACTAAAATTTGTAAAACCAATATTGAGAACTTCAAATTTCAACCAACAAAAAAACACGAAAAACTGCACCAAAACTTGACTCGGACACGTGTAGCCAACAGCTAACCTGTTATCATCAGCGATACCGATACTGTATCGGTATCGCTGATGATAACAGCTTAGCTGTTGAAACACGTGTCCGAGTCAAGTTTTTGGTGCAGTTTTTGGTGTTTTTCTGTTGGTTAAATAGACGCTGCAGTTGGTGTTCCTTTCCTTGGTTCAAATTTCAAAACAATTACCACGACTATAACACCAGATATGGACATGATCTCGAATATAGCAGTCATAATCTTGTCCTATACGAATCAAACCCATACTACAAAGGTAGTATTCTTTATAACAAATTACCTTTAGATCTAAAGACTTTGCCTACTAAAATGTTTTTAAAATCAATCAAGAGCACATTACAAGATAGCGCATTCTATTCTGTTAATGAATACTTACAATATCAATTCTAATGTACTTTGTTTAACGTTTTCTATACAGGGTGTTTCCTAAGTAATCTAAAATATTATATGGGGCGCTTCGTCACTCAATTTTAAGACGAAAAGTTCATATAAACATGTGTGATAAGTCTTGTCGTTAATGAGATACAGGGTGTTTTATTATTTTATTAAAAGCAACAACATATGTTAAACATAAAGGAAAAATAGTATATTTCAGAGCATGTGTTCAAAATGTCCACCTGCAGCTAAAATGCAAGCATCTGCTCGATGTCTAATTGATTGCCGAATACGTTCGAAGATACCAGGATTGTTACGAATAACATTACAGCCTGGTATGATACGATTTTGAAGATCTTGTACGTTTAATATCGGGGTTGTGTAAATGAGCGATTTTAAATATCCCCACACACAAAAATTATTATGGATTATGTCCCGGTGATCTAGGGGGCCACGGGTGTGGAGATCCTCGTCCGATCTAATGGTCTGGAAAAACGTTATTTAAAAACTCGCGAACAATCACTGAACAATGTGGAGGAGCTCCATCATGCATGAACCACATGCGCCTTCTAATAATAAGAGGTACATCTTCTAAAAGAACTGTAAGTTCATTTTCTAGAAAATGAAGGTATGTCTCACCGGTCAACCGTGCAGGAAGGAAAAATGGTCCTATTAAATAATCTTCGATGATGCCAAGCCAAACATTGACCGAAAATGTTTGTTGAAATCGTTTTACAATTATGGCATGTGGATTTACATCTGCCCATATGTGGTCATTATGAAAATTCATAATGCCATGTCTTGAAAAGTTGGCAATTTAACACCCTGTATCTCATTAACGACAAGACTTATCACACATGTTTATATGAACTTTTCGTCTTAAAATTGAGTAACGAAACGCCCCATATAATATTTTAGATTACTTAGGAAACACCCTGTATCTGTTATCAGGTCTTTAAGAAAATAAAATGTTATTAAAAATGTTATTATTACTTTTAGAACAGATTTTTAAAATGAAATTTATTTTAAACTAGGTTCCAAAATTCTATAAACATTAAAAAACTTAAATAAAAATATGTACTACTGAATTTATACTTTAGTGTATTTCATTTAAGCATTTAAAACCTTTTGTTGTTTATAATTTAATTAATTTTATTTGTGTCAGTAAATACTAAAACGGGCTTGGAATACAAAGTGCTTTGCAGACCATAGTTTCACAAAAACTGCATTAGTTGTTAGTTTACATTTTTCCAACTAAATAATGAACATTTTCCTCTTAATTTAGCTGATGCTTTATCACGTACTTTATTATGATTTCTATATTTGCTTTGTCAAGACGAACCTATCCACAATTGCACACGGTTTCGTCTCACACTGTACAGGTTTATAATGATCTTTTGGGGCTCCATAAATAAGACTCACATCACAATACAGTAATGAAAATGTACCGTACAAATAAATATCAATAAATAAATATCAACAGGTAAATTTGATATATTTTACTCGCATTTATAGGAAAAATACTTGATTTTTAAAAAATAGTCATCGATCAAATTCATTATGTGGGAAGAATCTGAACACTGTATAACAGTTTAAGCGTTGACTATCTGAAAGAAAACCGATATTCTGGTTCAGCTTTGACTATATAATTTCCCATTTTTTGTTTATTGTATCGATTCCTCCTGTATTAAATGGTAGAACAAGAAGTTTCCCGGTTTCCAAGACGAAAATTTTAACGCTCTCTTTTTTCACTTTTTCCGTATGTAAACAAGATATCAAGAAAACCTCCTATCCGATTTTATTTATAAAATCGCAGATTTGATTAGATTTTGGGCATAACCTATGGAATCAAAAAACTGTTACCCTGCATAGATTTCCTAATTTTTATAATATTCATTTTACACATTTTTGCTTCAAATGAAAGTTAAGTTGCAGTTTAATTGTCCACAACTTTTGTTTAAACTATTTTTTGATCCGTTAACTAGTTACTGAGATGTATAATTGTAATTGAAATGAATAATTCGATTACCAAATTGCTTTGCGATACACACTTCTTTTTTTCTTAAAACGTCGTGAATTTTACTCTTATCTATTTTTAGATTTTTTTCGGGTTTTAATGGCATTGTAGCTTGGGCTATTTTTCAGGAGATCAGGAAATGGTCTTAAAATTTTATTGTACAGCCTTAAAGCCAATGAAAGGATATTCAGCACCTTGCCATTGATCAGGTCATATTGTAACTACAGGGAGAGTGATGTTGTATATTGGTAGTTCCATTTAATATGATGGATTGAGAAATTCCTAAATTTAATGGTTTTTAAACGAAAACCTAATTATTCCAGCTATATCAGTTTTTACTTTATAATTATTTAAACATAATCAAAATTAGTACACATATATTTTACGGTTTTACATTAAAACTATATTTTTCAAAAAAAGGTACACAATGTGTATGGTATATTTACTAATAACAATATACGTCTTCTCACAGACACTACTAAACAATTTAGATTGTTACAAGGTGAAAATTTTTTATAATTATTAAATTAACATGATTCGAAGAAATAATTGATCTGTAATTATTTATATACAGGGTGATGTGTAATTGGTTTATAACTTTTTTGTTATAGAAGATATTGACATGCAGTTTTTACTGCCAAGTAAGTACTCTTATGCTACACATTCTAGAATTATATTGATTATATACAGAGTGTTTCTATACAGGGTGGTAAACCAAAGTTACGTTTTTTTTAAATAGAACGCCCTGTATATCTTTACATAATTAGTTTTAACACAAAAAAATAATCGGATTTTGTATAAAACAACATAGGTAGCTCTTTTGTTTCGGCGTTATTCAATTTTTTGTTAAAAAAAAGAGTCACATTTGATAGATCACTGCTAGGCCATGGTTATTTTTCGACAAACTAGATACAGAAAATTTTACAATTTCTTGATATTTTAATAAACTGTCAAATTTTCATGCAGATACGTCTACACTATACAGGGTGTGTAGAAACGCAAACAGTTAAATAACTTTTTTTTATAAATGGAACATCCTGAATTTCTTTTCACAAGTCGATACAGTATTTTATAAGCTTTCCATTGTGATACTGTTTGTATGAAAAATTCTGAATAGTTATTGACATTTTAAAAAAAAAAGTATTTTATTATGAAAAAGTTTACTTTTTAAAGTAGCACGCTGTCAACGAATATTCCAAGTAAAATGATATTTTACGCATGACATTAGAAAAATACATTCTGTGTGAAAATCTTGGTCATTCAATTTTTTATCTAAGTCTATGTGATACTTATGAAACATGTGCTTTACTACAATAATTCTGTTGACGAAACACTGTGAAATGTCTCGTGTGCTTATATTCTGGTTTTATTATAACATAAGTAAGACATGTAATTGAGTTTCTTCATCAATCTTCCCTCTCAGTGTTTTTTTTTATATTTAATGCTGCCTGATTCTTCAAATAGATCTCTAAGATTTTGAAAACAAATGAGTTATGTTACTCTCGCATCGAGACACTTTTGATGGTGGATTCTGGTGGCTAACAGAACATTTTGATCGACTTTAACAATAGAGTAAACCATACTGACTAATTTTTGAGGTGTGCATTTTAACCTCGAGCAAAAATTGACAAAAATAGTAATGTATGTAATTGCACAGAAGAATACGATGATTTTATGTTTTACATTTCTAAATATCTGCTTTGATATTTAATTGTCAATTATTAAACTTCGTCATTTTATAGCAGTAACTTGCAACAATACTAGACCAAGTTTTAGATCAAAATTTGATCTCTGTCGAGAGAAAAGTAAAACATACGTAATTTCTGAAACTAATAATAAAAAAAAAATTTTATTGCATCAATATCGTTACTATTAAATGTAAATTTTATTCACAAGACCCAAGGCTTAAATATGCAATAATAATCAAATGCCAGCTATTAAAAGTTGTTTCGTGTTTCAGAGGTTACCCTGTCCTTAAAGTCATTAAACATAAAAAATTTCTTTAATTGGTCAAAGCCGTTTGTATAATTTAAATTGGTTCAGATATTTCACAAGCAAGCTTGCAAAAAATTATATTTACTAATAGTAGGTACATTATTAACATAAGAAAAATGCCAACAGTTAACTGTAACGGCAGTGTGTGTTAAAGTGAAAGCGCTATCTAAGCGATAGCTTTAATGCTTGTAACACACGTTGCCGATAAAGACGAGCAAGATGTCGCAAGACACACATTTTACTTATGTTAATTGCTCCACGAGAGCTTAAAAGACCAACCGCCGTCTTGTACAGTCGTATACCGCACTTAAGTGTACACCTCTGATGAGCTCACAATAAGAGTGAAATGCTGCATCAGGTGTTCTTTTGTTGCGTGTGTACTTCTGTACAAGTTATCTTTGCTTTATCGGCAACGTGTGTTACAAGCATTAAAGCTATCGCTTAGATAGCGCTTTGCACTTTAACACACACATGCCGTTACAGTTAACTTAGTTTATACTATTCATATGTGTCGATGTTTACTCGAGATGTCGCAATACACACATTTTACTTATTATGAACATAGTTTCATAATGTATACGATTACATTTCAGTTTAGTTTGCATTTTCACAATAGGACCTAAAGCAATACTCGTGAAGGGTTTTCTATCTCAAAACTTTGAGTGTATTTATCAAAGCTTGAGGTGTATTTCCTAATATAATTTTTACTAAATCGATAGTCATGCGATTTTGTTGACTTTAATATCGATTTTTTTAAAAACTTTATAAACTCTTGCTGATAATATCCCTAAGGATATTATGATTTATGATGAGGTCCCTAGGGGATGAACTATTTTGGAGATTGTTTTGACAAGTAACTTAAAAAAAATTGCAAATGAGAAGACGTTGACGTAAAGGAACTCGGATGTTTATCAAAATCGGACAATAACTATAATGTACTAAATGCACCAAAAAATTACTAAGTCGTTTTTCAGGTAACGTTTCGTGCAACGAATGTGCACGTCCTCAGGTCTTTAAACAAAAAAATTGACTTGAAATAGTATAAAACCACATAAATATTCAACAAACACAAAATAAATTAACAATTAAATGTAAATAAATATAACAGTCATTCATGTTTGTTCGTTTCTACGTATAGAGTGTGTGTTTTATTAGAGATATTTATACAGGGTATCCCAACGAAAACTTGATCCCTCTATAATGTGAAAACTATAAAGTATTTCAAAATTCGCCGAAACACGTCGATTTTTGTTCTTGAAGGGAGCCTTTTGGACAGTCAAGCCAACTCAATATGTTCATCCCTCCAATGCCTAGCAACCCCAACTTTAAAATTTCAAATGAGACTACCCCATTTGTGGCACATCATTTTAAAACTCTTTTCATTGCAAATACAATGACACTTCGTTTTTATAAATCGGTTGAGATTTGACTGAATTATTGGTACAAACGAAAATACTCGCCACTAAACAGTTTTTTATCGGCTACACACGACCACATAACTTACATATTTTTATTGAAATGTCTATCAGTTTACAAAAAAGTCAGAAATGAAAGAAAAAAGCTGAAGCAAATAATAGTCAGATTTATTTGATGAATTGCTCAAAATGACCCCCGTTAGCTTGCAAACAATAATACAGTCTGTTTTCAAATTCTTTTCGAACATTATTGAAGACATCCGCAGTTATTAATTGGCATTCTTCTACAATTCTCTGACGTAACACTTGTAATGTTTCAGGCTGCAAGGCGTACACTCGTGATTTTAAATGGCCCCACAAAAAAAAAGACTAAAGGGGATAGATCCGGAGATCTTGGTGGCCATTTGACGGGACCTCTTCTGCCAATCCAATGTCCCAAGAAATGGTTATTCAGAAACTGTCCTACAGCCACAGTATAATGCTGGGGCGCACCATCTTGTTGGAAGGTTATTTCATTTTCTAGTAAACTGTCGTCACTTTCTAAAATCTTTGTTATCCTAGGATCAATTGTGTCTTCTAATAATTCTAGATAAATGTTTCCATTGAGATTACTATTATTAGAAAATGATCCAAAAATATGGTTGCCCAAAATTCCAGCCCAAACATTTAATTTTTGAGGAGTCTGAGTATGAAATTCCCTAATTAAATGAGGATTAACATCACTCCAATAACGACAATTGTGTCTATTTACTTCGCCATTCAACTTAAATGTGCATTCGTCGGAAAAACATGTATTGTAGAGAAGATTTGGATTCTGTATAAGTTGTTCACTAAAGTATTCGCAAAATTCGTTACGGCAATCACAGTCATCTTCATGTAACTCTTGAACTAGCATCATCTTAAATGGATGAAACTTGTATTTTTCAAAATTCGATAAACACTGGAACAGGATACGCCGGAAGCTTGAGATACAGTTGTAATCGATTGCTTATTGTTCATCTGTACATGACCCAAAACTGCCACTTCAAGTGCTTCATTTCGAACTGGACCAATTACTTCACGTTACTTGTTTAAAAGCGAACCCGTTGCAACCAACTTGTCAATCAGTTGTTTAACGTACTGGGGGCTTACATTTTTTTCAGGATGATTTGCGTTAAAAATTCGTGCTGTAGCTTTAGCGCAATTATTATTTCGATAATAAGTTGCAACAATTTCTACTCTTTCCGCGACTAAATAAACCATTTTTAAAACACGTTAAAACTTTCAAGATCAAGCTGAAATTAACGATTTTTTGGTCACAAGCAAAAAACGGCAATTTTTTTGTGACAGTGTTTTGTTATTCAGAGAAGATCTGATTTTCTATAGACTTATTATAAACAAAAAAACAATTAGTGTCTGACTTCTTGTTTGCTTCAGCTTTTTGTCCTCTTTCTGATTTTTATTGTGAACTGATAGTAACATCAACAAAAATAGGTAAATGTGGTCGTGTGTAGTCGATAAAAAACTTCTGAGTGGCGAGTATTCCCGTAGAAATTACTACGCGTAAGTTGGTTTGTACCAATAATTCAGTCAAATCTCAACCGATTTCTAAAAACGAAGTGTCATTTTATTTGTAATGAAAAGTAATGATATGCCACAAGTGAGGTAGTCTTGTTTGAAATTTTAAAGTTGGGGTTACTAGGCATTAGGGGATGAACATATCGAGTTGGCTTGACTGTCAAAAAGGCTCCCCTTAAGAACAAAAATCAACACGTGTCTCGGCGAATTTTGAAATATTTTTTAGTTTTCACGTTATAGGGGGGGTCAAGTTTTCGTTGGGATACCTTGTATACATATAATTGTTAATTTATTTTGTGTTTGTTATTTAAAGAAAACTTATAGAAGAAATATTTACCTATCATTATTTACTTGAAGTATTTTGTAAAAAGTATTCATTTAGGCGGGAGTGTGACTTCACTTGTCAATTTGTTGATTTAATGTCAGAGCTGCTTAATGCATTTAGAACGCAGGAAGTAAATGAAAAGCGAGATTATAAATAAAATGGAAGAACGTTGAGCTGCCTATAACACTGAAAAGGTACTCTTTAATTATAACATTTTAATTGTAATTTTCTTCAAAACTGGAGTAAATGGAAACCTTGAAATATTCCAGTACGACCAAGAAGCACCTAACTTAAGAATCGTAACAATTTTCTAACACTTTCACATGATACATTTTAATTTTTTTCGAATTTTATCGTAAACTAAAATCATTTTTAAATTAAAATCTTCATAAATCATTAGTGTAACCAAATCTAGCAATACATTTTAGTAGAAGTCCTGTACATAACATCAAGGAATCCATGGACAAGAAACGAATTCATTATATTTTATAATTTGGAGATAATGACAAAAAAACTGAACTTCTTTGATCCTCAAATTACATAAAAAATTAAAGCGACCCATCCCAAATTAGTGGTCAGGAATAAAATTATTTGTACTAATTCCAAAAAGTAGAGACACTTCTAAATTAGAAATTTACAGAGGCGTTTCTCTTATCAATAACATCACTAGTCGCAGCATTGTATACGTAGACTTTAACAATTTAATCCCGCAGTGCCGGTTTGGATTTAGAAAGGTCGTAGTTTAATAAATAACATTACGATAATTATTGTTACTAAAAACACACGAGTAAATTTTACAATAAGCGTTATACATGCGGCGTTGCTTTTCTAAATTGCAATACTTATCCTTTTTCAATTTTTTCAAATCACGATATATCTGTAGTTTTCTATGTGATGCATGTTCAGCAGCTTTGCTAGCTTTTTTAAATGAAAGGTGAATATGAGAAATAGTCAACGTATACTAATATATAGCATCCCATATTAAATGTCTTCCATTGGACTAAGGAACTAAAGTCATTCTATCTGGTCTTTTTCCATGTTCACGACTAAGACCAGTAGGTTTTAGGGCTGTGGATATTTTCTCGGTTTCAAGAACCTTCTTTATGACGTTATTCAGAGAAGAATGTCTAGCTCATTTTCCTATGACTTTGACACAGGATAGCCCATGACTCCCCATATCATTCATCTGTTTTCCACAGATGCATGTGTACTGAACACACACACGGCATCCATATCGTAGGTCTATAAAAATCCTAAGAGTAGTGTTATCAAGTAAAGTTCCAAGATTCCTTGAAGGCAGAACTTCTAACCACACACTTGATTCCTTTGTGCATGATGCCTTATATCTAGCTTTATCTCAGAATCAAATGTCATTGTTGTCAAACTGCCAAGAATGGTAAAAAAATCCCAGTTTCTTTGCAACGCTCCAACTGGAGATCGGTCATATCTCACATTCCAGCAATTCATCGTTTCGTGATAGCTATTAATCATTGACTTGCCAGAAATTAGGGGAAACATGATACTAACAAAATTAAATTAAAATTAAGTTAAAATATTTATAAAAATGCATTTTTTAAATATCATTGACGACAAACTTTCTAAAAATATTAAGGTGTACTACAAGGGGATTCATTAAACCTTCTACTTTTTTCATTATATTTGGACGATTTTCGAGACTTTTTTAATACACACAATATAGAAGGTGTTTTTTAATTATTGCTTTTTTTTATTAATATATTGCTATTTTAAAAACAAATTCGCATATAAAAAAAATTAAATTTAGCCATGAGATTTTTTAATAAAATTTCAGGGTCAAATTGGGTTCGTTTTAAATTAAAAACTTGAATCTGAACACACTAAATTTAAATAAACAAAAAAATTATTTTTTTTTTACATCAACAATTTAAATTCTAAGTTTTAAACAAGCTTTTGAACGCAAATACGGATGGTAACAAAATGTAGATTTTTATGTAATTTTACTTTGAGCTAATTCAATTCGTAACATTTATCAACTAACCTTGTCGCAATCTTGTTGGAATTCGCTGATCTCGATTGTAAAATAGCTTTCGTTGCTTTTTCACAATTTGGCGTAAAGCGCAATTTTTATTTTAATTTATCGGAGAACTTTTCTTTCATCGATCGATTTATATTAATCTGAAATTCTGTGTACAAATCGTACCGATCGTAAGATCCTAGCCTAAAAAATTGCAATTTTGGATGTTGTAAGCAGCAGATTCTTGTAAATATTTACGGTTTCTCGCATATCCTCACAGACAGACCTTAAAAAATTTGACAAAGCTACACAATTGCAAATAATACCGATCTGTAAAATGTTCCGCATCGTTCAGCTCATATAGGATACGATCTTCCGATTTTACCATATTACCACTGATACGGTTTGTAAGTACAGAATTGCAGTATTAATTGCCGCAGTTTAGTACTTATTTTCCATGTTCAACAAAATTTATTTTATCCACAATCACCATATTATAGAGCTATTATTATGCCGTATTATAACACCTATAAAACACTAGTGTTTTATATTCCATAAAACATTAGTGTTTTGTAATATATAAAATTCAAAAAAAATTTGCAGAAAATTTAGTAATTATTTATTAACATTAATATTAACATTCACGTTAACATCAAAAGTAAACTTATTTGCAATATCAGGATTTACATTTACACAAACCACGTTTGAGGAAGACTGCATCGCGGAGATCTCTTGCATTGTGCTGGATTTTCCTAGCAATATCGATTTTATTTGACTCGCTTTCTTCTATATACTCCTCAACAACACTAGATGACCCCCACGCTCCGTGCCTCTTAAGAGTGAGAATATCACCACCAGCATTAGCCAACAGAGTCGCCGAAGAACGGCGCATACTATGGCCGGTGTAGAATTTAGCGTCTAGAAGTTTTAAGAAAGAAGCAATATGTGAGGGGATTCTGGAAATAGTGTTAATTCCCACAGGTTGCACGGTGAATTTTGAATTTATATATCGCAAAAAATCCTCCCTGCGAAATAGTACTTTCAGGACGTAAGCGTATGTATTTCTTGCATATCTCCATAACATTAACAGAGAATCCTTCGTCTAATACAGTGAAACTTCTTGACATATTGGTCTTTGTTTCTGGGATGGACACGTAGATAAAAGATCCTTTATCTTTCACATGTTCAATATTTAAGTTTACCAGTTCATTGCATCGTAAACCTCCACAAACACCCATTATGACAGCAACCTAGAAATATTTAAAATAATTAAGATACCAATACAAAAGAAAAGAAAATTGGTTGTACTTTCATCATTAAGTACTTTTCATCAGATGCTGTTTTCAAAAATTCTTCGATGTGTCCACCCTCAAGCACTTTTGCCTTCTTTGCCTTGTAGTTTTTTGATTGGCTCTTGAGATAAACAATTAATTTTTCGTATTTTGATATGTCAATATTTCTATGCACATTCAAAGTTGCTCTTAACATTGAATATTTTGTCCACATCGACGAGAAGGCAAACTTGCTTCTTACATTTAAAAAATAAGCCAACAGGACGTCCTCGTTTATGATGTTTGCACCTCTTTTCTCTCTCCATTCATTAAAGGTAGCAAATTCTTTTATGCATGCATCTTTAGATTTGGCCGGCAACAGTTGCAGGGTTACTTCTTCAGCTTCTGCTTTAATATCTACCGGCAAAGAATCACTTTCTGACATTTTTTAAAACGACGCACACAAGCGATTTTTAATTTTTTTACAAATATTGTTAATAAACAAACATCCTAGCAACTAATAATGCAAAACCGCCCAAAGTTTCACTAAATTTTCTAATATTTGCTATTACATTGAACTGTCAGATTACTTATTTTCAATTAAATTGGTTTGATTGTGGATAAAATCTTGTATTGCATTCGTGTTTTAGTGGCATATTATCCTCTTAAGAAAATTAAAATTCTTGCGTGAATAATCTGCCTACTAAAACACATATACAATAAATAGCTATTACGTTGAAATTTTTATAGTAAAACACATTAATATTGCCAATGTTATTGTAAAATTGTCAAACCTTTATTGTACTTAAGTTCAACTGACATTACAAATTAATTAATATTTTAGTAATTTTATTATTCCAATAAATTGTCTAAAATGTAGCGTTTATCAGTTTTTTTTTAATTTTAAATGTACATTCAATCTTTTCTATAAGAAATACCCAACATTTATATCTACCAGGTAGAATCCTCATTTGTAGAACAGCAAACAACGATTGCAACTCAAACATAATATAATGTTCATTGCATATACCTGTATGCTTAAATTAAATACTCGTTTAAATTGCTTCGGAAATTGTAGGTTGCATCTCTAATTAATTTCCTTGTTTTGTGTGTGAGACGGGCAGAGAACCGTAATTAAATAGAATAAAAAAAAAACACGATTTTGAAAAAAGAATTAAATGTGTATAGATTTTTAGTTATTGTTTTTGCCTGTTCCACATGATATTACGAAATGCATGAATTTGTTTCAAGAATTGAGTTAGTAAAACATGCCGAAATTATTCAAATAACAAATAGAGAGAGCTTTCAACGATCTGAGCAGAGGTCATTCTGAAAAGGTCTTATGTACAATGAAATTGATAATGATAACATTTTTTTGTAAAAAAGGCTTACACTTTTTAACTTTTTAAATCAGATCTCGGTTTATATTTAAATATAAATCTTAAAAATGTTTCTATGTATTTAAATTAAAAATTGTTTTATAGAAATTTCTTAAAAATATTCTTTTTAAGAGATAAATTCAGATTATTGACACTCGCAGAAAAACAAAATAATTTATTGCAAAAAATTGTTTTTCTTTAGCTGTATTGAGTTTAATTTATACATCAATCATTTGTGTAATATGATAGTACTAATTTTAATTTTGATTTAATACAATATTTTTAAATTACAGATACGAGACGGGTACAGGCTGGAGAAACCCGGAACACTGCAGAAGAGAATTGTACAACATAATGTATTACTGTTGGGATAAAGATCCAAAACAGCGACCTACATTTAGTGAATGTGTTGACTTATTAGAAAAACTAATTATAAGTGAAACTGATTACATTGAATTGGAGAGATTTCCAGATCACTCTTATTATAACATGACAAGTTTAAGTGGAGAAAAACTTTAGTAATTTATTTTTAACAACCAATACTCATTTTAATTTTAAAATAAATAAATCTGTAATACAAAAGTACGGTTGTTTCTAGTCTATATTTTTTGAACAATATATAAGTTAACGACATTGAATGCTCACTCTTCATGGTTGTTCAATAAGTATTCGTTTGTATCCAAAATAATTTACTAATGACATATAGAACTTATATCAGGGTAAAATTATATACAAAGATTTTTATGTTTAATGTGCTCGATATACATGAATTTGTAATTTTTATTTTTGTAAGACGCTATAAATGGTGCGTAAATGATGCATTCTAGCTTTAAAATCATTGTAGTTGTGTAGTATATTGTAAAAACAGATAACGTTCTCTAATTAAATTAAAATATACGTATGTAAACTTTTTGTAATTTTTAGCATCTTCTTTAATGTTGGTATTTGATTTTGTCTGACACTGAAAAAGGTAAGTGATGTTTTAGGCTCATTTGTAAATACCTTGTTGTTTTATAATTCGAATAAATTAATTACATTGGAAAACAATTTAGTAAAACTTGAATACGATATAACTAGCGTTTCTCGGAAACTGTATTTGCCGGTACTACCACTGCAGCATGTGTCAACGTTTACCAAAGATAAGGAATTAAATAAATATCTTTAATTATTTATCATAATCAACTTATCGAGTAGAGGAATCGTAAGATGTAAAGAGACCGTCACGTGATATGCGCAAATAATTAAAATGAGTTGGTCGAGTCTATGTATATTTGAAGGTATGGTTGGTGTTAGTACATAACCACATTTACCATTTCCGTTCGTGACGTTATTTGGTATTAATAGGTGGTCTCGTTATATTTCTGTTCTTAACTTCGTCAAACAAAACCAGTTCTTTTTAGAAGTAACTAAACCTCATAGTGAACTTGTCACTTGTTACCTGTTTGATAATGAATCAAGAAAAGAACCTAGGGAAAAAGGGTCAAATACTTTACAGCCAAACAAGAGAGGTAATTAATTGAATTTGTTCTAAATCAAACACCTATTAATAAAAAAATTCTTGCGTGTAATTGCTAATGTTATAAAGTTTATGAGAGAGGAAGCTAATTCTGAAACCCCATCGATACCTCTTGCACATTGTAAACAAAGGGTGCTCGCTGCAACTGGTATTTCAAAAAGTTCTTACAAGTGAATCTCAAAAAAAATTCGCTCTGTACAAGAAGGCGCAAGCACTTCATTTTCAAGTCCTCGTAAGCACAGACCGAAAACAACTACAAAATACCAAATTTCTGAGAGCGAAAAACATATTGTGAGACGAATTGTAAACAAGTTTTACATTCATAAAAAGACGCGACCAACGGTTAAAAATGTTTTAGCCAAATTACGTGAATATGAGGTACCGTTCACCGGATGTGAATCAACACTCTGTTCTCTTCAAAAAAGCATGGGGTTTAAGTATAATAAATGTTCATTTTCGAAACATTTCATTTTTAGCATTGTTTGTTACAGATGGAAAATAACAGACACTAATCGAAAAGTGTTAATGGAAAGCTTCAATATTCGACTACTTCGTGTAAAATACTTAAGAAGTTTAATTAAATATCGCAGTGAGGGTCGTCGAATAATTTATACCGATGAGACTTACATACACAGTTCACATACTGCATCAAGAAAATGGTCTGATGGTTCATTACAAACATTAAAAGCGCCAAATTCTAAAGGAAAGTGTTTTATTATCGTTCATGCTGGCAATGAAAACGGATTTATACCTAATGCTTTACTCATTTTTAAGGCTGGATCGAAAACTGGGGATTATCATGACGCCATGAATTACAAAAACTATAAGCTGTGGTTAGAATCACAATTAATACCAAATTTACCTGAAAGAAGTGTATTAGTGATGGACAACGCATCTTATTATAATGTCAAAGCTGAAAAGGAACCAACAAGTTCATCACTGAAAATAGAAATGTGTGATTGGTTAAGAACTAAGAACATACTGTTCGATAAGAAAATGACAAAGCCAGAGCTGTATGAAATTATAAAATCGCATAAGTCTACAAACCCCACATTTTCTATTGATTTAATGCTGGCAGAAAAGGAATAACTGTGCTTCGTCTCCTACCTTATCATCCTGAATTAAACCCAATAGAAAAGGTATGGGCACTTGTTAAAAATTGGGTAGCTCAAAATAATGTTACAATTAAAAATGAGTGATGTCGAAGTCCTGACACGACAAAAGTTTGCCAGTGTAACAATGTAACAAAAGAACAATGGTGTTCCATATGCAATCATGTGAGAAAGGTTGAGCAAGAATATATGGATCAAGAACATCTTTTAGATGCAACATGTGAATTAGTGTTTACTGTAAATACTGATGATAGTGACATGTCCAAAAGTGAATCGGAATCTGATAATGAAATTAATTCCTAAGTAAATTAAAGCTATAAATTGCTATATTTTTCACAATTGTTTGTTAAGATTAGGTACTGATAAAAATATATTATAGTTAAAATATTGCATATAATGAAATTCTTACATTTTAGCGCATAAGTTTAACAATGTTTTTGATTTGTTATTAAAGAAATATTTCTCACAAGCTTAGTTGTGAAAACAGTTAGACTTAAACATCATCTATGCGATTGTTATTTGAATAATGGAAAACTTAACAAAATTATTAAAGTTATTAATTCTTACAAATGTCAAATTGATAAAAATTTAAACTTGTACCTATAGCTGTAGAGTATTTTATATTATGAAAAAGTAAAATTAAATTAAAAACTGTAACTTCTTATTTATTCCTTTGAAACATTTTGTGAACTTGTACTGGAATTGATGGTTTTAACCTCCGCCTTGTGCACGAAGCAGTGGTCGCTACCTTGTGTGAATCTTGGAAAACCATATACTTAATTAGATGATTTGGATCTAATGATTTATATTTTGATTGAAAATTATTTATTGTAATTACTCAGTTAAGCAAGTAACCTAAAGTGATTGCCAGAATCTTCCCCATTTAAGGGTTTTACGGTTCACTACCTATAAAGCAATATTTTTCTTGTGTTTATTCTCTTCGTCATATTGTGTTCACTATGAACGAAATTGAGAATAACTAATTACAAAATATTCTTCAACGATATAACTTACTCACCCAAACAGTATTTTACTTGCAGAATATTTTATTTCAATTTAATTCAATCATGCAACATAACCTGCACAGTGATTCCATGTATAGTATTTTATTTCTAATTTATTTTAGACCCTCATTTTATATCTCTTTAGCTTATATTTTGTACGATTTACGAATAATTGTCGTTTCCAGTAAAGAAAAACCATCATTAATGTAATAAGACAACAGCTGATCGCCCCCTACACTAATAGTTATTTATGTAACAAGGACAAAAAAGTGCACTTTATGTACGAGACTGAATTTGCTGGCCGAGGCGTTAGCCGAGGCAAGCAAACAGGCGAGGTTATTTAAAAGCACTTTTTTCCGAGGTACATATTAATTTTTTCCGTTGACCTTAAATTAATTAATTTTCTATTTATTACCGTTTACTGAAAACAAAATGTTTAGTAATTTTAAAAAAAAATTTTACGTTTGTTCTGATTTTACTGTACCTAATGTTCACTTCACCGTTCAGTATTGTAACATTTGTGTCAAAATTTATTAAAGGAAATAAAAGCTTTCGCGTTCGAATATTGTACCGATAAAGCATTTGTTTACAACAATCACATAATTTTTATAAGAGCACTTGATTATGATAGGTAATAGGTAAAACATGTACTTTTTTATAATTTATTAAAATAATAAAAATTACATTTAGGAAGTGTTATTTTGAAGTATATTTAAAAATGTAGTTATAGTTGGAAGCCTACCCTCAAAATTAATGCATTTCTTTAATTGTTTATGATCAAAGATGTAATGAAGTTTCTCCTATTAAACACATTAAAGTCGATTCTTACTAATTGGACATATAATAGTTATAAGACTGAGTTTGTACCGTGGTCAGACTTATAATCATTTTATATTCAATAAAAATATTGCCTGACCGTAAGAAAGTATGCAAACGTAGTTTTTGATTCACTCCGAAAATGTTTCAAAAATGTAATAATCTTCTTTCAGCTTATTGAAAACTGTGAAATTCACCTTGTTTTTGTGTACGAATAAATCTTGAACCCAGTAATGTTGATGGCTTATATGATTCTATTTTTGTTTTTTCCTGCGACAGAATCAATATTCAAATGATTTTCCACAAGTAATTACTGTTCTTGTGTTTTCCATTAGCATTATTACTTATTTACATCAATCAAATACAATAATAGAAAGGTACCCATAATTAACTCACTTCTACTGTAAGTTTTTGTATTTTATGATCGTGAAAATTTTGTATCGGAACTCCGCTTCTGTATCAAAATGTTACCTAATAAAATTGTCTAAAGCAATCTCAAGTCGTATGAATTCTGTCTTACCTTATAAATGAATAACTTTAAAGAAGTTAAAGTGTTACATATTGAAAACAATGTATCGAGTATTGTGAGATTACAACCAGGCTCTTCTATATGCTTCTGCACATTGTAGAAACTATAAACAATTTATTAATATCATTTCAAAGCACTTAAAATCATTTACTTGTAATTTGAACAACAAATTGTTTTTGTTCAAAGTTGTGTGGGATTGAGAAATTGAGGTTATAAATGGAAGTAAACAAACAATATTCTGCAGTATCTAAAATGTTTCAGTATGTACCTAAAGTACTGTAATATCCTATGTAGTCACTAAAATCATCCTTTCTTAAAAATGGGTTTTCATACTGGTTACTTCGACTTTATTTAATTTGACATAAAATAATAATTGACATTGACAGATGTTTGCGGACGAAAAGTGTTTGCGGACGAAAAGTGTTTGCGGACGAAAAGTATTACAGTTAAAAAAGTGTTACTTTATGATTATTCAGGGAGTACGTAAAACTCAATTTTATAATGAGGTCGACGGAAAAATAAATAACAACGCCCAATAGTCACGTGACGGTCTCTTTACATCTTACGATTCCTCTACCAAAAAGATTGTTTTCCGACGACTACTATAATAAGTAGGCGTTTGTCCGTTAGTGAAAACGTCAAATTGCGAATAGAAGAAGGTTAACTGTGTGGAAAGTAATACAAGAAATCTGTTTGACTTACAACTGTGTAAGGGGAAAAACGCACATTATTTTTAGTTGAATAAGTAGAGAGTTATTTATTATATTTTGACTCCCACCTACAGCCCTTATTATTAGTTATAGAAATAAACTTTAAATACAAAAAGTTTTAGGTTTTTCACATAGTATCTTTTAGAAATTAAAAAAATAAAGAAAAAAAAATCGACTTCACTACATTGTAAAAATTATTTGAGTTATATATTTTTTAATGGAACTCCCTGTATATTATCATCTCAAATGAAAGACCTCTTTGTTCTGATTTCAAATATATATAATTTTTTGCCTTGAGAACGTCGACGTTTGCAATAAACGTAACCCTAGCAACGAAACAATGTTAGTTGCACATACGTTAGCTATCGATTGAAAATTAAACCGTAATGCAGAAATTAATATATATTTCTAAAATTATCTATCAAATGGGTTTATTCGGAGGAAGGAAAAAGTTAAATAATGTTATTTTCATCAAATAGGGATCCTTATGCCCGTGTATATTTGATGATACTCATGTCTACCTATTGTAGCACTGATATTTGAATAAAAACATCTTTGTCCATATTATTTCACTTTTTTCTTCCTCCGACTCATTTGATAGATTTTAGAAGTAAATTAATTTCTGCAATATTGTTTAATTTTCAATTAAAGACTAACTTATGTGCAACTAACTTTGTTTCGTAGCTAGTTACGTTTTATTACAAACGTCGACGTTTTCAATGCAACTTGATCTCCAGGAAAAATAAGTTATAAATTCAAATATCTTAAAAGTGGTTAAATCAAATGCCAACCAATTATATATATTTAAAATCAGAACAAAGAGATCTTTCATTTGAGATAATAATATACAAGGTGTTCCATTTAAAAAAATATACTCAAATAATTTTTACAATGTTGTAAAGTCGATTTTTTATTTCCTCTATTACCAAAAGATACTACGTAAAAAAACTTAAAACTTTTGTATTTAAAGTTTATTTATATAACTCAAAATAAGAGCTGTAGGTGGGAGTCAAAATATAATGAATAACCCTGTACATCCAGGAAACAAAGCTGTAGGCATTGAGAAATAAACTAGACCAGGACATATTTATTTATTATAAATTAATAACAACTAAACTACTTCAACCAAAATTGAAAATAAAAAAGCATGATAAATATTTGCAGAAAATTGTATCCGACTATCTAATAGAGAAAAAATAATCACAGACAGGAATACTACACGAAAATCTAAGGCGGGGATTCTACAGGGTTCAGTTCTGGGTCCAACATTGTAAAACGTCTGTATAATATGTGATGACAATAAAGGCACTAATAGGGTTCAATTAATTTGCTATGCAAAGACCTCTCTTTTTTAGTAACATCAAACACATAGAAAAGCTGAAAGAACACTTAATTGAAATCTGGATAAGAAAAAACAAATTAGAGTTGACCCTAAGAAAATAAATCTAAACAATAACGCCAAAGTAATAAATATAGGCATCAATTAAAAACCTTTAATGAATGCTACATACGTACTTAGGCAAAAATGTAGATCATATAAATTAAGATTTACCAACTATATCTAAAACGTTTGTGAAACACAATAAACTGCAACCATGCTGCTGCCAAATATCAAAGGACCAGGAAAGAAGAGTTGGTTGTCGCAACACAGCCATCCCTAGTCTATGCAGCCCCCATGTGGACCAATAGAAATCATAGCGGAAGAGAGAAGAAGGATAAAATTACCAGGACCAACTAACGATAAAGAAAAACAACAAAAAAGAATTAAAACCACTGTCAAATGGCAAACACAATAGGAAAACCCAAAATATAAAAAGAAAAATAGACAAAAAAGATTATAAAATCAACTTTTGGCTTATGAAATCCAAAGAAATCTGAAGAGCAATAACTGACAGCATAGAAGACATTTTAAAAATTAAAAAATATAACCAAATCACGGTGTGACTAATTCAAACCAAATATGCTGGAAGATATGTGAAAATGGTTCTGGTATATTTGGAGATTTTAAGAGTGCGTAATATTCCTCATTACTCATTAAAAGTATACTACACTATTGCAGTCTACAATCTAAGGAATGTGTGTACAAGTAGGTATACAAATACTTTTGAAATAAATTTGTATTTAAATTACTGTTAGAAACTTATTGCTCCATTGATTATGGTAATAAATATATTCCCTGTTTAGAATAAAAATCCCGGGTTTAATGATATTAATTTTAATGTTTACGCTTGATGCCGATGGACGGTGTGCTTGAGGTGAAAAATGTGACACCGCTAACACAAAATATGTAGCAAGCAGAAGGTGATTAATTTTATATAAAAGGCGCTACGTTAGTCTAGGGTAGTTATAGATGTGTTCTTAAAATAAGAAACGCTGCGACACGCGACGAGTATTGTAGTGTTAATTTACATGTCAAGAGTAATTCGTTTTTGCTCAGCTGACATTTAAATACGTAACCTAACGTATGCTGTTAAAAAAGATTTTCATTTCCGAACCCAATGGAGTTCTTGACAATACACTGATTATTTTACTGTTAATTTATTAAAAATAAATTGAAAATATACTATTTACTTAATTTCATTAAAATATAAAACGTTCGCAGGTATGCACAGACCTATTGGTAGCAACATCTTCCTTGAGTTTCAGTGAAGTATAAAATACTACAGTAAGTGGTTTCATGCTTTCGCATTCACCAAATTTACCAATCTAATTTTATCGTCTTTATATTTACTAATTCAGTTACGTAAAGAATTTCTGCATCTAAAGCAATTACAGAAAAGTTTCAAGCAATTGATGGGAGTGCATTCTTTTTATTATACAAATCAAATCTTCGAAGAGTTCTAAAGATTTAGATACTTCCATTCACTTACAAATTAAATTGATATTCATGCTTTCATTATCTTTTTATTTAAAATTCCATTATTAATTTGTAATTTGCTCAAACGACACTGAGCTGATATATTTCATTAGATTAGATCAAAGAAATTGTGAACGTGTTAAGCAGAATAAGTTTAAAAATTGCTTAATTCTAAGCAAGAACGATACCTGATTAAACATTAATTGAAAATGTAATGAGTAAAGATTATTAATTAAAGTAAATTATTTTAATGAAATAAGTTTCTTTATTGTTTTTCTCTTTAAAGTTTATATTACCTCCTGTTGATACTAATGGATTCAATTAATAAAAACTTATAATTCCCATTTCAATTAGATATTTCATATTACTTTTTAAATTCTACTTTAGGTATAAAGTTTTATTAAAAAATAATTGTTTGTTTGTTTTTATGTGTGTAGTCTTTTACATATTAAGAAATATAATCTATTGTGCTTTAATAGAATTTTACTCTACTGTGGTTCATTGCAAAACGAATGTAACTTTAACTTTGATTTCAACTAAACTGGCAACAAGTATCCACAAATGTTTCGAGACAAAACCGGGCGGGCGTAATTTAGTCATTATGGCACGGATATGACAAACAAATTACTAAGCAACAATGAAATTGTCATATGCTAGTGGTCATGGAACATACGAGTATTAGTTATCGAACAGATAAAAACAAAGAAACAAACTTTGTTGAATTAATAATCTTCACATCACATGCACCAACTCCAAGGCAAACAGATTCTGCATTTGTTTAGGTATGCTTATGGAGGTTCCTTCACCACAAGTTATGTTTTGAGCAATACGAATCTTGTTTTGATAATAATTTTCTACTTGTGATTCTCGTGTCACATCCGATTTCAGCAGTATGTTTGTCACACTTCTTCGGAAACAAGTGACCTGTGCGTTTATTCGCTTTCAGTAATTTAAGAAATTCGGCAATAATTTTGGGCATTATTCCAAAGTTGTTTTTCCCCACCTGGTGCGAACTACAATTGCCATTGTGATATGACAAAAACAAACTGCCAGTTTTCACGTGTTTTGGTATTAAAGTCACATACTTATTATATAAAGCAATAAAGTTCACTGGCCTATCATTCGGTACAATAGTAAATTACCTATGTGTATAGGTTTTGGTTTGACGGATCTTCACTAGCAGGACTGATTCCCCAAGTGTTACATCTTTAAAACGAGATCATGAAGTTCTTGTCGACGCGACGGCACCTTCCGAATATACCTAAAATTTTAACAACCTAGAATGCACAATGTACCTATTTGAACACGAGGTCTTTCAAGATTAATTAACTGTTCTACTTTTTAATAATAAATATGTATATCCAGCGCATTTAATATGAACATCTGAAATTGATTCCATTGTAGCACACATGATTTCTTAGCTTCATCACCTACACAGTTTGTTTTCATAAACTTAGTAAGGATCCAAAATGTTGGTACGACCACGTTATATTTTATTATAAGTTGTTTGACTTTTTAGAAATAAGTTTAATAAGTTTTGTAGGATTTCTTTAAAATAACCGTTTGCAGACTACCACAAAAGAAAGCTTTTGCACTTTAATTGTTAATTCCTGCTCTCTCCTTCAAATTCTCACCAATTCAAGCTTAACGATTCTTTATCTATATATTCGAAGGTATTTTTCTTATTACCCAGACTTGTTTCAGTCTAGAATCTAAAAAAAATTAAATTTATTGCTATCGGGTCTATAAAGACATTAGCAATATCTATGCATAATACAATTGTAAAAATTAATATTTATATACAGGATAACTTATTTTATAGGTACATATACACTCTAGTCATCTAAGTAGTACTAAATGTTATAAAAACATCCTTTAAAGTTATTAATTTTTTTAATACTGCCTGGGAGTTTATTGTACATAGATATTGCCCTGTACATTGAACTATTAGAAAAAAGGTGTTCTATGCTGAGGGATTCTCAAATTCTCGCTAAATCTAGTGTTCACAGTTAAGTCCTCGTTATACGTTTATTTTTTCTTACAAATATTATTAAAGATAAAACATAAAGAGATGGCACAGTCTGAATCTCTAGCTTGGTTGACAATTTCATTTAATTTTAGCTTAATTTTTAGCTGTTTGCCTTGTACTTCTTTGTCTGATTGTTTCAACTGTCTCGTACCGATGAAGCCTTTTACAACAGTTTTTGTTTCAATAATGACCGACTGTGGAAGCCTCAATTCTTACATGTTATTTATGGATTATGTATTGATTTCGATTTATTAATACGAGATGGACCTCTTGCTATTAATTACATTATAGCGCAGTAAATAGAGATACATTTTTGTCAAAAATAATAGTAGGATACCGTCTGGTCCATATAATTGTAAATAGTATAAAGTATCTTATAGTCATTTTTTATTCTAAAATAAATTGTCATTATATTGTTTATTAACATTGAAATGCAAAAAATGTGCTTTTATCATTCTTTTTCAGTTGAGTGAAAATAATGAACCAACGTTAATAGTGTAAAAGCGAAGTTGAAGGATAAAAATACGAATAAAATGAGCACTAACTCGATTCGATCGGGTAATAAATTTCCGAGACAAATCAGAAAAAGTAGAATATTTGCGTTTTTCTTTAAAAATTCGTCGATTCGTCATTTTTTTAGATGTAGAGTAGATCTTTCCGAAAATAAGAAGTAATTATACGTACTTGATGAGTAAAAAACCTTGCAATTATCAGGTAATTAACATATTTTTTAATACAATATGTTCAATGAAAACTGGATGCTTGTGTGGTGCTTCGATTGTCAGTAATAAAAAAAGTTTTAAACGAGCAGGAAAACATACAAATTTCTAAACTTTCACAAGAATCAAGTTCGTTTTATTATCTACCCTCTTAATTCATTCAATGGTTATTTTCAAGTATTAATTAAGAGGGTAGATAATAAAAACAAACTTGATTCTTGTGAAAGTTTAGGAATTTTATAAAAACAGAAATTTGCTTATGAATTATGATGAGAACGGTCCATTAGGGTTTTCGGAATTATTCAAGCTTATATAAGTTGTTAAGTGTAACGATGCGTGACACCCAGATAGTATATATAAGATTCCTATTGTTTTTAATTTTAGTATTGGTTCACTGATGATGATAGCTTAGCTATTGAAACACGTGTTCGAGCAAAGTTTTTTAGTGCAGTTTTTGGTGCTTTTCTGTTTGTTAAACAGACGCTGCAGTTTAGTGTTCCATTCCTTTAAAAAGTTTTGAAGGTGAAATGGAAAGGAACAAAACGTATATTTTTATTTTTCGATAAAATTATATTTAATACGCGAAAATGCATGCAAAATGGCTGAAATTGACCAAGAACAAGCAAGCGTTGGAGTGGTGAGTGTACCCGGCTGCTAGCGTCGTTTGAGGGGAATGCAATTATAAACACGCTGTTAGCGGTCAGGTACCTCCACCACTCCACCGCTTGCTCGTTCTCGGTCAATTTCAGTCATCTTGCCATGAATTTTTCGCGTGTTAAATAACATTTTATCAAAAAATGAGAATATACGTTTTGTACCTTTCCATTCACCTTCAAAACTTTTTTTTGCTCATTCTCGGTCCCCCGAGATTCTGTAGGACTGCGTCTAGACTTTCATCGTTTTGTAGCTTTATCACAAATTTTATGCATGTGCTTGTTGGACGTTTTGTCTATCGTTATTCCTAAGTAGGTGGTCGTTAGTTGTAGTGACATTTTCTTATCTTGAATCTGAAATGTAATTGTGCTTTTTTGTTGCGTTGAAAACTATTGCAGTAAACTAACCTAACCTAACCTAAGCTATCCAAGCTTAATAGTTACATGTCAACTAACATCTACTGTAACCTAACCAAACTTAAATATGAATTAATAGCACCGCATTCAACCATTAAGTCTAATTGTTGGAAGTCGTACGATGTTTTATCAGAAGAGGCCTACCCGCACCTGAAAGTAAATCGCCCACTTTATTTTAAAGATCCCAAAACTAGTGCGTACACCAACACAACCGAAGGAAGATGGCATGCAGCAAAAGTAAGTATCTCTTTGTCAAAAGGTACAGAATTGCTATTCTTTTTTTTACGTAATTTTGTTTAATCAATTTAAGTTGTTTTTATGTCATCGGGGGTGAACGGTGTAAATAAAACCTTGCTCTAAAAACTTAAAGAAAAGTTTATTTGCTACCATTAGCTAACCTTACATTGCTAAAATACAAAATATAACAAACAAAACATCTTAATTAGCCCCGTTTGGCTTACTATTACCGGTTTAATTTTAAAACAACTCAGACAAAGAAGGTACTGACAATATACAAAATGTTATTACATAACGACTTTATTAATAATTTACTATATTAAGAATTTATATAAAACTGAAATTCTAAAGTACTCAAATGTTTCATTAATTCATGCTGAAATATCGTTTTTTATCTTTACTTTAATATGCTTTGTTAACATGAATAAAACACACAATGAATACTATTCCATATTCCAAAGTTTGTTACACACGCTGAATATATTATTTTAATAATAAACTCAGTTCCTTATCGTAAAACCTATATAAAAAAAAAATTTTTGAACTCATCATAATTTTTCATAGTTCACGAAATAATGTTTTTTTATTTTTTAAATTTCAATTTTTTCTTATTTCAATGATGTGCAACAATTAAGGTTCTATGTAATAAATTGCTGGAGTACAATAGTAAGTTGGCCATTAAAACAAGTGTTGTCATGACTTCAAACTAAATAAAATTTCAAACTATCAATTTTGAGTTATTATTTAAGAAATAGCCAGTTTCTCACTAAATAATAATATGATATGTTATGTAACTACATAGTCAACTAATGTTAAGAAATTGAGTTCCTCTTTGGAGAATTGACTGTTAGATATGTTCTAAGATGAAAAGATTGTTTAAATTCTGTTGGAATGAACGTGTTATAATAATGTTATATATAATGCAAATATAATTTGTCTATATTTTTATTAAAGAATTTAAGAAAAAGTTTTTGTCCAAAGGTTTCCATATTATCTTTGATGTAATACATTAGACTGTAGGATTTGCGACATCTAGTGTCGACTCGTGTTAGCCATCACGTAAGCAATGGTTTGCATTAAGCAACTTTGTCGACAAGTATGTAAAAGCAGTTACATAAGTCGATCCTTCGATAATTATAGCCAACATAAGCGTTAGCAAAAAAAAATCTAAAATCGCCTGCTGTAAATTTGCAAGAGGTTGTACAATAGCAAACAAACACTGAGAATCACTCGACAGCTGTTTCGTCCTTTTGGGACTCTTCAGGAGTGAGAGAACTCGAGTGTAAGTTCACTATTGTACAAATGCGTGCTGTCAACTATATTTCCTACTGGAAGGTACATCATATTCAAACTGTAGGTTTCGCGAAATCTAGTGTCGACTCGTGTTAGCGATCACGTACGCTGTAGTGGTGTAGTATTAGAAATAAGTAATGTATGAAAGAGAGAGAGAGAGAATGTTTTAAGTAGGGATAATAGTAATAATATAGTAAAAAAGTAAGCAGACACAAAGTGGTCACGAGGGGAACGAGATGGAATGTATACTAACTAATAAATAGAAAGTAAGTAAAGTGGAAAGAGTTGTATTTGTGAAGCAATAACCAAAATCCCTAAAGAATTTGAACGTTACATTACATGGCGATCCTGCCTTGTTTTAAACGTGCCGAAAACTTAAATACTTTTATCATCGATGTGTGCTAATAATAAACGAGTGTTCGTGTAGTGCAGCCGAAAAATTTAAAAATGGGCAAAGCGGTGTCAATAGAAAAAATTGTAATAGCGCAAAGCACCAATTGAAATAATTCCGTCACACTAACCAACCGTTTGGTAATATTAGATTTTATATATTTTTTGCTGGCTTATAGACTTACTATTATGAACTTTCAATGACCTCGCACGGTTCATTGCCGCAAATTCACACCGAATTGGTTGAAATTCGAACATTTAATTAAGTTAGGTAGTAGTAGACGAAAGGGTGAACGCTTGAGTAAAAATTAGATAAGGCTAAAGAATTAAAGGAGGTACTAGATGGTGTTATTGAGGAAATTAATAAAAATATAAAGGTGTATGCTGAGCAAAGAGTGCAAGGGTATAACGAATTAATAAGTAATATAAATAAAGTACATAAGAAAATTTTAAAAGTTTCAGTTGAAGGTTTAGACGAAATTTCCATTCAAAATTTAAATATGGCTTTCGATTTAAAAGTAGCTTGTAATTTATTACCAGTAATGAATGACGACGAAGCTGTAACATTGCAACTTATTACATGCCATTGAACTTTATGCTACGATGATAAATGTTGACTTCTCTGATAATCTAATTAATTTTGTTTTAAAAACACGGTTATCCAAAAACGCAAAAATTAGATTGAATAGTACCTATTCTTCAACAGCAGATTTGGTAACTGATATGAAGAAACATTTATTAACCACGAAATCAGAAACGGCTCTACAAACAAAGAGTATTGAAAATTTTGCCAAAGAAATTGAAGAATTGTTTGTTGGATTAACGGTATCACAAGCAAAAGGAGACAATGCTGCTTATAAAATTTTAAAACCTGTTAACGAAAAATTGGCCATTAATCAGTTCTCAAACGGTTTAAAAAATCAAGGACTCAGCACTATTATAGCTGCTAGAAATTTTACTTCTTTAAAAGATTGCATTCGTGCAGCAGTTGACGAAAATAATACCAGACCGAATGACACGCAATCCCAGGTTAATTTTATGTTTAATAAAAATAAAAATCAAAATTTTTATCGCGGTCAAAATAGAGGAAATTATCAACGTCAGATCAACATAGGTGTTTTTTAGTAGGCCAACATCGTGGTTACTATCAAAATAATTTCAATCAATTTAATCAAAACAGGGATTACAATTTCCGTCAAAACAATTTTAATTCGACTAGGCAAAACTTGAGAAATTTTAACTCTCCTAGAAATTCTACTGCACACAATCGATTCTTTCGCAATAATCGTTACAATCATTATCAACGTCCAAGCAGCTCATCACGAAATCAAGATATTTTAATAGCCAACCATCAGATACTTCCGAAGAATTTTTTTAAGGCCCCACAAATTAACCAATTAAATGTTAATTGGGGTAGTTTGATAAATGTTTATGTTAATACTCTCAATCAAAAATTAAATTTTTAGTAGATACTGGAGCTAGTTTGTGTACTTTAAAATTGAAATATTTACTCTAGCCAATATATCAAATAACAAAACAAAAAAATTAAAGTCAAAGGCATTGGTGGTGATATTTTTCTGGAAGGGTTTGTTTACCTAAAATTAAATATTAAAATCAAATTTTTTGGACCAAAATTCATATTTTTCATGAATTAAGTTGTGATACTAACGGAATACTAGGTCGTAATTTCTAAAACAGTATAAAAGCATGTGTAAGTTACTAAATCCAATACATTGACTTTGTTAAATTTTAAGGAACCAGTAACAATATCATTAAATCCAAATGATCAAAATAATTGTTTGACAATTCTTTCCTCGATGCGAAGTAATCTGATATTTACATGTAAAAACAAATGATGATTGTGTAGTAATTTCAAAACAATTACAGGAACATTTATTTTTAGCTGGAGTTTTAGCAAGGCCAAAACAGGGTTAAATTACAGTAAAAATTTTAAATACTAATGATAAAGAAATTTATTTAACCCAATTTGTGTCAGAAATTCAAAACTTAAGTAATTACCAAATTTGCAAATTTAATAAAACAACACATTCAGTTAAAAGAGTTACAGAAGTATTAGATACTATTAATGTTAGTAATTTAAACGACGAAGAACGAAAATCTGTTACAAAAATTTGTGCCAAATACGCAGATATTTTTCATTTACCGGGGGATAAATTAACAACTACCAATTTATACGAACAATCAATAACTTTTGAAAGAAAAACGCATTACTAGTTTATGTAAAACCATACCGCATACCACATGCTCAAAAGTCAGAAATTGATAGGCAAATCAAACAAATGTGTGGCGATGACATAATTGAACCAGCTTCAAGTGAATGGTCTTCTCCCATTCTATTAGGTACCAAAGAAACAATTAAAAAATGGCGAACAAAAAGAATTGGGCATAGTAATCGACTATCGTCTTCTAAATCAACAAATTCAAGATGATAAGTTTCCGCTTCCAAATATAACTGATATTTTTGATTCACTTTCTGATGCTATATATTTTACACATTTAGACTCTAAGTCAAGGCTTATCAAGTAAAGCCAATCGAACTAAGTAGACCGTTTACAGCATTTTCGTAACAATTCAAGGCCAGTTTCAGATGAAAAGGAGCTAAAGACCAGCCCTGCAGCCTTCTCAAGATTGATGACAATCGCAATGTCAGGTTTAAACTATGAAAGTTGTTTCGTTTATTTACGATCTTATAGTTTTCGGGAGAAATTCTGAACTGATCATAATGAAAATTCTAATTAAGGTTTTTGAAAGACTGAGAAAAGTAAATTTTGAAATGAAATCGTTTGAAATGCGAGTTTTTGAAAAAGAAATTCTATATCTTGGCCATATAATTACAAAGAGGAATTTTACCTGATCCAGGGAAAATAAAAGCTTTAGAAAGTTATCCGGTACCAAAAAATTCAGACGAAGTTAAACGGTTTTGTTGCTTTTGCTAACTATTATTGTAAATATATTCCAAATTTTAAGCCAAAATAGCAGTACCAATTAAATAATATTACTAAGAAATATGTGGGCCACTTTGCTTGGACTAAAGAGTGTGAAAGATCTTTCAAAATATAAAATTTCTCTAATGAAACCTTCACCTGTGCTCCAATATCCAAATGTCTCTGAAAATAATGAATTTATTATTCAACCTGATGTATCAGGATTAGCTGTAGGAGCGGTATTAGCAAAATCAAAATGGAAACCAGTAGCTTATGCCAGTAGGAGTTTAAGTAAAAGCGAAATAAGGTAATAAGCTAACCATCGAAAAGAATTATGTGTTATCGTATGGGACGTAAAGCATTTCAGGCCGTATCTTTATGGTAGACATTTTAAAATTCAGACAGACCATCGTCCATTAGTTTACTTATTTAATCTTACTAATCCGTCAAGCAGACTTACAAAGCCTCTGATTATGTCCAGAGGAGCATAGACTTTACAGTAGAATATGTAAGGATGTGACAATTCAGCTGCAGATGCATTGTCGCGTATTCCTGGTCAATAATACTAACGAAATATCACGAATGATTGAGAAGAGAAAATGGGTGTGTAACAGTAACATTGGATGAATTGAAACGTATGAATGAAAAAGTCATGAGTGTAATGACCAGAGCGCAATGAAAAACATCAGAATAATTCTACAGTCAATAACCCTAACGATGAAATTTGATGATACGAGGATTGGCCATCCAAGTGTTGTTGAAATTCTCAAGAAACCAGTTAATAGTGCTGGAATTAGTAATTTAACAGAATCTGAGTGAAAGTAAAATTAGTAAATTTACAATACAAATTATCGAAAAATAATAGTTGTATTTATGTACCATCGTTAGTCAAATTTGTATGTAACCTTTAATGCAACAATTACGAAAGACGAATTGTTGAAAGATTTACAACTGGGCTAAGCAAAGAATTAAAAGTTCAGAATTGAGTAATCATAAAAATAAGAATAATTCACAAGAAATCAATAAATTAGCTAACATGGATTAATGCACGTAACAAAAGTGAACTGACAGCCAGTTCTAATCAAAGAAATGTATTACCAAGAATATGTATTGTAAAAGATAATGTTAAAAAAGTAACAGACGACAAATTAAAGAAAGTAATTTTAAATGATTTTCATATGCTACCGTCAAGCGGTCATGCAGGAATATTAGTAACTTTGTAACACATTGTGATAGTTGTCAAAGACAAAAATACAGTAAAAAAATTAAAGAACATATGGTAATAACAACTACTTCAAGTTCTTCATTTGAAAAGGTATATCTCGATATTGTAGGACCAATCGAAAAAAGATGTTTCAAATTTTTTTCATATATTTTAACATTACAGTGGGAATGTTAAATGTTTTGGTTGAATATGCATTGTGTAACTAAGAAATTTAATTCTTTTACTTTATCTATATAGTAACATAGTAGTCGTAGGTCGAAAATAGTTTTAAATTGCATTTATAAGATTATTTAAAAGTGAAAAAAATTCCTAGCAAAATATTTTTTTTTGAAACCACGGAGGTGAAGTGGTATAGTATTAGAAATAAGTAATGTATGAAAGAGAGAGAGAAAATGTTTTAAGTAGGGATAATAGTAATAAAATACTAAGTAAGAAGGCAGACACTGTAGTGGTCACGAGGGGAAACGAGATGGAATGTGTATATGTATAACTAATAAATTCAAGTAAAGTAAAGTGGAAAGAGTTTTGTTTGTGATGCTACAACCAAAATCCCTAAAGAATTTCAATGTTACATTACAACGCAAATGGTTTGCATTTTGCAACTTTGTCTACAGGTGTCGTATAAGTTGTTACATAAGTCGATCCTCTTCGATAATTATAGCCAACATAAGTGCTAGTCGACACTAGATGTCGCAAAACCTACAGTTTGAATAATATGGTGTTCCCTCCAGTAAGGAATGTAGTTGACAGCACGCATTTGTAATAATAGTGAACTTACACTCGAGTTCTCTCACTCCCTGAAGAGTCCTTAAAAGGACAAAACAGCTGTCGAGTGATTCTCGTGTTTGTTTGCTATTGTACAAACCTCTCTGCGGAATTTACAGCAGGCGATTTGAGATTTTTTTGCTAACGCTTGTGTTGGCTGGTAATTATCGAGTGGGGCTGATCGACTTATGTATCTGCTTTCTACATTACCTGTCGACAAAGTTACTTAATGTAATACATTAGTATATCTCAATTACAACTAGGATACATGATAATACAGAGAATACGTCATATGGATTTAAAAATTCTAAATTCTTTATACCAAGAAGTCAAAAAACTAACTTATATATTCAATTAACTTGTAATCCTGATTCCCAATTTACATTATATACCTTGGAAACAGAATAAAATAAAACTTTTCAAATTTTATTAACATTTTTTATAAAACATAAGAACACAATTAACTATAAAGTGTATACAGAAAACCATAAACCACCTCATCTTTTTGAACGAATTCCATACAATATTCATATTTTGGTTTTAGTGATAGATAGATATACCAATAGATCGATTACTCAAAAGTAGTAATAACAGTGAAAAGAAATAAAAGAGAAATTACAACACAGAAGAATAGAAAATCGCCCGGCCTCAATGATATTCAAAACGAACTCATAAAATATGGCGGAGAAGTACTAGTGAATCAATTACATACTGTATTCAAAATTATCATAAAACATGGCAAAGTACCCCAAGAATGGAAGTTAAGTATAACGATTCCTGTATTCAAGCAAAGGAGATGTAAAAACTGCCCCAGAACTACAGGGGAATAAATTTATTGGTAACCACCCTAAAAAATTATTAACTAGAATCATTTATAAAAAGCTACAGAATTTAATAAACATATCAGAAGAGCAACATGTGGGTTTAGGAAAAACAGAAGTACCACCAATGCCCAATTACATCCACACAAAATCATAAAAAGTACAATAGAATTTAACCATCCCGCATTCTTATGCTTCGTCGACCTAAATAAAGCGTTTGAGAAAGTCCGGACTAGGAAGACGTACTTACTCCCATTAAGTAATAATAACATACGACAACAAATAATACAAATAGTAGATGATTATTAAAGTACTCGTAATAGAACTACTATAAAGTCCAACAACACACTAACACAGGAAATAAAAAGTCTTGGTGTAAGGTAAACAAAATTAAGCCCATTTCTGTTCAACCTCGTTATGGACCAAATTATAGAATAAGCTAGAAGTATGGAAGGCTACAAATGGGTCAGAATAATATAACTATTATATGTTATGCAGACGATGCGCTGCTATAGCTAATAGCGAAGATAACCTTCAAAGACTACTTCATAAATTTAAAACAACTGCCAAAAGATACAACATGGAAACAGAAACAGAAAAACAAAAACTTTAGTGGTCTATAAATTACCAACTGATGCAAACTAGAATTGAAGAAAAAGTAATAGCATTAAGCATATGGGTGTACAGTTGTCAAGCGACCACAATTTGCTTAAAGAATCGCAAACACAATCAATAAAAGCATTAAAAATACATTGGGCTGCCTCTCAAACAATCAATATGATAAGATTCAACCTGAAACCAAGAAGACAAAAGAAAAGATGAGGACAACCGAAATGAAAATGCTAAGGTCTTTATTAGGTAATACATTGCATGACAAAGAACAAACATCTCTATAAAGAATGAATGCAATGTCATAAGATGTGGTGAAATGGTCAACAAAAGCGAAAGAAAGAGGAACGAACATAAGCAGAATGACGAAGACCGACTCCTAAAAATAATCAGAAACATGTGTAAAACCAATTCCAGAAAGAGGCCAATTGAAAGACCTCCAAATGGAGATAAAGTTGGATGTCATCATTCGTTGAATAAACAGGAGAAATCCTGTAAAAAAGAAGAAGAAGAAGAAAGTAAATACTTTGCCAAGACAAACCAATTGCACACGGTTTAGTCAACACACTATACAGATTTTTATACTGATTTTCTGGGTCACCGTACATTACACTTACATTACAATACAATAATAAAAATAATGTAGCATACAAATAAAGTAATATCATATAATTTTTTTTTAAATGATATTTGAACTACCCTTTTCCCATTCAAATGTTATAAAAGAATCTACATACAGTTTTCTATTTAGCCAAAATTAACGATTTACTTTTCTCAATTCTAAAAAACTATTTAAATATAAAATAAAAGAAATTTGGATCCATTTTCTTTGGATTTTTTGAATTGGTTAATGTATTAATCAGTATCTAGAGGACATAAAAGGTTTTATTGTTTCTGACTAATACTCTTAAGTTATTATTTTAAGAGTCGACCATCATAAATTTGAGCGTCATTATCGCATGTAAATGGTTAAAAAGAAACAAATGTTAGCACAACACATAATTAAAAACAGGTGTTACGTCACTAATAAAATAACATAATTATTGTCCGTTGCCCAAAATGCTTAAATAACAGTTGTAATGGATAGTACGAAATTCCATTTTCGGGTGTAAAGATTATTTACAATATTGTGATACGTAGTACCGTATCCCAGTGATAAGTCTACCAATTCAAAATTTTTCATCAAACTTTGCCATGAACGACAAAGCAAGACATAACCGGTGTATCTTAGCTTAAGCTTGTACATTTGTCAATTCTGGACAGATTTAATTTCAACACATCCAGTTTTATGCATTTAGAGTAGTACGTGAATTTTTTTATGGTCCACTTTGATGAAAATTTTTGAATCACGGGGTTACCTATCCCTTTTATAACTTATTCCCTTATAATTAGTTAAATTAAATATATCTCTTTGTTTTGGACGCAATGGGAGTTTATGGCGGGTCTCGTTCGCATTAATCTTACTGCTAAAGCAAAACTTTATATGAAACTGCAAAAAACATACAAAACATGAAGGAACATCTATAAACGAAGGTGCTCTAACTTAAATTAAAAGATTAGGGTTTGCTGAGAAATACAAACATGTTTCTAAGTGCCCAAGGGGAATTATTGTTGGATCAGGTACTCGTGAAACATTTACTCAAAATTATCGGTAACATTACCAATTCTTAACATATTACAACTGATTATATAACTCACTGTTATATGATCCAATAGAATTTTTTAATTTTATGGTTAGATGTATAAATAAGCGAATATGCTCCTTAACGACGTGATATAACCTGTTTTGATGTTTCGCTTCCTCCGTAAATGTAATATTTCCTTGGAAACATTTGTTTTTATAAACGTCAAATAACACACAAAATAAAGTGTGGTACTCTGTTATGTTTTTGCCTTGTAGACTTTCAAATAGCATTGTGTTTTTATCATTATATAAAAAACGAAAACCCACTCGAGCATCAAAATCAATCATTCATAATACGTGTCTTCCTCACTGACAAATAAGCAAAATCGTTGGCAATTTTGGCGAATCTTCATTTTACTGTTTGCCTAACAGCACTCATATAGAACGATTAAAATTTTGTTGATGCACGGTAATTTTAACAATCGAATATGGTTTAATTAACATACGAGGATGTATTGGTATCTAGTTAAGCCTTGACCAGTTCCTTGCATTAAACAAAATATTGCATCACCATAGCAACGAACAATAACTATTACTAGAAGTGTCAGTGTAAAGTTTGACGTCAAAAAGTAAACCAGAGTCACGCAATAAATTAAATGAAAAAAGATGTCCACCAAAATTGTGAAAATCGAAAAATCCGAGTATCGAGCCATTATCAAGCATCTGTATTTAAAAGGTTAAGAGGTAAGCAAATTTACGAAGATATGCTTAATACCCCTGGTGATCAATGTCCTTCGTATGCGACCGTCAGGAATTAAAATGCAAGCTTCAAAAGAGGTAATTTTTCCATTGAAGCGTGCAAGGGTAGAAGCATCGCGTTCGATCTGTGCTCGATTTGAAAACGATGTAGACTTTTAAACCAAATTGTTACTATGGATGAGACTTGGGTACATTTCTACGAAGCAGAAAAACAAAGCAACAATCGGTGGAATGGCGACACTCTGGTTCTCCAAGACCTAAGAAGTTTCTGTGTCTGCAAATCTGCTGGAAAAGTTCTTGTTTCAGTTTTTGGGATTGCCATGGAGTAATCATGATTGATTTTTTGATAAGAGTAGAACAATAACTAGAAATTACTATTCGACATTACTGACCACCCTACGAAAAAAATATGAAAGAGAAAAGACGCGTAAAGCTATCCAAAGGTGTTTTGTTTTTTGCAGGACAACGCCCCCTGCACACAAATCTTATGCTGCCATGCAAAAATTCGTGATTTAGGGCTCTGAATTACTAGAACACCCCCTTATTCACCCAATTTGGCTTCGTCCGACTATCACCTCCTTTTTCCTCAAACTAAAAAAAGTTTAAAAGGTCGTACATTTTCTTTCCAACAAGGAGGTAATAGAAGCTGTGGAGGTCTGGTTTGTGCAGGAGCAAGAAGAAACATTTTTTTTGAAAGGTCTAGAGACGTTGCAGGTCTGACTGTAATAAATGTATCTAATTAAGAGAAGAATATGTTGAGTAATAAAATATTTCGACATTGAAATTTTTTGTTTGCTCCTATAGTAGGCTAAGAATTTTTTAATATACCCTCGTATCAGACAATGGATATTGTGGCGTCATGGTCGATTGAAGGACGTCTTTGTGGCCGCCGAATTAGTTGGAAGGAGTTCGCCTACAGTGATTCGTATGTAATTTATTGTAGACGAAATTCGACATTATAATATGTACATTATCATATGAAGCGCTTATTTGTGTTATTTAATGTGTTAGTTCCTAACTTTTTTGAAGCTTGGGAAAACTGCCACCCCTAAATTTAAACATCTTTCATGTGGGTAGGAAGTAAACAGCTGTTTACTTTCCACCCAAGGGACAGGTTATAAGCTACGTGCTGCCAACATCATTTTGAGTTAAATTAAATTTTAAAAAACAGCTTGACGAATACGATTCTTAATGTAACATACAACTCCAACAGACAAGGATCGATTTTTAATAGTTATAATTTGTATTAAGTATGTTTGGGTCACCAAAGATCGTGAGTGTTTTTCATCAATCATTACAAAATCAACATTCAAAAATTTTCATAACCCTCAACTCGAAAACTCGAGATGTTCTAAAGTTGGAGGCCTATCTACATTATGAATGTATTTGTAAAATATAAATATTCAACAAAAGAAGCATTTTTACTGTATGTTCTTATTTATTAAAGAGGTGAGTTTGTACATCACTTTAAGAATCTTAATGTGAACATTGTTTTTTCAGTCTCCGTTAACCTATCAAATATAATCACTAATAACAAAGGAAAATTTATTTATTATTTAGTTATTAGTGCAATAGGAGTAAACAATAATTCAAACACCAACTGCACTTCGATGAGGTGAAAAATGTGAAAACAATTACTTATTACGAAAACTATGGAATGCTGAGTTACGTGATCGTTTTATACTCAAAAAGGAAATTTGCTTGCTTTAGAAAGCTAGTTCAAACTCGTGCACTTAAAACAAACTAATGTATGTAAACTAAACTAATTTGAACTATAAGTTTTAAGCGACATCTAGTGTCGACTCGTGTTAGAGATCATGTAAGCAAATGGTTCGCAATGTTTGCACCATTGGAAATTAACAAAATAAACTACATACAGCACGTTTTTAACAATCTCATGAGTTAGAATAGGAAAAAGGAAGATGTTAATAAGAATCGGTGATTGCATTTATACAAGGGCTTACATGCTTCAGGTAGATGTTACAATAACCTTTATTAATTCGAATTTGCTATCTAACACTACATTGAAACTTGACGCAATGGACATCCGTGTATGAGACGGGTTTTATACCACCTCAAACAGGTTGATTTTTAAATTTCACGTGAACAAGTCAATACGTTCAATGAAGTTAACCAAAAGAAGTTTCCATGACTTGGTTTTTAAAGAAAAAATGTTTGAATCGTATTACTTGGTGTGCACGGGAGTTTTTAATTAAAGCTATTTAAGTTTAATAATTATTGAAAATTAAACAATGATTTTAAATATATAACTAAATAAAAATGAATAAAAGGTTGCAAGTAAAGACTTATAATTGGAAACTACACTAAATGTTGAAAATGTTGGAATGCATTTGTTTAGCATTAGTTCGTATAATTTATGATTTTTAAAATTCTTGAACTCGTCTGTTCATATTTTCAAATAGCATTTGGATTTCATCTTGTGGTTTGTTTAATTTTACTTGTTATTGCCTCTTGCAGTTCTTAAAGTGTGTATAAACAATTATTGAATACATTATTCTTAAGACGGCCGAATAATTAAAAATGTAACAGTGTTAAATCTAGAGATCTCTGGTGGCCATAAATTCACACTTTATGATTCTGTTTTCATAAAACTCATCAAGTAATCTTTAATGTTGATCCTGCTGTCTGGGCTGGTGCATTATCTTGCTGAAAAGAAATTGTGTCATAATTTTGTATGAAATGTAAGCTTTCGCGGCTGTTGTCACTAAGATTATTATCTTCCGGGTTGAGCCGTGCTCGTCCTTTCCTTTGTAATGTTCTCTGCTTGACGTTTCTGCCAACCATGCTGTTAGCTTTTCACAGCGCTACTCTAAAGACAGTCTTTAGGAGTTAGGGGTCATGGTTACGGAGGACTTTATGTAGACACTGTAATATCTTTTTCCACGACATACACATAGAAAACGGCGTTTCTTTTCTACAAATAGTGAAGAGGTACCTTCGTTTTTCCTCACTAGCGAGGAAAAAATAATGCCGTGTTACAAAAATGCCTCTTTTTAGAAATGTAAGAATGTGTTATTAGAACTATATGCGTCTGTAGTTAGTTAAACAATCTAATTCTAGTATTCAATAAAATTTGTTTAATTTAATATCTTATATTTCGACTCTTAAAAATTGCTATCCTACATTTATTGGTTAGAATTACGCGCGACTGCTCTCAGACAGATTGAGAACACGCCGATACTACTTTTTTACCTTGCAATGCCAAACAACACGTTCTCTTTAAAAACAATAAATGTAGTGGTAAAAGCTGCAAAACAAAAGTTTGACAATTTTATTTTGTACAAATATGGAAGGTGATAAGGAAAATTCGTTAATCATTGGAAAAAGTAAATACCTCAAGATGCTTTAACGGCTCTCATATCAACAAATTGCCTTTAGAATGGGATCTAATAAAAAGGTTGGATGACGGTAGAGATTATGACTTTCTGGCTGAAAAATTTGATGGAAAATGAAAAAAGAAAGTAAAAAAGTCTTATTATTTCTTGGATAATGCTACGTCTCATCCCAAGTGACTCTTGAAAATGTAAACATTGCGTTTTTCACTCTCAAACACCACACATCCCATTGCCAGCCACTGGATCTAGAAATAGTTTTTGAGATATTCTTATTTTTTTGAGAAAAAATTGGTTTTGTAGTATTGTTTTCAAACGCATACCGGCCTACTTCATTTTTTTTAAACAAACGAAAACCCCTCTAAATTTATGCAAAAAGCGAATGAGTAATGTTTTATTTTTTTGTGATCAAACTAAGAACTTTATGAGAAATAGCAAAGACATAAAAAAGTTGCAGTTTAAACTGTATTTTTAAATGAAATTTCTAAGTAGGAAAATCTAGACGCATTAAAAAGTTCTGAGGTAAAATATTATAAGGGTTAATTTTTTCACTCTTGTATAAACTTTGCAGGGGTTATAAAAACCGCCAAAATTAAGCTCACTTTTGTTAACATCAATTATTAGCCAAACTTCATTCTTCTAATTTCTTCCATAGTGGACATATTAAATAAAAAAACTGTTTTTTTTCTCCCTAACTTTAAGGGGTTGTAACTTAGAGGGAAAGTGGTTTTGAAATCAAAACTTTATATGAAAGTCCCCTCTTAATTTTTTACTGAAAAAAATTACCCTGTTGAATATTTTGCATTAATTTAGAAACACTCCTGTATTATACCCTATAGCCAACCGTATTATGTTCCATACTCAAAAGATTTTAATAAACAACGCATATATGTTAAAGTGGGAAAGCAATCTTTTCTCCAAGCGATAACTTTAATGCTTGAAACACACGTTGTCGATAAAGCCAGCGTAACTTGTACAAAAGCACACACGCAAACGAAAGAACACCTGATGGCATTTCGCCTATTGTGAGCTCATCAGAGGTGTATACTTAAGTGCGGTATACGACTGTACAAGACGGCGGTTGGTATTTAAGCTCGTGGAGCAATGAACATAAGTAAAATGTGTGTCTTGCGACATCTCGTGTAAACATTGACACGTGTGAATAGGCAAACTAAGAAAATGCGAACAGTTAACTGTAACGACATGTGTGTTAAAGTGCAAAGCGATATCTAAGCGATAGCTTTAATGTTTAAAACACACACGTTGTCGATAAAGCCAATCATTACCTTGATCACACAACTATTTTTAATAGTAATAAGTTTGCAAACTGCAATTTATCTTTCTTTACTAATACAAAACAATATATCTAATTACACTGTGTTATTTTTTTCAAAAAATGTATAATTAAACTATATAATTTTTTTTGTTATTATGAAGAAAAAATTCTATCACAAAATATATAGAGAGCCATTTAAAGTTAGCTATCGTAATTTTGAAGCATACAGCAATATAATTTTAGTAGGTCATCCAATGTGGTTTAATATGTTATTTACAATTATATATGGTTTATGGTATTTTATCATTACAATAAAAAAATAATAACTGCAAACACCAAACTTAATCATCTGGCATAATTTGAAGGAAAGTTCAGACCCATATGCAGGGGTTTCATGATCCGAGGGAACAAAAGGAAAATACATGGAAAATCGTTTTTTTGTAAATACATCTCCTTTTCTTATTGAAATTCTAACGCCGAATGACATAGCTGGTGTAATAAGGAACAATTCAACTTAAATAGTTAAAAAAAAATATTTTTAAGTCAAAAATAAGATTTTTAAATTTGTTGAAAATCTAAAGCTTATGTTTTGTTAGAGGCCGACCTAATGCAATATGCCCTGTAGCTCAGTTGGTCAGCACGTTCGAGTATCAAGTGAAGTTACTAAATTGTACCGTTGATGTGATATTAAATTACGGTTCGTATCCCAAGAATTTTTTTCTATTTATTTTAAACTCAATTAAGCGTGTTTTATGTTTGTCTTTACTATTTACGCTTTTATTATAAATTTTACAATTTAATTAACTTGATACTACATAAATAAAGCTTAATTGAGTTTAAAAGAAATTAAAAAAAAACGTAATACCTCAGGATTGGGACAGTAATGTAATACTTAAGCAGTGAAATTTAGTACTACTTTTATACTTGCATGCGCAGACCAACTCAGCTATGGGGCGTATGGTATTGGGTTGGCGTCTAACAAGAACATAGGCGATAGATTTTCAACAAATTTAGGAAATCTTATTTTGATTTTACAAAAATAGTTTTTTAAACCAGTTACGTCGAATTGTTCTTTTATTACACCAGCTATGTTATTCGTCGCTTAAATTTGGATAAGGAAGTGCTAAGAAGGCACATTCACAAAAACCGGATTTTGATGTATTTTTCTATGCCCATTCGACCTTGGAAACCCTGTATAAAATCACTAAATAATAAAGGCACTAATTTGTCATAGTAACATTACTACCTTACCCTATAAAGATATCACGAGATTTATTTGTCTCCATTGACGACCGATATTAGTCTTCCAGAAGAATTGTACAGTGTATCTACTTAAGTTAGCAACAAATGGCAAACTGTTTTCTATTAATTTTTCCGTCGACCGTACATTTATGACTTACATTAACGTAAACAAAATCTTTCATTAATGACCTATTAACGAACAATTTTCATTAATGAACGAGATTTCAGTATAGGCAACTAAGCATACATGTGTATACCTAAAGTCGCTATTTTATCTGTCAATCAAATACAATTTGAAAATGTAAATAAAAAGTCTGTCATAATTTGTACCAAAGCAAATTTAATAACGAATCAACATTAATTACAGTTGTAATAAATCTTCAATTTGTTCAATAATAAACTTTGGAGACATTTTTGTACTGTATACAACATTTCGATGATAATACTTAATAACATTTAACGATGTTTAGCTCATCTATTTTACAAACTATTGTCCCACACAATTCTTCAAATATTGTTTACTCATTGCTCAAAAAAAAAAAGGAATGGCCCGATAAACATTCCGACTCCTAAAAATATCTTTGGAGGTGTAGCGGAACCACTTTAAGAAAATGTTTTTTTATAAACCTGCATTTATATGTTGTGTGAAATAACATTAAACTGAAATCAGGCTTAATCGTTAAAGAAGCTTTGCTGAATACACAATAGCGATATGAATGAATATCTTTTGTTTGGTATGATGTGTGACAAGTCATTATCAAATGTTCAACTTGTTTACAGGCAACGTAGAGATGTACTTGAACTTTTTGTATCATTTATCAAACATTGTCAACCATTTCGGTTCGGTGTTTGTAGGTGCATCACTATTTTGAATAAGCACCAATCCGTTCTCACAAAAAGATTTATGCACTTTGTTTCTCTCTGGGTGGATGAAAACTATTGTGTTTTGACGCAACAATTGGAATTTAGTACCTCAATTCTCCATCAACTTAGTGACCTTAATTAAAATAATTGTTGTCAAATAGTCATACAAAAGACGAAAAGACAAAGAATAATCAAATGCAAGCTTACAAAAAATAAAAACAATAAAGTTAGGTTATGTTATACAATTAAAAATTGTGGTGAGTCTTCACAAAACGGTACTTTCTAAAGGTGCGTTCACAATAGCATATCTTTCTAAAATTATTAAATTCTACCCTTATTAAAATTACAGTGTATTTGTCGACGTAAAGTTATGTAACTAACTCTTGATTAAACGGCGATTAACAATTCAAACATTAACGCGCGCTCGTTGCTCACGCGTTAAAATATTCCCGATTGTTAATCGCTCTTATTAATATTACTCCCGTTTGTTAAATAACTGTTACGGAAAAGTTATTCTCTATATAAAGTTTTTGAATGTTATAAAATTCAATATACAATCATCAGATATTAAATTCTTTCAGTCGGATACGAAGTTTCTGACCAAAGTTAAGGAGTAAAGTGCCTTTGTTTGTAACAATATCAAAAACTGTAATTATAGAAAGTTGTTTGCAATACGAAACTGTGCTTTAATATGCAATTTTATTCTTCTACTTAATTTTTTTTAATAATTTAACTTTCCTTTCAGTTCCTAAAAATATTAATTAAATTTATTTATGAAAATCTAATTAATACACTATTAAAATAAATATGCGACGACATATCCGTCTTGTTGCCAACTTGAGTAGACACAGCATAAACATAAATAGCTAGGAGTTAACACAAACCCATGGTGGTGCCGACGCCTGACCAAAGATGTCTGGTTCTTTCAAGGCTTCTACTATAAGGTATTTAAATGTACCGCATCACAATTAGAGAGAGTAACAATTAATTTAGACACATAGTAGAAGCCTTGAAAAAGACTAGACATCTTTGGTCGACAATGTCGGCACCACACTAAATAAATGGGTTTTAATTGTTAATCCTGACCCGCAACTCCTAAGCAGAAAGCCCAGTATCTGGGATAACAACTATAATTAATAAAAAAGATTCAACTTCAAATTGTAAACAGCTTCAATAGCGAACCAAATTTTTACTCATATTTGTCGTTGACAAGTTTGTTTTAGTTCACCGTTGATCGAAATAGTTCTACCTAGTCAATTTCACTTATGTATCATCATTCATTTTAAATAAGCGATAACCAGGTTCGACAAAAATTCGTATGTTACAAATTGCCAATTAATAAAAATTTAATCAATCGAAATTTATTATTATTTTTCCTTAAAAGTTTATTATTGTGCAATTAATTAAAAAATTTCTGGAACAAAAATTACTGAGGCTGTAATAATACCCTTCTATTAGTGAGAAACATCTAATCGATGATCGTTTAAGTATGCATTAGACAATTAACATGAATTCAATTAAATTCAACTGAATGTTGGTGACGTTTATATTCCAGTATTTTACGACAACTTCTATCCAACAATAAAGTAGGCGCTTAAAACTTTTTTTGTAAAAGCTTAACGTCATCGTTGGCAATTAGATTTTAAAAACATTTACGTTATTATTCTTATAAAAATATGATAATTTTATTTCATTTTACATTAGCAGTACTCGATTTTGGCTGTTATGCCATTTTTTGTATTGGGATGAAAAGTAAATTATTAAAAAGGCGTTTGTAACGTTATTATACGGGTTAAAATACACTTTTTTGTGTACTGCTATAGAAACAAAAGAACTATTAATATTCAATACAAATCAAATAATGCAAATATAGAAAAATGGTGTTGTAATTTATTCCCTAGTATGTATAGTAAATTGAATAATTATCTATTGTACAAAAATATAGTTTAAAAGTCACTTAACCTACAATGTGTTAGTAATGTTTTCGTCCAAATTCAATTAATAGTTACTTTTACACTATGTAAGAAGAAAGGTGAAGTTCGTTCACGCAACAACCTTACCTCTAGAATTTATTTTGTTTAATACCTCCAGAGGCCTTGGTTTTGCAATTTTGTTTGAAATTATTTTATTAAAATAATAAATTAATCAATTAAATCTCTTTGGATGGATTGCCTAAGCGTCGTTTCTATAATGATAAAAACAAAACAAAAAATCAAAATTATCGTGAGCAAAAACGTGTGCGAAAGTGTGAGCAAAAGTAAATAAACAAAAGTGGAACTTTACCAAATTAGTAACCTTAGATACCAGTTACTTCTAAGACGGTATCAAACAAATGTATTTAATCATAACTTTAACGATATTGGTCCAGAAAGAACTTAAATAAATACTCTTATGTTTCGCAGTATACTATATAGTAAAACACAAAAATACAATTATCATAAGAATTAAAGCATCCTACTGCTTTAAATGTCTATAATTTTTCCGATTAATAATCCTTATAAATATTCCATATAAAAACTACACTAATTAGAAATATAATAATTCGTTTTGTATAGTTATTAAGATAATGTGTCAGGCAAATTTAGCCCACACTACCCTTTTAAATAAAGTATCTGTAGCATTATTATTAGTTGTTGTTCAGGTCCAACTCTTGCCTTTTTTGTATTTTCTGTTCCCAAAAGTACTAAAGTTATCCACTGTTAATCACAAATTGTCAAGAAGATATTAATACGGTCACCATCACAAATTACAAGTACTTATTTGTGATGGTACAAAAAACGGACATAAAGTAAACTTACACCAACGCCCGTAATTAGAATTATCAGAAGCTAGGAATACAACACAAGAAGAATAGAACAAGAAGAATAATTCCCATTGTTACAAATTCTCGAGTGAAGACAAAAAACCAAATTAGTTCACATTAGAACTGATTCGATTATGAAAAATAGTCAGTTATAGAGAGGTGCTAATACAATGTGTAGTCAATTTGAAAACTTCCCACCCTAGAAAGACTAAATCCAGTGGATCGCCCCAAAATCTTAATAAAAAAAGGGGCAATACATCATTTTTAAGTGATTATTATTCATCTAAATTTGGTGTGTCGTTTTTAACTGTGAGTCAGAGAATCTGAGCACAAAGTTGTCAAGTTAAGCATCTTTCAAAAAATGTAATTTTGTTAATTATTAATACTCCTGAAGAGTCCCAAAAGAACAAAACAGCTGTCGAGTGGATCTTCGGTGTTTGTTTGCTATTGTGCAACCTCTTGCGAACTTACAGCAGGCGATTCCAGATTTTTATTTTTGCTAACACTTTGTTGACTAAAATTATTGAAGGATCGACTTATGTAACTGCTTTTACATATTTGTCGGCATAGTTGCTTAATGCGAATGCATTTATGTACGTGATCGTTGACACGAGTCGGCACTAGGGTGTCCTAAAACTTATTTTTCATTATTTGCGTCATACCACAAACACCGCAATATTTATTATATCAGCTCCACACTGTACTACTTATCAAACAACATGTACATCATCAGATCATAAATACTGCAAGAAGCATACAAACAACATATACATATCTGTGGGGAATAATACATATATAAGAATCACAAAGCTTTTCAAAGAAAGTTAGCTGGACATAAACTATATAAAGACAAAATATATAACAAATCTGGTCTTGAGCGATAACATTTCGGCAGATGATATAAAAAATCAAACTCATACAAATATCTGGGACACGAGTTAACCATTGGGAGAGATAACCAAACCTAATGAACTGAAGACAAAGATCAATTTAACAGGCAGCCTACGGTAACTCAGTAAAACATCTTTTAAATCAGATATCCCAATATGCCTGAAGAGGAAAACGTTCTGATCAGTGCATTACCCCTGTTCTCACTAATGAGGCTAAAACACTAACATTGACCAAGAAACCATAAAGAAAATAAGAGTGACTCAGGACGGCAATGGAAAGATCAATGATAGGAATAACAAAATACCAAACACCACAATTAGGCAGCGAACAAAGGTGAAGGATGCTGTGTTGAGGATAGCTGGAGCTGAAGTGGAACTGGGCGGACACGTGGTAAGACTGAAAGATGAAAGATGGACAAGACAAATGATTGAATGAGACCCAGGCAAGACGCATTCAGAAGGTAGACCACCAACAAGATGGGCCGATGATGTTAAAAGAGTTGCAGGAAATTGGATCCAGATCGCCCAGGACAGAAACAAATGGAGGGGTTTGAGGAGACCTGTGTCCAGCAGTCGACGACCTAGACTGGGGAAGACTATATACAGTAGTATGACTAGGACAAGCACTATAATAAATTAATAATATGCAATATGCAGACACAGAAATTGCAACAATTGTTATAAAAAAAGAAAATATAGTCTCTTCACACGCTTGAGAAACATCATCAACATATGTAATTAAAAGTATAAACCCAATAGAGCATAGATATTTTTGTAACTTACCTGTCTGATTTTCATATTCTGTTCTCTTTCGGTCTGTTTTCTAGCAGTAACCTACAAGTAGCTCTATAAATAAGACGTTATTCGTAGTGACTCGGTACTCCAAAACACTTGCTACTGGAAGTTGATAACCTATAAATTTCTACAATATACTCACCATTCAGTCAATTATGTCTATTAGGACCAGCTTGCTGTCCTGGTCAGGCATTTGTTCACATCTATGCATAGAGTTTTATCTTAACCTTTCTGCTCTTTAAGTTATGTGCGGCAATATTAACATTTTACTTACAATAACAATAACAATGAAGTGTTTTTTATACTTAAACTGTTTCTTATATTTAAGATGCAACGTGCAAAAACAACACACAATGCTACGACCTTGACGAGGGCGTGACTGGGAGAAGAATACCGTTGGCAATACTACCACAAGTCACGGCTAACAAAAAAGAGTGGGCCACTTAAGCCTGTTGTGGCAAGTCAACGCCCACCATAAAAAAAGGAAACGTACTTTGAAGTCACACAGCCCGCATTAATCGTAAACATTTTTAATTCACTAGTAAAGCAGTCCAGTTAAGTCGACGCGGGCCCATCGGATACATGAGCGTCTAATATAACAGGATGTTAGGAATCAATGTTAACTGATCGCAAACAGTTTCTCTTACTATACGTAATAATTCCATGGCAGCGAGAGTGTTAATCACGGTGGTGTACCGCAAAGGTCGGCTTCAGGACCTCTTATTTCTAACACACATCAGTGATTTTCCAAATTTTCTACAACAAGCAAATGCGTCCTGTATACGAATGAACTAGATTTTATGCTCCCACACTAACAACAATAAATTAATGTTTCAAGTAAATAATTTATTAGGAAGCATGGCATAAAATTAATTAAAAATACAAGGTATAAGTAGTATTCTATCAAATAAATGTTGCGTGGCACAAATGGTTATTAATAACATATTCAAAAGAAAGTATCGAAATGATAAAACAAACGTTGCTTGGACTATTTTAACTCCATTATTCTGGACGTAACCACCTCGTATTATTTACTTAAGTAGCTTAAAAACATCTTCGATTTGTTTTGCTAATTGTTCGATACGGGCAATAATTATTTACTTACATTCAAAACTGATATTTTTATGTTGAGAAAACATGCCGAGTTACGTGAATTAAGTAGAAAACCAATTTCAATAAATGAAGTAGAACGATTTTTACTACAACCCGGTTATGATGTCACATTCCGTAGTTTCAATTGTGTTACATTTTATTTTCAAATTGTTATTGTAACTGAGAATTTCTTAATAAAACTTATATAGGAAAACGAATCTACCAGGTAACGCAATAATGCATGAAATGAAATTCTATGAATATGAAATCATATTATCAGCAATTCCTAAACAAAATTATGTAGATTTTTTTTTTTATTTTCTGGAAGACCTGTAATAGTATAGTCCTTAATATGCATATCTTTGTGAAAGTATTCCTTTAACGCATAAATGTATCTATGACACAAACTGGTACATAAATAATTTAAAAAACTAAAATACGTGCTGAATGTTTTATACGTACTGTATATTTCCAATCACTGTTTTCCGTAAATGAACTAGATTCATATGGAGAAAGTTTGAACAATCAGCTGTAGAGCGGAGAGGTGAGCATCAGTAGTATTTTAGAACAAAAGTAGCAATATAAATGCAGAAATTTGACAATAAAATGTAACCACCAAATGAAAGTGACACTATACTATATACAAAAATTCTGTCTCTTAATAATTAAAGTACTTTGACAGCAGTTTAAAATCCACTTCGAAAAGATCGCTGCAGCATCGCGAGGCAAACACTCGGAAAATATGATAAATGCTTATCATATTGGCACAGAGATCTTAAAAAGTTGTTTTCGTCTGAAAAGAGATAAACCAGGTACTAAATAATTACAAATATGCTTCTGCATCGGCCCCTTTTTCAAGAAGATTTAAAAAAGCCTATACGTAATAGGCAAAACGTCGGCTAAATAAAGAACAAAGTTGAATGAGCTTATAAACCCACACACCAATAGAAAGCCCACTAATATGAATCGCGAACTCTAAAAATTATCAATTATATTGATATCGTCACCTGCCATCGACGTAAAAGCTCTATATACAGGATACTTCAATCGTTCCTGAGTGATTAATGATGTTTATATACGTAATTATTAAAAATTGTAAGTTTTAGTTGTTCGTTTTGTTGTTTTATCAGATATTTATAGATACTGTCTTTTGTTTACCGTTGACTCAAATATTAGCGTGAGTATTAAACAATTATAGTTAAAAATAAGAGAAATTAAATCATGTACAAATTGCAGCATATGGATTCTAATTCATTCACTTTTCATTAGTTGATTATTTTGATTACCAATATGGTAATAAACAATCAAGGCGTGTATAAGAGGGCGAAGAAGTTTTGAATGCTGGGCATGTTATATTATGTGGCGCTACGTAGAAAATTCAGTACAAATTAATATTATTTTTTCGATTTTGCGCGTTTATAATAAGTCTATTCTAGCACCGTGTGACGTCAAACAGTAAGTTAGAATAAGCAATAAGCGTGCTTGAATAAAAATAGTAAAATATAATGTATTCGAGTTGGTAACATTAAAATGTGAAGTGACAATTGGTTATATATTCTAATAAGGTTATATTTCATACTGAGATTTGGATTTAGGTAGCAAATTTTCTATACCATTTTGGTCAATTTTTCTCAATTGAGGAGATGTTTGTGATAAATTTTCTGCAGAATTCATTTTATTAAATTGCATCAGCACGTAAACGAAAATATAAAAAGTGACTTTTTTAAATTAAATTTGTTTCATAGCCGCCTAAAGTGACAACAGAAAAATTGCATCAACCAAAATTCCCTAGATGGGAAATTTTTATTTTTTATTGATAACACGGTATAAAATGGCAAAATAGAAAAAACGTATAAATATTCGTTGCAGAAGTGGGCCTTCACATTTATTCGTTCCTCAACTCGCATCTTTGCGGCTCGTTTTGAATTTCAAATTCGTGCTGGAATAACTTCAACTTATACTTTAATATACTATTAAACGATTTGCCACAAACAATAAGTGGCTCCTTTAAAATTTTAAGAATGTTTTGAGAGTGTTGCTGCAAAGCAGGGAATTCTGAATATGTAAACATGTACCTACGACATTATTTTGCACAAAGTATTAAATTACTTAGTTTTCCATGGATAAAATATATAGAGTTCAGAACCCGATAACATCCTATTGAGTTCACCTAAAACACTTCACCCACTGGCTGATGTCCAATCCATCAACAACAATAATGTTTTCCCGAAGTACTATATTGGCTTTTCGGTAAGGTTGTAAATGGTAAGATCTAATATTAAACTTTATTACTACTTGACAATGCATATTATTTATTCCAGGAAAGCAAAATTACTAGTAATCATAGAGATATTAAACCCAAATTGATAAATTAAAAAATTATAAGCTATTCACAACATTTGAATGCAACTGCTTAACCATGTGCAGGTGCAATACTAAAATACTCATAAATATCATTCAAAATAGTAGTTGTTATATGTACAGGGTGAGCCAGTTTAGTGCCCCCTGGGGGGGTTTTGGCCACTTCCTGACATTTTACAGGAAAAAGTAACTAAAGGGTGTCGAGCTCGGGAATTTAGAAAAAAAAAATTTGAATGCCGCAAAACCGCATCTCTGCTTTATCTTTAAATAAATAAGATACAGGGCGTTTTTCACATTTGGTCCAAAACAACAACGGCTCATAACTTTTTTTGTTTATAAAAATTTTTGGAAATCTGTTTGCGCATTATAAGGGCACTTTTCAAATACAAACTAGTGGGTAGTAAGGAATGTTCTTTAAATAATTTTTATTGTTTATTTATTAAATTTAATTATTTTTTATATGTGAGCCATATGTAATTTGTGTGTCATTAACTTCTTATTTTTGTAAATTAAAAAAATGTAGCATACGTTATGGTTTTGTTTGAAAAAGTTAGTAAGAACAATTTAAAAAAAAAAATTTTTAGGGTGCAGGCGTTGGTTTTATAGAACAAAATATATATCATGGTAGTATTACAATTAAAATTAAAAAGAAAATAAAATTATATAATGCTACAGTATATACCTTATTAGAAGGCATTCGACAACAATTTTTTTCAAAATGCAATGGTCACCTTGTAGAAAATACTGCGATTACAACAGTATCGTTTTACCAGGATCATATTAAAATTAATTGAGATATAAGTGCACAACAATACATTGAATTCCTCCATATAAGAAATTTTGGTGTGGAGGCACCTTAATCAGAGTATTGACTAAAAAAATATGTACACTTGAGTACGAAAATGGGAAATATCGACGGTGCAATACCTCAAGTATGGAGTCAGCCATGATTATACAGGACATGAATATAACGTTTTATTCATAAATATGTTATTTACTTGACAATTTTTGCCATTTTTCTGAAAAAATTTCATAATTTTGCACTCGTAGACGGTGTTGTCTCTATTGCCAAAAAACTTGGACTAAAGGATTTTTACAGGCCTCTTACACTATTAAAAGAGTTCTGCAGAGACCAAAACAAAACTAGTTAGACGGTGTAAGGTTTGAACTTTTACCGTGGATGCATGAGAATTTCCCAGTCAATCTCCCTCACTTTACTGAGTCATCAAATATGTGTGTGGTCATAACTGCTATGTGCCGGTCTTGCTTAACCTTTTTCTTGATCTTATCTGTGACGGTCAACCAGAGCGAGGTGCATTTTTGACATTAAAATTTCCAACACGAAATCGAGCGATCGGGCTGTTCCTCCTGATCAGGTCTATAAATATAACAATTCTTTTCTTTATTGGCCTGCGTCACTTGTTTCATTTTTTTTTGGTAATTAAATCACAAAATGTATCGAATTTCTTTCCTACGAATTTTTTGTCTAAATTATCCTTCAGAATGTCAGATTTTAAATGACACTTAGTATAACCTGATGTAATTTCTTACTACATATTACCAGAGATATGCGCAATTGACGGTATCTGGCTGGACGAAATCGGTGGGAACTTTTAAGTTTATCTGTATAATCGAAAACATTTTCAAAACGTGTACTTGATAACAAATTATTAAAGATATTTCTTTTTCTACAACTATGCAATTCTACAATTAGAAGTTTGGTGCAAACCTGTTTAAAATTTTTCTCTACATTATGAAAAAGAATAAGCAAATGAAAGTTTTAACTAATTTCTATTGTATGGCTTTTGTAATGTGAGTATTATTCATTGCATATTATATTTCGGCTACGTGCTCATAGTTTGTATATTGTGTTTTTCGATACCGTTTAAATTATTATGCTCTGTTTAATAATTCGTTGTGGCATCATTAAGATTTTATTAACCGTGAAAGGCGAAACGAAGAGATAATGCTTCACCATTCATTCATGATTATTTATGTTTACTCCATTGTGGGTATATTCAATTTTTCTAACGCAGACACTTTTTCCTATCTTCAGTTGATACGATTCCATATCAGCAAGACAACAATTTGATAGCTTATTAATTTCCTTCAATTTGAACTAAATATAAGTTGAGACAGTTATATATTCTGAATGTACACCGTTTTGTGTTTTGATCTCTTAACATAATCGGATGCGTTCGTGCTTTTATAATTTACATTTGCATTTTTATAAATTTATTGCATTTATACGTTTTTATGCATGTATGTATGTTACTTGTGGGATTTTTCCGTCTATCTTTTCCAGGGGATGTTTTAGCTTGAATGTTTTACATAATTGGGATCTAAAACAAGTGCAAGTAACATTCTATTTATTTACTTTATGTAGATTTATATTTAAACCCCATGCTTTGGTTTTATTTTATTTGTTGGTGAATTACCACTGCAATATAACGATTTTGGCGTAGCACACTTAAGATTTAAAAATAATCTTGCTGTGGACTTTGCTCGGGACGAAGGAATTATATTAGTTCGAGTTTTCAATATTGACAATCGACGATCTATAATTGATAATTATTGTGTATGCACAAGAAAGATAATCATTTTGCATAACCGATAGAAAATTGTAGAGATAGTTTATTGGAAATTGTAATGAGAAACTTAAGCTTAGTGCAAATCCTGCAGCAAATAGTTTATCAACTGCAGAAAGACCATCAAACATATAGAAATCAATACATTATGCACTATTATTAACTAAGAATGTAGCTAAAGTTTGTTATAAAGTATGACCAGTGTACTCCTCTAGAATAAGCAATTTAAAAAAATAGAAAAAATACGCCAACATAACATATTCCGTGTAATTGATTATGTTATTTTCTTGTGCCTATTTTAAAAATTTATTGTAGGCAAAAATCATACTTAAAAACTGCGGCTGCCTCTACCGGTAAACATATAATATTAATAAAAGTAATATTATTGTACACGTAAAATAATGTAGTCGTTTTATACAGTGTGTCCAAGATAAAGATGAACAGCATGGGGATCTCAGAAACCGTGAGAGATACAAAGTCGGTTAAATTTGGAAAAAGTTGCCCACTCAAGGGTTAACATGTTGCTGTTGAGAAGTAGCTGAGTTCGGCTTACTTCCAGAGTTATTCGAAAAACCGAAATTGTGCAATTCGTTTTCATTATATCTCTGAAGTTAGTCGAAAAAGTTACCAAAAAACTGAATGCATTGTGTCATTACCACTCTTACTGCTCTACAAGATGGCGTTTACGAATTGTTACTACAACGTTTTGTTTTGAAGAAACCATTATCAACTTTATTTTTTCTTATGGCACTTAAAAAGTACACTTCGTATAAAAAAGCATTTTTCATTACGAATTCAACGATGTACTACACAACATGGTTATTTGTGATTTTATTGAGAAAAAATAACGTTTTAGTAAATTTCTAATCTTTTTGGTCTGTACTTTTTTGAGTGCCATAAGAAAAAATATAGTTGATGATGGTTTCTTTTGAAACGAAACGTTGTAGTAAAAATTTGTAAACGCCATCTTGTAGAACAAAAAGAGTGGCAATGACAAAGTGAATTCAGTTTATTGGTAACTTTTCGGATAATTTCAGGATATAATGAAAACAAAATTACACCTCTTCATCCATCGTAAAAATATTTGACTTTTGTTGCAGCCAGATATTGTTAAGCCACTGGAGTTCCCAGAATAAATTCAAATGATTGATGTGTATCTAAAACTCCCTTCTTCGAGAACATACAATTATCTTCTAGATTATTATTTTTCATACAATAAACCGTTATCATAAATTTAGGGATCGGTTCAAAGTTATTGTTCGTCATGTTAAGTTGATATAAATTAAAACTTGTTAATAGTTTATAAATATTTATACGAGTTAAAGTAACTGTATGTGTAAAATAAATGCTAAGTGTAACTCGGTCGGCTGTGTTTCTTAATCTTGCGCTGCTAAATGCGATAACGAAAACAAACAACCAATAACAATATTTTGGGTATATGGCGCCAGAACCAAAAAAAACTGATAACAAGCTTTAAGAATTGCTTTAAAATTTCTTTTTAAAAATTCAACCATATATTCATCATATTTTTGTTATTTATCAAAATCCAAATCAATTTACTAATAAAAATCAATTGTAAATGGATAAGGATAAAATAGTGGTCATTAAAACATTTATTTAACGCACACGTGTACGAAATGTAAATTGAAAACAGACTAAAATTTGTACCACGTATTTAGAGCTGAAGTGGCTATTTAATTTACTGAAAACCTCATTAAATGCCTGCAATAATTTTTAACTTATAACGTATCTAATGATTAATTATATTATGTAAGTTTATGTTTAATAAATGATTGTCGGTATTAATTTTATTTTTGTTTAATATGGTAAAAGTCAATGCTATTGTTTGCTACTAAAGAAAACAATTTTGTACCTAATATATATTCACAACGACTACACTGTTCTATAAATCTCTCTAACGGACAGTGGAATGTAATAACCAAACCCTGAAATGTAAAAGCTAAGGATGTTCAATATGAAGTCGCATAATACTAGTAATGTCATTTGAATTATAGGGTATCAACGTCAATTAACTGTAAATTTGGAATTATTCGTGCAAAATTATTTCTTTTTAGTGTAGTTTGATTTAGATTTGTTGTCTAATTTATATTATCAGTTTAGTTGTCTGTTTGTATTAAACTAATAACTAAAGTAACGCTTAACTGTTGTAACGTAAAAATCTACAAGAGTTTTCAAACAAATAAACATCTGAAATTAACTACTTTCAGTTTCAGCGATGAAATTTAAATACTTTCACCTTTAAAACAAAACTCATCAATAAAAAGTCATTAAAATAGCAGAAACAGTAACAGTAATTATGTATGTATATGTACACGGCTATTTTTTAATGAAATTTTAACATTCGCGTGCTCTACCACTCTTATTAAAAGACAATTCTTTCAATTTTATACACAAATAAACTAATAAAGTAAATTGTCTACTATACTATTATTTAGGAGGGTTGTGAATTATATGATGGTTAAAAGATTTATTGAATGTTGTAAGTATAATAAATGGCTTTGGACAAATTGTAACATTAAAAATATACGAATTTCTCTTTGCATTAGTCAAATAATATTTAAAGAGTATTTTAGAATTTCATTTACAAATGAGGAAATACTATTAGTAATAAAGTTGAAATAACACTTTTTTTAAATTTTTGCTACTAACGATAACCTACTACCATGCAACAAGCGATTACCTACTACCATGCGATAGTAGTTACAAAACGAATAAAAATTTTAAAATGTATTTTCGACTTGATCGATTGAGAATTTAATATATTGACAAATTATAAGACAATACAATAATAATAACAAATTAAAAACAAAATAAAAAAAAGTCAAAAAACTACCACCAGTCCAACGAACAATTTTTACAAGTATTACAACAAAAAAATACTACTAAAGAGTAGTAAGTTGATTAGTTAAAACTCTTCTTGATTGTGTTTGTTTTACCAATTTACCTGTGTAAGAACAAACCTTGATAATAAATAATTGGTGTTAAAAAACAAGGTAATTCATGCCTTTTTACAACATATATCTCGTAATTGTGCTTTTATTTTTGTTGCTGGGCATACCTACATACCAAGAGGTTGAAATCAGGTTTAGGCCTGCGATTTACCTAAACCAGTTCCCAGTTCGTGTAACCAGACCAAATTTGACAAATCCATACCCAGACATATTTTGTACTTACAACTTTAGAAAAAGTGATTCATAGTCATATTACGGACGATTATTTTGTCATGTTCTTTGGAGTCTAATAAAGTCCATTTGTTTGATAACGTCATGTATGAATTAAATCACGAAATGCCCGTCATCTAAAATTTAAGACACAAAAATAGGAACTGATACCCACCTTTCGTTATTTACTTATTTGTTGGTTGAGGTTACGTACTCGGCCCGGTTTATTTTGGTCTTTTATTTATAAACAACATTGTCATGCCGTCATTTGATATTTACAATAAAAATCAAAACTGTTCGTACAAGGAAAAGAAATTTGATGTTGATGTTATTCTGTTAGTTAGTTGAGTTAATAAATTGACTTTAAGCATATATCACTAACTGATAATATAAGACTGAATTGTTTTGTTTTTTGTTTTTGTTTTTGTTTTTAGTATTTAGATTTCTATTTGATTTACTTTTTATACATAATGTTAATTTATTTAGACTGTTTTGGAACTCTTTGTCCTGTAGTCTAATGTGATTTTAGATATGTGTGAATTTGGGTGGGTGGCAGTGGATCGACTTGATCTTTTTGAACGTCATTCATCTTTCAGTCTCCTTAACCTAAAAAAGCAGTTTTCAGGTGTTCGAGTCCGACCTAAAGATTCTCAAGTTTTTTAAACTTGTTCCGTCAGGGTTTAGATTCAAAATTCTGGATGTAGAAATTGGTCATCAAAGTACTCAGTAAACTTTCAGTTGCCACAAATTTCGAAAAGCATGCAGATGTCAGCAGTAAAGATTTTCGTCGTGACATCGAGACATTCCTTCAGTCGCACTTTGGTAAACAACGATACCAAGTCAAAGCTTACACAGATGTCTTAGGGTTTGATGTTGATGTACTAAAGGACCCCGCAATAATCTTACGGAAATTGGGTCTCGGTGGATTTTTCTAAATTTTTGATATGATGTAGTGCGTGTTATTCTTAACAAAAGTTAACATTGCGCCAACCCCTAAATGAACAGTTTTGCTGCTACAGGGCGTTGAAATCACCTCGGCTCAAAAAAAACGTTTATTTTTAAAGGCGGGAACAATACTTTTAAATGTTTTATTGTGGATTATGTTGCATAATATTAAGCTGTTTTATAAAATAAATTCCAAACTCACTCCCTTCCATCCCAACTCCTCTTGTTAAATACAAAAAAATATATATATCTAGTACTTTTAAATGCGATGTAAAATGTTTCTAACAGCTTAAATAAAAAAAAATGCATTTTTATATGATCATACCCCAACCCCTATTTCGAGGGATGTCACCAAAAAATCGGTGAATTTGCTAAATTTTTAATATGATGTAGTCCACGATATTTTGAAACAAATAGGAGGTGACAAATCATAAAAATGAACAGTTTTGCTGCTAGAGGGCGTCAAAGTAACTGCTTGCTAAAAATGTATCCTTTTTTAACAAATTATTTCTCACTATTGTCAATTTGGTTCATTTATAAATTATTTTGAAATAGTAAAAAACTTTAAAATTGAATTTAATGATATGTCATAGTTTTCTTTCTTTTAAAAATTATTATCCTGTTCACCATAATATCATTATATTAAATGTTAAAATTATACTGGGTGTGCCTCATATAGGAAGGGATAATATAGATATCTCGGAAACGGTAAAAGATACAAGTACGATTAAATAGGGAAAAAGTTGCCTATTTTAGTAATTATAATTTATTATAATTATAAATAAATAAATATTTACTATAATTTATTATAACTATTTTTTTTTTGGTATTAGGTATATAGGTGCCCATAATCTATCTCATAACATGGGTAACTTTCTAATATGCAAAATAGGTAATCGGTTAAATTAGGAAAGTTGGGCAGAATTACAAGCAAAATGTTAAACTTCTTTTCAAATTTGACATATGTCTTCAACTTTTGAAATTTTGCAATGAACCTGAAAACAGTCGGATTTTTTAATGTTGTCCTGTTCCACTACTACTTACTTTAGAACTGAACTAAAAATGACATCTTATACATATTTTTACGTAGAATTCGATAAAATTACTCAAAATGTCATAACCCTCTTGATTTTCGAGCATATAACACAAACTTACATTTTTAAATGGCAATCATAGTTGGCTGTGATCTTATTAAATAGCTTTTGTTTTGCGATTTCATTGATATAAGGTTCGATATACTTTACTCTTACATTTTTTTTTAAATGCTAAAAGTAGTTTATTGATACAATTAAGCTGCAAAATAATACACAGGCAGGCTATGGAGAACAAATGCTTCAAACAAAAACTCCGTTGAAACAAAAAGCCTGTGTCGTCAACTAAATAATTTGATTTACATAAGTAAGTTGTATTATTCACGGTGATTTATTTTAAAAACATAAAATTCTCAAAATAAACAATGTATTCACATGAAGAGAGAAACGACATGCTTTTTTGTTATTATGCTAGCAACAGAAATAGTAATGAAGCCAGTGAAATGTATTTGCAAAGATATATGGAAAGAAGACAACCAGATAAAAGACTTTTTTCCAAACTGGAAAATAATTTAAAACTATACGGATCATTTATGAAACCAAAAGCTAAGCAAAAGTTTAATCAAGAAGACGAAGAAAGAGTTTTGGCATATGTAAATTATAAACCAAAACATCTACCCGTGAAATTGCAAGTGAGTGTGGTACTTCTACAGAAAAGCTCTGTTTAATTTTAAAACAAAATCGATTCAAGCCGTATAAATTTCATATCGGCAACACCTTGTATCCAGCCGACTCAGAGAGAAGATTAAATTACGCTCGATGGTTTTAAGAGAAACTGACAACGATCCATATTTCTCGCGCAGAATTTTATTTACTGACGAGGCAAAATTTACCAATAACGGTGTATTTATTAGACATAATAATAACTATTGGTCTGAGAACAACCCTCATGTTACTGTTGAGAGACGAGACTCAACATATTTTTCAATAAATGTGTGGTGTGGCATCCTCGGTAGCAGAATAATTGGTCCGTTCTTTTTACAATTACCATTTAATGGAAGGCGATATTTAGAATTTCTTCAAAATGACTTGAAGACATGTTAGATGAACTGCCGATTAAATGTGGTACAAAATCTTACTCATTTCCAACATGATGGTGCTCCTGCTCATAATTTTAGAGCTTTTCTCGAATATCTTTCCGAACGTTTTCCGAGCTGATCGGTAATTCAGGTCCTATTAATTGGCCGGCAAGAACACCGATATCACACCTCTCGATTTTTCTTGTGGGGAACCGTGTTAAAGACAAGGTGTACAAAGAAAAACCCAATAATGTAGAAGAATTAAAAGATAGAATTAGGTTGATTATTAGAAGAATTCGTCCCGCAGTTTGGAAAAGTGCATAGAGAGATGGTTAGAAGATGTCAAATGTGCATATTGGTTAACGGGGGGGCCATTTCCGAACATTTAATATGAACTTTTATGTCTTTTGTACATTATTGAAATAGAACATAATTACAAACCATTAATAGTACCTACTGTGGTATTATATTGTCGGGCTATAAATTTTGTTTCAAGTTTAACTAACTTAAATCATTTTGTTCCTAATGGTATCAACAACACAATTTTGGGCATTTAAATAGAAATACAAGAGTAAAGTATATCGAACCTTATATCAATGAAATCGCAAAAACAAAGCTATTTAATAAGATCACCACTATGATTGTCATTTAAAAAAATGTAAGTTTGTGTTATATCTCGAAAATCAAGAGGGTTGTGGTGACATTTTGAGTAATTTTATCAAATTCTACGTAAAAATATGTATAAGATGTCATTTTTAGTTCAGTTCTAAAGTAAGTAGTAGTGGAACAGACAACATTAAAAAATCGACTGTTTTCAGTTTTTTCACAAAATTTCAAAAAGTTGAAGACATATGTCAAATTTGAAAAAAAGTTTAACATTTTGCTTGTAATTCTGCCCAACTTTCCTAATTTAACCTATTACCTATTTTGCATATTAAGAAAGTTACCCATGTTATGAGATAGATTATGGGCACCCTGTATATGTATTTTTTTGTATTTGACAATAGGGGTTGGTATGGAAGAGGGTGAGTTTGGAATTTATTTTATGAAACAGCTTAATATTATGCAACATAATCCACAATAAAACATTTAGAAAAATCCACCGAAACCCAATTTCCGTAAGATTATTGCGGGGTCCTTTTAGGAATAAAGTCTGCTGACTTATTAAGAACACTAGAAAACTTTAAATTATTATTCAAAGAATGAATAAGATTGATATATTTTATGTCAGAAAACTAATACCTTTTCTTTAATAAGATCGATAACACACATAACAATTTGGAATTTCACTCAAACTTAAAACTTGCGAAAGTTAGAGGAGAATTATAATTTTCAAGATCAAGGATTAGTTTTCTTCGATTTGTTAATCTTATCCTTTTCCTATTCTCTTGCCGTTGATCAGAATAAACACTGAAATGTTTCATCAATGTAACATCTCGTCAGCTTTGCTCTCGTTTCATAGATCTCTTAAGAAAACTTAAGAAAATAAAAATATGAAACAGGTTTAACTATAGGAAATAACTTCCATCCCTGATTTTATATCCAAGCTACAGATTAACAATTCTATTTTTTTAAATTATTTTACCTTCTACAAGAAATATAGGGATGGTGTTTCTATTATTTTTTAGAAAAACTGAAGCACACCTTCAACCTCATTAAATCTGTAAAAACAAATACAAATACGCAAGTTTTTTGTTCTCTTTTGTATTTTAATAGTGGGATTTGTTAATTAAAATTATATACAAATACATAGGAGTTAAACCGCAAATCAATATCGTATGATATAGAAAATTTTATTATAGAATAGGATCAGACAAGCAATATAACAGAAAATAACACTAATTTGTTTAAAACAACGAAAAATGCAAACAATTATAAAATATTTTGGGAGAGTAACATTTCGATTTATCTTTTTTATTCAACAGTGTTCTGACAATGAGGAAAGCATAATTACAACAACGTTGTCGATTCAGCACCGACCTTTTCAACCACACCTTGGCTCGTGACCACCACAACAAAATCCACCATACATTCACTAAATCAACAACAACGCCACAACTTATTAATCCGATTTTCAAATTTTTTTATTGTTTGTTTCACGCAGAAAATTTTATCAAAAACAGAATAAAGTATCCTAAATCTGCATTGCTTTGTTAACTTTAAAATTTGTTCTTGTATTCTCAATAGATACCATTAAGGTATTAGAATTGTATTTATCTTCCATTTTAAAATGGATGATAAATATTTTACATTACAATGTAAAGCGATGTATTCTCGCATGTTGAGCAATACGTAACTGAACGAAGTATACTGA